>CM038795.1:83066650-83666650 GCA_021764765.1 Vicia sativa
AGGATTGAGACACGTCCGCTGGGGATGAATACCTTGACTGGGGATGAGGTGTTACTGCTTGGAGACTGATGTAACATTGCTCGGTTGAGTGGAATCACTGCTTGTGGATTAACATATACTCCGCTGGGGAAGGTGTGTTGGGAGTGACACCTTTATGCTCTGTGGGGAACTATTTGGTGACTTTCGTATCATCCCAATTCACGGAACTGTAGTAAGTACTTTTGCATGTTCACTTTTCGTATGTTTGTGATTAGATTCTTATTGTCAAATGCATATAGTCATTCAAAACAAACGTTGGACTTATTGCAAATAACAACAACAGAAATTGTAAAGAGAAAGAAGCTTGCATTTATTTGAAAGGTGGCGTATGGCCAAGTAGTTTGTACACAAAGAAGGTAAAAAGCTATCTGCGGAAACAATCTCGTTAAGTTCCAACTATGCTAGTACTCATATATTTGACTATCTCATCTCTCTTGCTGTCGGTAGAAAGTGAGTAGACTGATCTTCGCCATTTGAACCTTGGATGCTTGGTAGTGCAGGCGGTGTCTGGAAGAGACATAGTCGTGCGCTTAAATCTAACTTTTGCCTAGACCGCCCTTCGGGTTTTCGGTCTACCGGGATACCCTTTTGCCCAAGCCGCCTTTTCAGGTTTCGACTTGCGGTGTACATGTTTGTATATATCCTTAATTTTGCCCGAACCTTTTGGTTCGCCGGGATGCCCTTATTTTTGCCTAGGTTAAATCGACCTAGCGGGTCTCTTTATGCGTGGTATTTTTGACTATATCTGCGTTCACAAGGTGTGGGAAGTCTTCACCATCCATGGTGCTAAGTATCATAGCTCCGTAGGAAAATCTTGTCTTGACTACAAATGGTCCCTCGTAGGTGGGAGTCCATTTGCCCTAGGATCACCTTGTGGAAGAATGATGCGCTTGACTACTAGATCACCGACTTGGTAGACTCGGTGCTTGACCTTCTTGTTAAATGCTCGATCATTCGCTCGATAAATCTGTCCATGGCGGATGGATGCGATCGTTTCTCATCAATCAAGTTGATACGGTCAAGCCGTGTCTGAACCCAATCGTCTTCACCTAACTCTCGCCTCGGAGGACTACGGTTGAGGGTATCGAACCTCGATGGGTAAGGCGGCTTCCATACCGTATCAGAGAGAGAAGGGTTGCCCTGTGGATGTTCGTCTGTGGTCGATAACCATGAAGAGCAAATGGTAACATCTCATGCCAATCTTTGTAAGTCACAGTCATCTTACGTATAATCTTCTTAATGTTCTTGTTGGCGGCTTCCCTGCGCCATTCATCTAGGCGATATGGAGAAGAATTGTGATGCTTGATCTTGAACTGCGTGCGAGTTCGGTGATCATCTTGTTGTTGAGATTGGAACCGTTATCTGTGATAATCCTTTCGAGTGCCATACCAACAGATAAGATTATGTTTGATGAATCGAGCCACAACATTCTTGGTAACAGATGCGAGAGGTACACGCCCACGGTAAAGTAATCAATTGCCACAAGGATGAAGATGTCCATTGGAAGCGTGGGCTTAATTTCTCAATCATGTCAATGCCCACATTGCAAAGGCCAAGGAGAAGTTAAAACATTCAGAGGTGCTGGAGTGCGTGTACTTTGTCGGCATAAATCGGCATTTGTGACAAGATCGGCGTAGCGGTGACAATCGACTTCCATGGTGGACCAATAGTAACCTGTTCTCAAAATCTTCTTAGCCATGGTGTGTCCCTTTGGAGTGGGTACCAAATTCGCCTTCGTGTAACTCTTCCATGATCGCATTCGGTTTTACGGTCTACACGGAGTAAGCACAAGTCGTGGTTGCGCTTGTATAAGATGTCGTTCTTGAGGAAGAATTTGGATGCAAATCTTCTCATGAACTTCTTATCATTGTGAGATGCCCTGCGGGATATTCACGAGTCTCAAGATACCTCTTCACGTCATAGTACCAAGGTTTCTCTTCTGCGTCAAGCTCATAACAATACTTTGGTTCGTCAAACTTCTCAATGATGATGCGGGAGCCTCGTTGTCCCATCGACCTTGAACATAGATGACATAGTAGCTAATCGTCTTAAGCTGATTCTCTTCTCGTGGAATATGATCAAAGTAATCTCTTCAGTAGGGAATCAAACTCGGAACATGCTCTCGATACGGAATGAGATTCGGATGCTTGTATCCCACTCGCCTTTTATCGTTGATCACTAAAGGAGTCTCCATACACTTGTAAGAACTTGATTCTTAAGTCAATAGCGACTTTAAGACCCATGATGCAGCGCTTCATTCTCGGCCATGTTGTTAGTAAGCTGAAACATAATCTGGCGGTGAAAGGCGTATGTCCGCTGTAGGGATGTAATGATGGCGCCAATGCCATTGCCAAGTGCGTTTGAGGCTCCATCAAAGACCATAGTCCATCGGGATCCTTGTTCGAGTCCTTAAATGCAGGCACAGTTCTTCTGATCGTAACTAGTAAAACATCTTCATCTGGAAATTGAACTGCATAGTGATAGTCATCTACGGCTTGATGAGCCAAATGATCGGCTACTACACTTCCTTTGATCGCTTTAAAGAAGTGTCTTGGATGTCATATTCGGTCAAGATCATTTGCCATCTTGCTATTCTTCCGAGATGGTTTCTCAAAGATGTATTTTATCGGATCCATCTTGAAATCAACAAGGTAGTGTGAGTCAACATATCTTGTCTTAGTCGTGACGACCCAAGCCAAAGCGTTGCAAGTTTTCTCATTGTGGTATCTTGTTTCCGATCGGTAAACTTTTGCTAAGGTAGTATATTGCATGCTCTTTTGACCAGACTCGTCATGTTGCCCCAACACACACCCATTGAGTTCTCTAACACTTGTCAAGTACATGATAAGAGGTCTTCCTTGACGGTGGCATCGGGATAGGAGGATTACTGTAGGTACTCCTTGATTTTGTCAAAAGCGATCTGGCAATCGTCGTTCCATTCCACTACTTGATCTTTCTTTAGTAACTTGAAGATTGGCTCACAAGTAGCAGTTAGGTGTGCAATGAATCTGGCAATGTAGTTCAATCGGCCCAAGAAACCTCTGACTTCCTTCTCGGTGCGGGGAGCTGGCATCTCTTGAATAGCTTTAACCTTGGCGGGATCAACTTCAATACCTCTTCCACTGACTACAAACCCTAGGAGTTTTCCGGATCTGACTCCAAAGGTGCACTTGTTGGATTAAGTCTCAATCTGTACTTCTTCAACCTGTCAAACAGTTTACGCAAATGATCAAGATGTTCTTCTTGATCTGTGATCGAGCTATCATGTAAATCGGCGTAGACCTCTATCTCGTGATGAATCATGTCATGAAACAATGTCACCATGCTTGTGATAAGTGGCGCTGCGTTCTTGATCCGAGCGGCATAACCTTGTGAAAGTGCCCCATTGTGTAACAAAGTAGTCTTCTCATGTCTTGAGAGCCATTTTGATCGATTGTAACGGAGAAACCATCCATGAAGGAGAAAACCTTATCTTTGGCGGTGTTGTCAACGAACATCAATATGAGGAAGTGGAAATCGTCTTTCGGACTCGCTTTGTTCAGATCTATAATCCACACACATTCGTACTTTACCATCCTTCTTGAGCACGGGTACCACATTACAACTTGGGGATAGGAGTAGAGCTAAACAAAAGCGTTGACTGCTTCATAACCCGACTTTGATTTTCTCGACATCTCGGGGCCATCACGACGAACCTTTTTTCAGGGGAGAAAACCTTCTTTGTCGGCAATCGATGTACCACAATATCAATGTCTAAACCGGCATGTCTTCGTATGACCAAGCAAAAACCTCAATATAGTCTCGTAGCATCACGACCAACCTTTCTTTAACACTTTGTTCAAGAGACCGCTCCTATCTTGATCTCTTTTACATCTTCGTCGGTACCCAAATTCACAACCTCAACTTGCTCTTCGTGTGGGCATATAACTCGCTCTTCTTCTTTGTGCAGATCGGCAAGTTCTGGCACTTCACAATCTTCCTCACTTTCGTCTTGACTTGGTAGATCGGATTATCGAAGTCATATTTAGCACTAGCATATTTGTTATTACGAGATTCGGAGTGATTACTGCGGTGTATCACGTGGGTGTGTGTAAGAAACACATAGCTTTTGAAGGGTGATAAAGTAAAGAAAAAAACAAACAATTGAATGCAAAAGTCCAAATTTATTGAATGAAAATCGCAAGCGACGAGATAATAACCCTGCAAGCGAGCCATGATGCCCGGGCAAGCACTAGGCTTTCAAAGTTTATTGTTCAAAACATAAAAAAATCGAAAAGCAAAACAAAACAAAACAATTACTCACGGCTAAGGAGATTGGTATAGCGTCTTGATCTTCCAATTCTTGAGCCCATGATGCGGAGTTGGGAAGATCCACTTCTTGATGTCGAAGTCGTTGTCGTGGTCTTCTATAGCATGGATTCCACTACGGCTGATGCGGAAGGAAGTTGGCAACGCGTTCGCGTATCATCTTGACCCTTGATGGTGAAGCCTAAACCAGTCTTGTCAAATTTGAAAGGAAGATCGGTGACCCCAAATAGTACTCTTCCTTCAACAGCGGTGGAGCATCTTTCAATGAGGCCATCCTAGGCGGAACTGTAACCTCGGGGTGTGAGGAGAGTCAGCAGGCATGACTACGGGTATTGTTTCAAAAGCTTGCGGTCTCGAAGAATTCACCCTCCATCTCAAGGTATCGGAATGACGTAGATGGTGACCATATATTCTTCTTCACATCTTGTAACAACCTTCCTTTCACGGGTATTTGAGTTTACGATGCAAGGTAGAGGTAGCGCTACGCCCCATGTCAGAAGTCAAGTAGGCAAATAAGGCGGGCGGATGTCCATGACAAAGAAAGTGGAATCAAAAGTGCGGAACCGACTTTAACGGCGATGAGCTCTCCAAGTCTTGTCGCTTAGAACCATCAAAAGCTCTCACGATAATGTCCTTTGGTCTCGAGAACCAACCCTTGACATCAAGTCGATCAGCGATCTTGGAAGGATATTCAGGAGAACGGTATCCACCAAAACATGAGACAGGGTAGTACCCTTGCATTCAACGAGAGATGTGCAAGGCTTTGTTATGTTTCTTTCGGAGAGTCAAATCGACATCGAGCCTAGGCGTTGTTGGCAGCGAGGCTAGCAATACAAACTTCAAGCGGTCGGTGGTAGTGTCTTGCGGTACATGAGCATTCTTGAAAACTTCACCAAGGCATTAGCATGAGCCTCGAACACAAAAGAGCGAGCAAGCATGGAGATCTTGGAGGGTCTCATCTGTTGTTCCATTGTAGTCACTCTTCTTGATAATCTTGAATTTCCTCCATTTCTTGTTTGGAGGTGTCTTGATAACTTCCTTTGGTACTACGGTTGGCGGGATGAGTCCTTTGGTTCTTTCCCTCTAGTGGGGATATTGGTTGAATAGTTGGAATCGGTTGAGTGCATGATGTCTTTTGGAGGAGAGATCTGAGAGAATACCCTTCGGTTCGGTCACCTTCTTGATGGTGATGTTGTCAATGTCGAGAATGGAAGCTTCAGCATAAGATCTTCAATGGTCGAGAGGATCTTGCTTGACGCCATGATAGTAAACATCGACTCCATAATTCCAAGGGATAGCCTTGTCGGAGGAATATGGGCGGTCTTGGAGAAGTGATGAGAGGTGCCACTCTAGGCATAGGATCGTGAAAATCTTATTGTGTTAACATCGGCATAGTCTTAGAAATCGTCACCCCATCCGGTCGCCTTAACATCTTCAATAGGAATCTTGTAGCTATCGGGGACGATGTACTTCACCATGTAATCATACTTTCCTTGGCTGCCCAGGTATCCCACGAGATAGTGCAGTTTCATTCGCATTGTCAATCTTCAACTTAGACATTTCTTCACACGACACGCAGGTGGTTTGAAAATAGTATCTCACGGTTATCCATCATGCCTTGAACACGTCTTCTCAACCAAGCACATCCATCGGTGCGGATGGGCACCAACGACAATTCTCGGGCATCACGGATTGACACGACTTGACAAATTCTTCTTACTGATCATCGGAGGAATGGTCAAGTCATCTATGTTGAAAACATAAGTATCGTCATCAACGACATTGGAACTCTTGTCATGGTTAGGCATAGGCGCGTTGATCACATTGGTCTCAGCGGGAGGATCAAACTCAATCTTAGCTTCGATCATATCTTGAATCTTGTTCTTGAGCCCAACAATTGTCGATGTCGTGCCACAGGCTATTGGAATGGTAAGCACACTTAGCATTAGGATTGTACTTGGAGAGGAAGTGTTGACATTCGAGGAGGATCCTCAAAGTAATCGACTCTGCTTTCAACATGTGTTGCAAGGCTTGCGACAAGGCATGTTGATCTTCGTAAAGCTGTCTTCGTGCGCGTTACGGCTACAGCGCGTTGTCTCGTTGAGTTGTCTTGATGTAGGATTGGAGATCACAACGCCCCCACAGTTGAGCGGTCGGTCTTGGCTCGGCTTTTCGACCATACGGCATGGCTTCTTTCTTAGCACCAAAGATCTCTTTGCGGCATTTGAAGATGTCTACATGAATCTTCCCACTCTTGATACCGACTTCAATCGCTCGCTTTGTCAATATCAGCTCGGTGAATCCGGATGAAGAATTTCAATCGGATGATTGAAGAATGGGCTGTCGGTGTTCCCATAAACATATCAACCAACTCCTATTGGACAAGGGTGGTTGAACTGCTGCTAGATCTCTCACTTAGAGCATACTCCTTGAACTTCTCATCGACCCATAGACATGCTTTGTAGTTGCATGCAGTGGGTGTCAATTCAACATTGTACTCATCTTATGCGTGAAAGCATCAGCCAAGTCACTCCAAGTACGGATCGGTCATTCTCTAGTGATAGTACCATTCCAATTGAGTTAGGACAAACTCTCTTGAAAATAGTGCATCCACAACTTTACATCATCGGTGTGAGGATTGATCTTACGGACATAGGACTTCAAATGCGACAGGGCAAGACATGCCATCATACTTGGCAAAGTAGGAACTTTGAACTTGGGAGGAATCACAACACAGGAACAAGACTCGGATCATCAAAGTTCAGCCGGACATCTTCAAGTTTTCCACACATTCGAGACGGTCAAGTTGTTTGTACTTGTCATCTTCATCAGTGGCTATAATCAAGTGGTCCTCTCCTCCTTTCTTTGGCTCACACTGCTCACCTTCATCACCCTTGGTACTCCCTCGGTATGGACACTTCCTTGAGAGAGCTCAATCGGTGACCACCTTAGGACCCCTTTGAAGCGTCTACCCATGTTGAGGAGACCAACAACCTTCTTCTTCTTGTTGATGAGCTTCTTCAAATCTTCTTGGCCTTGGACCAAGTTGGTGAACATCTGTGGCCCGAGCATTCGAGCTTGGAGATCTTTGTGATCTGTTCAAGAGCCATTTACGCTAAAATAAATAGCGAGCAAATGAAAACCAATCTCAATGTACACGTGATGCAATGTTATGCTATGATATGCAATGTTTATGCGAATGCAATGCAATGTTTTCAAGGACCTAAGATTTAAATTTGTTAAACAAGCAATGAACAAACATTTATTAGTACTTTTCATTATTCTTTTTCTTTTTAAGTACAAGAGATAGTTCAAAACAATGAAAACATAAACATCCTAAAGCTCTAAGTCTCCATGGGCGCTTCCTCTTGGTGCCGATGTAGCGTTGATGTTTCGCTCCTCGTGAAGTAGCTTTGTCAACTCTAACACTTTCTTCTCCTTGCATAACTTGAGCTTCAAAGGTATCCCTTTCTTCTTTAGTTGAATCCGGGATCTCTTCAAGTCTTCAAAATCGGTAGGCATGTCGGGATGGAGAACGGCATAGGGTCGTCACCTATAGCAGGTTCCATAATTCGGTAAAACAGGCGTGAATGGCATCATGAGGTTTTGAGCTCGAGCTCGCACCCATTTGAGGTAAGGTTCCCAAGGAATGGAGTTGGGTGCCCCAAAGTCTTGGTATCGTCTTCTTTACCATGCCCAAATGTATAAACCTTCGGTAATTCGGAGATCGTGATTGTAGTCGAACACAACATCTTGGAGAAGCATATCATGTGGACCATCTCTTTGAAAACCAACCGTAGAGAGCTAAGAAGGGTTGTAAGTAATACCTCCCTTATACCAAGTAGTGGTACATTAGAATTCTCCACAACGCTCAATGAATGTGAAGTCCTTTTGAGAGAAAAGGCTCCAACGGATATCTGAATAGAGAGTGACATCAACCTTTGAGACCATCTCAACCTTTGTTCATTCTTCAAAGCCGATGGAGGAAGGTTGAAATAAACCACCGGAAAGTAACGTATACACATGAGAGTTCCTTGTCTTTTGGTAATACAGTGTGGAGAGAATGTAGGATGTCTCCAAGTAAAGTAGGCACTGGATTGCGGTAAGGAACAACTTGATGGCATTGACATCTATGAATTGATCCGAGTTAGGAAATAGAACCAAACCATAAATTAGCAAGGCCACATGTTTTCAAATGCATGGAAACTCATAGCTTTGAGGAATTCTCGCTTTCTTGATTAAGAACTTGGAAAGTAAACCCTTAACTCCACTTCTAGTTTCCCAATTGGCTCGATATCTAGAACGCTTAAGATGTAAAGCGGATCGATGTCTTGAACTTAGGAACCTTTTCCAAACCGGTGAATGGCATTTGGTCAAGAATAGGTATCCCAGTAGCTTAGAGAACTCTTCCAAGGTAGGAACCGATAATCTAGAAATGTAAAGCAATGGTGTTTCGGATCAAAGAACTGGAATAGGACATGCATCATATCTTCTTCAAAACGGAATAACCAAATCAAGTAGATAACCATGTCTTTTGATGAGCGAGCATGGTGGGAATTTCGAAACCAATTCTTTGAGTTGAGAAGGATACCCATGAAGTTGATTCGGATAGTCTTTCTAGAAGCCATAACCCTACAAAGCAGAGCAAAGATAAATCCTAGGTCCTTGAAATAGTTAGAAATGATATGCAATGCGGATGATGTCATGATGTCATGTTTAGCCACACAAACAATTCACACAATGAGCCTAGGTTTAAGGCTTGCATGAGGTATAGGTGATTACCCACAAAAGTTTGAGTTGGTTCATCTGTCCTATAATAGTTGGGTTCTAGGAATCTCATATCATAGATCTTTCGTGGCGCTTATTTCAATCTGACGGCCAAGTGGTCAATCGAAAATGTCCCAAAGTCTAATCTCAATGAGCGTAGCATCGAGTATCAACCAACCTCGTCTACACCAAAGCCGGCCATCTCACTACCTTCTAATGGCCAAGATGGGTCAATTAAGGTTCTAAAAGTTTAGTTAGCGCTTGATGACACCGCAGAAGCCAAATACTATCTTCAACTTGGGAATGAAGAGTATCGGGACAACCAAAGTGTCACGCTAACGTAGCCATCATGTTGACCGCGTATTATCACTCAGCGGTCGCGATGATCTAATACTTACCTAAAAAGAAACCGGATCCGGTGTAGGATCCCCAACAATATAATACCCAAGCAACCCTTGAAGATAAAGCATACAAGTCAAACAAAAGCAATAAAAGTTATCTAGAAATCCTAAGGTAATTCTCTCTTTTGGTGTAGTCCCAATGATCGCCGATTCGTGATACGGTGACGACTTTGTAGGATTTTGTATCCAAATGTGCGGATAGCAAAGTCGCCACCGACTTTTATTTTATCCAATTAAGGTAAAAGTAACAGAAAAAGACCTTCGTTAGATTACGAGTTCGGGAGAATGGTTATGAAAAGGGAAGGTATTAGCACCCCTTTCCATCCGTAGTTATCTCACGGGCTCTTAGTTGCTCTAGATCACTTTTAAAATTGCTTTCGTGTGTTTGACAAAGAATGTTTTGAAAGAGGCATTTCTTTGACTTTGTAATGACTCATGTAGGGTGTATACAAAGTGTTCAAATGTTTTGTTTTAAAAGAATTTGAACTTTGAAAAAAGGTGTGGTGTGAAAAGCATTTGATAGAGCAAGCAACTAGGAGACTTATTACCCACTCAGAATTGGTCGTTTTCGTACTTCTACGTTCCTTTAGAATAGCGCTAGCCGTACCATTAGTTAGTAGGTAGTTCCATTCGTAGGATGTAAGTGGGACATTCGAAGGGACATCGGATGGTCATTGAAGGCAACTTGTAGGAAGTATCCTAGCACATTCGAAGGGACGATCATCATTTTTCGTAGGCGACAATCGAGGGTCAAGATCATGTATTCGGAGGCGACATCGTGGGTCTTATGATCTTTGTATCGAAGGGACTATGATGATTTGTTTGGAAGGCAACGGTGCTAGAATACCTCTACGTTCGAGGACATGACCATTTTAAATCGAAAGGCAACGAGAGATTACCTAAGGGGTGCGTGTGTGAAAGTGTGTTGAATTGAATATATTATCTTGAAGATTAGTGTGAGCTATGTCCAATTATTATCTTGCCATACCGCCTAATTACTAGCAATTGATAAGGTGCGGAAAATAAAATGCGGAATGTAAGCGGAAATGTAAAGGTGCGGAAAGTAAACCTACGCTATTACATGGCTTTAGTATACATAATTTAAAATGCAGAAAATAAAATCCTAGATTAAACTATTACAACCCATGAACAATTACATAATTGGATAAAATAGAATGATAAAAGAAACGTCGAATCGAACAACACGTGAAAGAATAAGAGATCGGAAAATATGATGAAATCGAAATAAGAGAAAAAGTTAGAAAAATGCAAGTTTTAATATGAGAAAATTACTACATCTGGAATAAGATAAATAAGTTAAAATAATTTTTGGGATTTTTGGCAAAGTTTTAATAATTAAAATGCAATTAAAAGTGAATTAAATGCAAAATATAAATAAAATAAATATGCATGCAAAAATTATATTTTAAATTTATTAAATTAAATAAACATTTTTATGAAAATAATGTAAAAAGAAAAATGTTTTTGTAATTTTTAATGCGTAATAAAAATCATGAAAACAATTAAAATAATATGCAAAAATATTAGAAATTGAAAAATATGAAAATAATGAAGTTCGTGAAAAAGAAGCAAAACATGCTGCGGATTCGAACCCATGACCTTGAGGGCATCCGAAGCATGGCGCTTTTACCACTACGCCATGTGTGCAAGCACATTTGAATCCGGATCGAATGAAACAAAGATGATGTCGCCTCCGGCTTCCTCAATCGCGTGGCTTCATCGTCCCATTTGAATATTTTAGCGTCGGCTTTTCTTGACGCTAAAGGCCCTGGCAAAATGGAAAACGCAGCATATATAATATAAATGAGTTCTAAAGACATGGTTTAATTCCAGGCATCATTCCGAACACGATGGGCAAGGTCTCGTGGTCCAATTTTATGTATTTCATGAAACCCTAAAACGAACTCAGGAACCTAACAATGCAATACAGTTCTAAGCCATGAAAACTCAATCAAATCACCCAGATCGCTTGCAATCTTCATACTAATCACAAAAACAACAACCAAATGTGTTAAAAATGCATGAAAAACAGAAATCGATTTTGGGAAAAAGTATGAGCAAACCGGATTCGAATCTCTTGTTTCGGATGGTTTTGGATGAAGTAAGTATCCGATCGACTGAGATGCCAAGGAATGTGTTTGACACCTTGAAATTGATTGAAACGAAATGGAACAAGGATTGCTAGTAGCTTGCACCACGGTTTTTTTGAGAATAGGGTTTCCAAGGCAATTTTTTCGCTCCTTGCAATTGAGATGCATCAAGTATATATCTGGATGGATTTGGGATTGAATTTGGAAAGAATTAATCAATATTCAATGGAAATCAAATTTGATATTCTCATGAAATCAAATTTTCAAACTTTGTCAATTTCAATCCAATCTTGCCAAATTTGATCTAATTTCAAATTGCTGGCATTTATGGGTTGATTGGATCACAAGAAAGCAATAAAATCAATCTTCAATTAATTTTGATTTTATAATTTATTTTAAGATTTAATTTGCATTTAAATGAATAAATTACAAATTAAATAGAAAAATAAATCAAAAATTCGTGGCATTGGGCTTGGACATTCCTAATTGCATGAGGAACAAGTTAGGATGAAGAAAAAGTAGGCCCATTTGCAAAAGATTTGATTTTTTGAAGTATCTCTCTTTGTGCATTCTTCCAAAATTGCCCAACTTGTGAATGGTGCAACTTGCTCAATTTTCCACATTTTTGAGTGTTATTGGACTTTTTGGAAAGCTCTAAGAGTCCTCTAAACAATGTCTTTGGTCTCATCTCAATTGGAGTTACCATGCTCAATATATCTTCAAATCAAAAAGTTGACTTTTTGTTGACTTTGAAAATGACCTGTAATGTTTTGAGCTATACCTCTCAAATGAAGCATTTTTTGGACATTCTTGTGAGACTTGAAGTTGTAGAGAATTGAATTTCCTTCAAAATGAGCTTTGGTGGGAAAATTTTTGAGAAAGTATGAGAAAGTTATGATCAGTCAAAGTTCAGTTGACTTTTCATCTAGAAACCCTAATTTAGAAAGTTTGACTTTTGAGCAAATCTTGAGTTTTCTTGATGAATCATGATCAACCCTTGATCAAATGATGAATGTTACTTCAAAATGAGGATGTTGACCAAAATCGAAGTTTTGATTGTATGTTGACCACATTGACTTTTTATCCAATACACCCAATTTTCTACCATCGAGCAATATTCGAGGAAACTTGACTTGTGAGGCTTGAAACTTGACATGGAGAATCTTTGAAGCATAGGAGGAGGCATGAAGACCATTGGAGATGTTGTAAATCCATCTTGACTTGAGAGATACCAAACCCTAGTTTGGGTTGATTGTCTAGGAGAGAGTTTGTCGATCAACTCTTGAGGAATCCTTGAGCATATATGTATGAAATCTCGAGTAGATGGAGGGCAAATTTTGGGGTATGACACTATCATGCAGAGAAACATGTCGAACAAGATGTCCTATGCAGAATCATTTGAGATTGTGACCGTGTTCAGCTGGAAAGTTGGATTAGTTTAGTTTGTTACAGGTGCAAAATATTCTGGGAATATTATGTTATCCTATGTGACACTCAGTTTAAGGAATAAAAGATTCAAGTTGAATTCAAGGAATATTATTAGTTTCTAATTATGGAGATTATATAGGAAACTAATGATTGAAGTCCTATAATTGAGGAGATATATCTGTATCCTTATTTGCAATATACAATTGTGGTTTGAAGCCCAATCTAGTACAAAATATTGTTATAAATAGAATGCTACAAACCTAATATGAGTGTGTAACTTATTGTGTGTTTAGTGTGTTTGTTTAGGGTTTGTGTAGTCTTGTGAATGTGAATCTCGCTAATATCACCTTGATATAAGAGTAGGACTATCTTTATTGAGTTGTAATTTCTACCTCCATTCATAAGCTTTTAAGCATTGAATGATATTGTGTCATTAAAGTGTGTCTTCTGAACTTTCATTTGAATTGAGTTATTGTCTAAGTTTGTGACTAAGAGGGATTTGAGAAGGATTGCATACCTAAGTGAGTCTTAGGTAGAAGTTAACAGTAGTGCTTAAGTGATAAGTTGTAAATGAGCGAGTTTAGATTTGAATTGATACTATTTAGTTGACTTCATCCCTGGCTTGGTATCCCCCAAACGTAGGTGTGTTGCATCGAACTGGGTTAACAATTTTGTGTGTTCTTTTACTTTCAGCTACTTATCTCACCTGCAATATTTCTTACTGTGTTAACTTGTGTCCGTCTATGATGTCTTAACATCATATATATGACATATGTTTTGTATTTATTTGTTCGTTGTGTTTTAACCAGACATCAGTGTCTCAATATCTCATAGGACATCTGATATCTAAATACCACAATTTCAGAGACATTGTCAATAACTCATTTGCTCTTGGTGAAAATATATTAAACGAGAAACTTGTAAGAAACATTATATGATCCTTGTTAAAGAGGTTTCACATGAAGGTTATAGCCAAGGAGAAAGCTCAAAATATCCACAACGAAAGTTAATGAGATAATTGGCTCCCTACTCACCTTTGAGATGGCCATTGGTGACTAATCTAGAAAAAAATGGAAAAAGATGTAACATTCAAAGTTGACAGTGTTGATCATGAAGACCAAGTAGTCCATGACACTGATGATAAATTGACTAAATCGGTTGAAATGCTTACAAAGAACTTCAATAAGGTCATGAGAATACTTGACATAACTGGAACTATTCTATTATTAAAGACAATCAACAATAACGCTTAAAAGGTGGTAACTTCTAACGTAGAGGAAAAGAATGTGAAAAATCAAATAAAGGAAAATGAATCCAATGCCATGAATGCAAAGGATTTGGCCACACCCAAGATGAATGCCCAAATTTTATAAAGAAATAGAGAAAAATATATGATGCTTCCTTCTCTACTGATGAGTAAGACGAGGAAAATGAGTTGAATAAAATAAATCGTGGTGTAGAGCTGACCACTCACTTCAAAGAGGTTCCAGTTTTAAGTTATCCAGCTTATAATATCTTTTTAATGATAATGGGAATGCCAATGATGAATTTGAGCTATCTGATGTTCCACTAGTTGAGGCATATAAGACTCTTTACCTAAAATAGACTGAAGAATCTCAAGTTTTTTGAAAAACATAAGGAAATGATTGAAACCCTTATTAAAGAAAAAACAAGTCTCATGATCACTATTATTGAGTTGAAGAAAGAAGTTAGGAATATCCATTTAAAATTTGATGGGATGACTAAATTTGTGCACATGATAAATTTTAGAACTGACAATCTCGATTCTATATTAAGTATGTGTAAAACTGTAAAGAACACAAATGGAATTGGTTATACTAGAGGATATTCCAATCCTAATATTGTGTTTGTGACTCATACTCAAAATGAAGAAACCAATATGAGTGGTATAATGTCACAATAACCTATGAAACATTACTATCAACATACTAATGCCTTTATCAGAACCATTAGGTTTGTCATTATTATGGTCAATATGGTCATATTCATCTTTACTGCTATGAATTGTATAGAGAGCCTCTGCATCACAATAACTTTGGAGTCCCAAGTCTAAGCTTCTGGTCCATATTTCTTGCATCTACCTTAGAGTCACACCTCGAAAAGACTAGTTCTTTGATAATGTTTTATGAAGTTCTTGGTAAATTGTTCCTATGGATGGACTGAATTTTGCAAAACAACAATGTAGAGAAGTGTTCAAGTTGGTCTAGATTGCGTAGGCTGTATGAAAGTGCATAAAGGACACATGCTGGAAAAGATGTCTCACAATGTTGCTACGACATATGGGCCTTATGCATCAGATATTTACTGTTGCATTTTGGAAGATTCTATGATAAAAAATTGAATAAGATTTTATTGTTATTTAATTAATAATATGATTATATGATATGTTGGACAACTGTACAGGTAAAATCATATTTAAATTTAAATTTGTAACAAATCTCAAATCTCAAATCTCAAATCCATAAAGAAAAATGTACTAAGCTACTAATACTGAATTTCCTTTCTTGGGTTGTGGACTCAACCTTCTTGACATAGGTGTGGTTTCATTGAACAGGGTTATCAGATGATTATGTTATTTACTAATTTTCTGCTCTATCATATTATAGAAATATTGATGTCATACTGAGGTAACTTGTTAGACCAATTGTTATAACATCGCGTATGACATATGTCCCTTGAGTAACAAAGTTTAAATTGTCATTAGAGCAAGCACTATATCCTGTTGGGTGAGCTCCAAGGAAGATAAATTATGCTTAAATTAAGACAATGAAAGATGAAGGATCAGTCAACAAGCCACCTATTTTAGATGTCACCAACTATGATTATTCGAAGTCAATGATGATTATATATCTCAAATCCATGGGAAACAAAGTATGGAAAGGTTGGTAAAATGATGGAAAAATCCAATGGTTACTTCTAAAGATGGTATAACTAGGATGAAACCAGAAGCTGATTGAACTGATTATGAAGCTCTTAAAAATTCCAAGACTTTGAATTCTATTTTAAATGGTGTGGATAAGAACATGTTCAGGTTAATCAACATATGTTCAGGGGCTAAAGAAGCATGTGATATTCTCAAAACTGCACATGGAGGCACATCCAGAGTTTGTATGTCAAGGATGCACCTTCTTACCATTAAGTTTGAGAATTTGAGGATGAATGAAGATAAGTTTATCAGTGAATTCCACATAAAATTGTGTGATATTTCCAACACTTCCTTTACCTTAGGAGTAAAAATGTATGAAGAAAAACTTGCCAGAACAATTCTTAGATCTTTGCCTAAGAGGTTTGATATGAAAGTGATTGTTATTGAAGAAGCTTAAGACCTAAGTAGCATTAAGTTTGATGAACTCACTGACTCATTACAAACCTTTGATATATCCATCAATGACATGGCTAAAAAAATAACAAAGGTATAAACTTTGTTTCCAACACCAAGGAAGAAGGAATTCAAGATGATAGAGAAGAGATCATGTTGTATGTTATAGCCTTAGTTAGTAGAACGTTAAACAAAGAATTGCATAAGGATGAATATGGCGAACAAATGTCCTGACATAGTGTCAAACATCACCCAGTAAAGAAGTCCAAATATTTCAAAGGAAAGGAGTACAATGTTATGAATGTGAGTGTTTGGTCATATAAAGATAAATAACCCGTGTTTTTAAAGAATCGAAAGAAGATTGTCAATCATCTAGTCTCAATCGATTATTAAGAATAAATATCTAATAAAGTGATGACTTTAATGGGAAATATGACTCATGCAAATGATTCTAGTGTCGAAGAAATGTCGGAAGAACTTCTGAAACATGTGAGAGATGCTCACTAAATGGATGGAACCCCGCTTAAGATAAGAGAAACAAAAGAAGACCATAAGTGCTCTACTCCTAGAAAAAGAGAAGCAAAGCTCAACCATTAAATATCTAAAGTAAGAAGCATTGTTAAAATCATAATTAGACAACATGAACAAATTTGCTCGTATGTTTGTAATACGGTGAACCGACTTTGAGATTTTTGTATCGCAAATGTGCGGATAGCAAGAGTCGCCACCGACTTTTCTTTTATCCAATTAAGGAAGGTGAAAAGAACAGGAAAAGACCTTCGTTAGATTACGAGTAAGGGAGAAGGTTATGAAAAGGGAAGGTATTAGCACCCCTTTCCATCCGCAGATTATCTGGCTCTTAGTTGCTCTTAGATCATTTTAAAAAAAAAGGTGCTTTCTGTGTGTTTGACAAAAATGTTTTGAAAATGCCATTTCGCTTTGACTTTGTAATGATTCATGTAGGAATGTATACAAAGTGTTCGGAAATGTTTCGTTTTGAAAAGAGTTTGAACTTTGACAAAAGTGTGAGGTGTGAAAAGTATTTGATTGAGCAAGCAACTAAAAGTCTTTAATACTTACTCAGAATGGTCGTTTTCGTGTTGTTTTACGTTCCTTTAGAATAGTGCTATCCGTATCATTAGTTGATAGGTAACCCTATTTGTTGGATGTAGAAGGGACATTCGAAGGGACATCGGATGGTCATAGAATGCAACTTGTAGGGAGTATCCTAGCACATTCGAAGGGATTATCATCATTTTTTCGTAGGCGACAATCGAGGGTCAAGATCATGTATTCGTAGGCGACATCGTGGGTCTATGATCTTTGTATCGAAGGGACTATGATGATTTGTTTTGAAGGCAACGGTGCTAGAATACCTCTACGTTCGAGGGACTTGACCATTTAATCGAAAGGCAACGAGAGAGAATTACCCTAAGGGGTGCATGTGTGAAAAGAGTGTGTCAGATTCAGATATATGTCATCTTGAAATTATGAGTGATCTATGTCCAATTTTATCTTGCCATACACGCCTAGTTACTAGCAGTTTATAGGGTGCGGAAAATAAATTGCGGAAATGTAAAGTGCGGAAAGATAAAGGTCCTACGCTATTACATGGCTTTGGGGAAGATACATAATAGGAGTGCGGAAAATAAAAGTCCTAATTAAACTATTACATCCCATAGGCAGTTACATAATTGAAAAGAAAACGAAAGAAAAATCGTCCGAAACGTTACAACCTGTAAACAGATACATAATCGGAAAACAAGAGAAACTGCATAAGAGGAAAATGTTAGCAAAAAGAAATATTTTTGAATGAGGAAAAAGGTTTTTGATTAGTAATGACAATAAGATGATAAGATAATTTTTTGGTAATTTTCTGGATCGTTTTTGATATTTAAAAGCAATTAAAAGTCAAATTAATGATTAATTAGTAATTAAATAAAATATGCATGCAAAAATATTAATTTTAATATTAAAATTAAATAAACATTTTTCTGATGATAATGCAAAAAGAAAATATTTTTTGTGATTTTTAAATGCATGATAAAAATAATTAAAGATAAATTAAATAACATGAAAATATTAAAGAAAATAAGAAAATAAAAAAGTGTTAGTTTTTGTAAGTGATAAAAATATATGGTCTTGCCAGGATTCGAACTCGTGCCCATGGGAAAACACGCGCTACCTTCACCACTAGACCAGGCTGCACTTGGTGTCATAATATTGAACCGGAAACGTTTTAAATGAATTCGCTCCCTGGGAATCCAAATCACGCGTGAAGAACACCTTCTTCTTCATTTGAAAATTCAAACACTTAGCGTCGGCTTCGTTCGACGCTATAGTCCCGACTTCTGGATTGCTCGATTCTGAATGGTTTTGCAACTTGTAAGGGTCTGGATCAATTCTAAAGACTCCAAGGAATGTGATGAAATGCTCAAAATCGACTGAAACGAGCTAGAACCAAGTGCAAGTGACTTGAAAGGCAGAGTTTTTTTGACTTAGGTTAGGGTTCTTTGAGGCAATTTTTCAGTTCTTTCTCGTGTTGTATGCATTGTATATTTATAATGGATGGATTTAGGTCTGAATTCAAGAGCAAATAATGATCAATCAATGTAAAAAATATTTGATTTTGTGTGATACCAAATCTTTCCTTTTTTATCCAATTTTCATCAATTTCTTGCCAAATCAAAGCCAATTTCTAAATTTTCCAGCCTTTATGAGTTGCTTGGACCTCAAGAATGAGAGAAAATCAATCTTGCATTTAATTTTGATTTTCTACCTTTATTTTTAATTTAATTTGTTTTTAATTGAATAAAATCCAAATTAAATAGAAAAATAAAGATAAAATTTGTGGCATTGGGCTTGAGATTCCAAATAAGCTGAGGAACAAGTTTAAACCAAGAAAAGTTGGGCCCATTTGCAAAATTTTGGGTTTTGCCAAGTATTTCTCTTGTGCATCTCTTCAAAATGCCCAAGTTGTGCAAGGTGTATTTTGCTCAATTTTCAAGAATTTTGAGTGTTCTTGGACTTTTAGAAAGCTCTAGATGTCCTATAAACAACCTCTTTGGTTTCATCTCAATTGTAGTTTCCATGCTCAATAAAACTTCATTACAAAAGTTGACTTTTGTTGACTTTGAAAAGGACACGTAATGTTTTGATCCATATCTTCAAAATGAAGCATTTTCCACCATGCTTGTGAGACGTGGAGTTGTAGAAATTGAATTTCCTTCAAAATGAGAGGTTGTGGAAAAATTTCGAGAAAGTATGAAGAAGTTATGCTCACCAAAGTTTAGTTGACTTTTCTCAGAAACCCTAATTTGGAAAGTTTGACTTTTGAGCAAATCTTGAGTTTTCTTGATGAATCATGATCAACCCTTGATCAAATGATGAATGTGACTTCAAAATGAGGATGTTGACAAAAAATTATGAAGTTTGACTGTATGTTGACCATAGTTGACTTTTTGTCCAATACAACTGATTTTCAACTATTTGAGCAATTGTCTGAGGAAACTTGACTTGTAAGGCTTGAAACTTGACATGGAGAATCCTTGGAGCATATGAGGAGGCATGATGACCATTGGAGATGTTGGAAGTCCATCTTGATCTGAGAATTGCCAAACCCTAGTTTGGGTTGATTGTTTAGGAGAGGGTTTGTCTGATCAACCCTTGAGAAAACCTTGAGTATGGATGTATGGAATGTCTTGAGAAGTAGGAGGGCAAATTTGATGTATGACAATGTTGAATAATGGTTTTGACATGTTAGATGAAATATTGGAAGTTGGGAACTTGTCCAGAAATATGAAGAGAATAGAGATTGACCCCAGGTCCATGAACAAGAGGGACACAACTCAACCTAAGAATTTTTTTCCTCCTAAGAACAAAAATAAGTTCCAGATGTTGGACCATATGGGCTAGCAACCTATACAACATGTGTATTCATATCATGGAAAAATAAGAACTCTAACCAAACATGTCATCATTGTGGAAGATATGGGCACATAAGGCCCTATTGCTTTAGATTGTATGGTTATCCTTAACCTTACCAAAAAATAATACCCAAAAGGAAGGGTAAGCATGCCCGGAGAGTTTGGAAGCCCAAGGTTGAAGTTAAAACCCTTATAGCTCAAACTTTTGTTGGAATATCTCCCAATGGATGACTAGTTTTTCGTATTGGTTGTTCCAAGCATATGACAGGTGAAGATTTGTTCCTTAAAGAAGTAAAAACATTCTAACAAGGATATGTAACATTTGGAGATGAAAAAATATGAAGGATCAAGGGTGTTGGGAAGATAGCTAGGTCACGATCTCCTTGGATTAATAATGTGTTGATGGTAGAAGTGTTGACTGCAAATTTGATCAACATTAGCCAATTGTGTTATCAAGCGTTTAAAGTGAGCTTAATCAAGGGAGAACGTATTATCACCAGCAAGGATCTAGAAGAATTTATAAAGGGATCAAGAATAAAAGACAACTGCTACATGTGGAAATTATAGTCAACATACTGTAAAACTTTCAAGGAGGATAAAAAGAATCATGAGAATAAAGGGAATGACAAGATAACCAAAGGAAGAATGTCTAACATGATGTTGGAACATCCTGCTCGACATTTGGTCTCTGCAATAGAAAGGATGTTTGTTAAAGCTATTAATCATTTTATTTTGAGTCAAGAAAGTCCGACACAAGCGGGCAAGGATTGATATTATAATAAAAGTAAAGAGAAGACGTTGAAGGACACTTGTGTAATTATTGGGATTGAAAATTTATTCCTAAAGAGGCGTGGAAAAGGAAACTTTCTCTCTCATATGGTCACTACCACTCTACAAAAGGGGCACTATTACATCAGATTGTATTTTTAAAACTCTCTTGCTCTCTCTCATTTGAAAACGATTGTCTATCTCATTTCCCTTAGAAAAACTTTTTCTAGATTACTATTCAAACCAAGTTGATAATGAGTCAGAAAATGGAGAGCACCAAGGCTACTGAATGCATTCCTATCACAAATATTCATGGAGCTAAAATGTCTAGAATCAACTTAAAATAAAACCTTACTCAGAGAAATATAGGATTTTGGGATCCAACAACAATGTTGATGATTGAAAGGTGATTAAAGATGTCGTACCACTCACAATGATTGTGCCAGAGGATATCTCCTTAACCAAATCAAAGGCAACTGACTTAAAGTAGAAGAAGGTTTATAACCCGGTAAGTCTCTAAAAATAAACCATATAATTCCATTATGACTAATAAAACTGTAGGTAGAGACCATATGGATAGAACTACAACTACTCCAGATATGGAACATGTTGATATCCCTAACATGCAAGATAAGTCACATGTTGAACCTACACTAGATCTTCATGTCATGATTCCAACCTCTAAGAAATCCACTATAGATACACATGATTTTGGTAAACTATTGGACAATCTCGTATAGGAAGAATATACATCCTCTAAATATGCTAATGCCAAGGGATCGCAAGAAAAAGAGGATGGAAGACAAGGAAATAAGAAATTCAGAATAACGTTAATGATGATGTTTAAATTGCTCAAATAACAAAGAGGAATCATGATGATGTTAGCAAGACTAAGAAACAAAAAGAGAATACCGAGGAAGAAACTAAAATTTATGAGGATCCTATAGTTGCAAGGACTTTTACCAAAAAAGATATGAGAGAAGAAGAAAGAAAAAGTTGTACCAATCAAGGCTTCCATGAAAGAAACTGTGATGACTACTAAGAAGTTTGGAGCAAAGAGGAGCAAGGTAGAAAGTACTCATGCTGTAAATAAGACTCTCAAGAGAAAAACTCCCATACCTTAATTTTTACCCTTAAGATTCCACATATCATATCATTTGCATCTAACCTAAGACCACAAGCATGCCATACTCCTAACCTATACCTCATTGGTTTAGTCTTTGTGGTAGATCACCAAACCCCCTTTGTGCTTCTTTTGCCTCTATGCTTGTTTACATTTTAACCTTTGCTAATCTTATTTAAAATACAAAAATATGTGTTGTTTTCTATTCTTATTGTGCAAGGTAGGGACTTGCAATCAAAGGTTAAAGCTTGGATTCTAAATTAGGTTTTTGGTTCCTAAGGTCAATGTTTGGTCAACAAGTGGTACACAAAAGCTTTTACTTTAAGGCTTGACCTATACTTTTAGGTCATACTCATCTCAAGCTTCATTCAACATCATTTGATCAAGGGAAGTTCAAGTTTGATGCATGATTTTTAGGTTGATTCAAGAATGATTCATGTGTTTATTTCCATTCCATTTATATCCAATTTTCAAGCAATTATCGAGATTACTCAAGGAAAAAATCAAGTTTCCTTAATTTTGTGTTCAAGTGTTCATCATTGAGCCTTTGTATGCAAGAAAATAACAAAAATCACAAATAGGAACATGTTTGGTTGGCCTAAAATTAAGTATAGCATGTCCCTTCACCCAAACACTATAAGTCTCTCATTTCTCAATACTTTTGGAATTTACTTCGGGAAAAATATCACATTTGAACTCCTATACAACTTTGTTTCAAGGGTCAAACATCAATTTTTCCTCTAATGTGTGCAAAAGAGTTGGTCCAAAACCTGGTTCGACCTAATGTCGACCTAGATTTCATATCATGACTTGAACTTGTCATTCATGCCATTTTCAACTCAAGAGTGTGTTTGATCGATTCTTTTTATATGATTCTTCATCATGAGGAGATCAATTCACACATATAACATTTTAAAAGGCACAAGCAATCTCATTTGGCCTAAGCTCTAATATGGTGCCATGAACTTTGCATTTTGTGCATGACACGTAATCTAAATTTGTCTAAATCTTCACTTGGGAACACCAATACATGTGCACACTCATTTTCATTTCAAAATGCATAACGTATAATGCAAAATAACTTGAATTCGTGCCAAACTCACACATTTCACCCATATTCTCACACGGATTGAAAAATAAGAAATTCTAACTTGGTTCACAAGTTCTAGATCTAATTTCTCTATAGGTGTTTATGCATACTATCAAGTCAATCTTGAGATTAGTCATCTCATTTAAGTCAAGTGGTTTAATACAAATTCATCTATGGTTGGATATGGTTATGCTGATTGGCCATGTAATGTTTGAGATAGAAAAAATACATATCGTGAATCTTTCTTTCTAGGAAACAATTCAATATCTTTGTTCAATAAAAAGAAATTTTTTGTGTCCCTTTCAACATCATAAGTAGAGTATATTATTTGTGGAAGAAGTTGAACTCGACTATTTTGGATAAAACAAATGCTCAAAGAGTATAATGTGACATAAGATATTGTAACATTGTACTGTGAAAACATGAGTGCTACTAGCATATTTAAAAAGCATGGCCAATGCAACAGAACCAAGAACATAGGTATTTTCCATCATTTCATTTGATAACTAGTTGAAGAAAGTAATCTCACCCTTGAGGATTTTAGAACATACAAACAATTGGCTGATATATTCACAAAAGCTCTTGAAGTTATCCAATTCAAAAATATTCGATCAACCTTAGGCCTTTCTATTATTAATTTATATAATAATTAGTTCATGCATGGCT
This sequence comes from Vicia sativa, assembly GCA_021764765.1. Lineage (NCBI taxonomy): Eukaryota > Viridiplantae > Streptophyta > Magnoliopsida > Fabales > Fabaceae > Vicia > Vicia sativa. Next base: position 83,090,618 of record CM038795.1, read on the forward strand.
GAAAAATAGTTGGACCCATGAATTTCTTATAGGTTCACTTGTATCATAAAGAATGTCACTTATATCCTTCAGCACAAAACAAAAAAAGATTATTTTATTTAAAAAATAAGAAGATCACATTTTTAATATTTCGCTTTCGCACCTCCAATCTTTCTCTAATGTTTCATCTTCCTCTGCGAACTCTGTAAATCTCTCATACAACATAGTGGGAACATGACAAGAAACTGACACGTTTGAGAAGGACAAGAAGATTTACAAGAAGAAAGACCTCAAAAAGGATGTTGGTGTTACGAATGCCCATGGTGTTTGTATGAAGGGCATATGGTTTGGAGAGAAGGCTGATGGTAAGTTCAGAGGTTTTATCCTCTCATGAAGCCTAAGGAGTTTAAGCTCAAGACTTTGAAGAATGTAGTTGATCAAATTCCATTTTCTACATCTGACCAAACTAGTGGTGTATTTGATCATCAAGGGAACTTGAAGGCTATAAGGAATCTAAAGTGACTCTCACCCCTCCTACAACTGATATAAACACTGAAATCCCCCTTAGTGTAATTCCTATTAATATTGTTCCTCCCAATATAGTTCAAGGTAAGCTCTCCATTTTTTTATCCTAATGATACTATTGTTTCTAGTAATGAGTGTCGGGTTGTAGATGAGCAAAAGAGGTCATAAATGATGAGATAAACAGTCGATAAATTGGATTAAACAATAAATACTTTTAATGAATGTGATAATCCATCTAGTAATAATATGGTTGAAAATATTCGAATGTTGAGGTTCTAACCACTCAAATCGATCATAGTAACCCCGGCACATGACACCCCATATGATTTTTATTTTAAAGAAGTTTGTGAAAATGCTAGAAAAAATGGTAGTAAAGACGTCGCTGAAGATTTCAGTGAAGATGTAGATCTTGACTATAATGAAGATGTAAATGTTGTTGTAAGTCAAAAAGCTAGTGAAGATGTCAATAACAACGAACAAACAATCCAAAATATTACTAAATAAGTTGGTAGAGATAACACTAAGGATTTCAATGAAAAGGGAAATGTTAATAATATCAAATATGAAAATGCAAAAGTTGGTCACAATGTTAGTGAAGATGTCAATGAAAATAAAGATGTCATTGAGGAAGTTAATGAGATTATAAGTGAATATGTGAATGAAGATGATAATAAAATTTTCAATCATCACATTCATAATGAAACTCTTACTAAAAGAAAGTCCCCTAAAAAACTAAAAAAGGTTGCAAAAGAAGAAGTTTCTTTGGTTGATTTGAAGAAGAAAAGAAAAAAGGCTTCTTATAGAAAAGGTTGTGATAGAGAAGAAGAAAAAGGAGTTGAGAAAAAGAAGAATTTTATTAATAAGAAAAATATTGTGGTTGAGAAAAAAAAGAAAAGTAATGATGAGAAGAAAAAAAATTGTTGAGAAGAAGAAGAAAATGAGTTTAGATGAGACTATCATATACAATAGATTGCATTTAATTAGTGAATTTCCTTTTCTGTAAGCTATAACTCTAAAAACATAAGCGACGATTGCACAGAAGTAAAATTTTATTTTTTGTGCTCATTATTTGTTTCATTGTTCATCAATTATTTGTCTCACCCTTATTTCAACATTATCATTTGTGTGAGACATCTTTTTACTAGTCAAGCAAAACTTCAGCCCTAGCTTTTATTTAAGGGGATTTTTTAACCCACACCATATTTTTCTAGCGCACCACACAAAAATACAAAAATGCCTCAGGAAATCGGAAATGCATTTCTGGGACGTACCCAAGTGCGATAAAACATAGACTATTCTCAGAGTTATATTTTCGTTGGATACCGCAGTTGCATTTATGGTATTTTGTTACATAGAAATTGAATTGAAATACTCCAAATTCATAAACTCAAAATATCATAATTCAAACATTAATATCATAACATAAGCAATACATTAAGTATTTTAACATAATTCAAACGTTACACTTTAACGTCCCAGTGGACATTGTAACATCTTGATAATATCACGATTGATCTCGTAATAGCCGCATCTAGCTCGAGCGGAACTTTTGCTTCTAAACGGAAAAATATTTTCCATGTAAACGCTCATCTTTAGCTCATGGTAGTTGAACTCAAGCTTCCATTCGTTGTCAATGGATTGCGAGCGATACTCGATCTTCACAATTTTCCAATTATCACCATATGGTAAAAGCTCTTGTAGTGTGTATTATAGATCTTCAAGAGGGATGTACTCGGTGATCTTAAATACTCATAATAGTGTATTTCTTTTATAAAATGAACGTTTCCAACATGTCAAATGATGCTCATTCTGATTTTTTCCTATTTTGGTAGGAAACACTATGAGGAATGCGGTTATTTATAATATTTGGAGGCTATTATAGACCATATAAACCATATCTACTTATAGTGTGTGTACCGGAAATACATTTCTGGTTCCACCCTTATCAAAACTAGAGGTGCATTTTCGGTAACTTCTCTAGTATGAAAAAATAGGAACAAAAGCAGGAAAAAACCAGCATATAGACATAATAACAAAATGGTTGCATTCCACAACATAATACATTAACAAAATGTTTGCATACAATAATATGATAAATAATTAATTAAATTATTCTAAATAATTATCGCCAGACAAATCCCAGGTGGTACCCCCCTTGACTTTTCTTTATTTTTTTCTATTTCAATATTGTTCAATTTGATGTACTCTTCCATCCTTTCAATGAAATTATCCGGCCAAGTCTCAGATTGAATTTAATAATGATTCGCTCACTCCAGTGATGTAAGTGGTATAGGGCACCTCGTTTTCAAATACATCGGAACAAAATGCTTCATTTTTTAGAGCCACCCAACACAGATGATGCAATCATTAGGATTTGATGGTGGAGTAGTGTGTAGTGGGAAAAACGTTTCAGACAAATAGTATCTTGTAAGATCAATACACACTCTCTCATATGCACTTGCTATCAGATGACCCATCTCAAGGAAGCACATTCATTTTTCCTTCAATGCAAATCCAGGCCAAGGTACTAGCGTGTGATTAATCTCTTCAACTTTTCATTAGTCTCGAGCACCGTTTGTATAATTCTCTATTGCTCTTCAATTCTATGATAAGAGTATCACAAACAAGTTGGTGATCGTCTTCCTTTACCAAGAAAACCAAAACAAAAATTTCCACCACCATTTACATTGACGATCATTCAATTATTTGTGCATAAAACTAGCATCTTTTGATGAATGGTATTTTGGTGAGACGGTGTAGGATATGGTTTTCTAATGCAGGCTCCTTTGAAAACATTTTTCTAAGATTTCAAAGTTGGAGAATCTGGAAATACCTTGTCAATATGTTTTAAATATGAAGGACTTTTTATCATTTAATTTTCACTCGGTGTAGGTTTGACCTTTTAGGTGCTCCTTTTGTTTTTAGCGGTTGAGATGGTGGTTTCAAGTCGGTGGTTTATAGAAATGTTATCTTCCTAAATTTCTCTTTGATGTGGAGTTAGGTATTGTCACGGCTTTCAAAAATCTTTCTTGTATTGCTTCCCATTCTATCACGATTGATATATTTACTTTACCATCTTTCATAACAACGTCGTCATCAAAACTAAGCCTCTTCCAATGACTACATACCTCGTCCATTCGTATGGGCAATCAAGTTTCACCTTCTTAGATATGACACTAGCACATGAGAGAATATATGTTTTCACGGTGTGCACACTGAGCTTTCAGAATTGAAATTTGAAGCTCGTTTGGTTTTGTGAAAAATATAATTTAGAGTTGATCGAGATATTGCCGACCAATTGATAATAGAGAATGTTGTCTTTAAATTTATGGTCCAACATTGTGATAGTACGACCAAATGATGTTTGAATTTCATTATGCTAGTTTAGTATCATTTGGTTCACAAATTCCTAATCCACACACAAATCACCCTTGCTATTTCCCAACCAATTCTTCAAAAAAGCATGAGTTGTCCCGACTCGGGTTGTTGTTGTATCTCCAAGGTGCATAACCTGACCAGTCCAAGCACAATTTTTTTTCTCATTTACCTGACCCAAAATTGTGCTTTCAACATATTTCACTAAATTGAGGTATTTCACGCGCACTTTCTGGAAATGTATAACTGCATCAACATATAGATCTTTTGTAGATGAGTTTACTATAACATTCCATGAATCCAAATTTTTCTCCACAATAACGTCCATCTTTACCAATTTACCATCTTCGATCTCTATCTACTTCGTCCCTACCGCGTGTTTAACCCAGCTTCTCACATTCTTAGTAATGTGATAACAACAAAATAATGCATAAGAAGTCGAAAATACCGCTGTAATCGAATTCACCAACACGGTATCACGATCGGCAACAATGAATTTCGGCATATCTTCTTTGTCCTTCAACATTGTCCAGCAAACCTCTAAATCCCATGCAAAATTGTCCTTTTTTTCACTCTAAAAATGCAAACTCAGCATAATACGTATTCTCAGTTGACGTAACACCAACAATGGCAACTTGTATTTGTTGGCCTTATATGTTAAATCAATTATAAGCACAGTGGAAAATATATTGAACAATTTAATGGAATCAAGATGACTTCAATGTATATCTCTTATTGTTACTCCATCCTCACATCTCTGGTGCCTAGAAACGTAATTGTTATCATCTTGAAGTTTCAAGAGGTGTTGCATTTCGATTCGATACCCCCTAAGTGCTAATTTGGATTGATATCACCTATTATACACTTGCTTGATATTTGAGATATTCCTGGGTCTTTTGCGCTTCAAAGTTGGAAGTATGTTTTTGAGAGGTACCAAATTTATTGTCATGTTGGACACATTCCTTCTCTTCCGGCAAATCATGATTATGCAAACCACATATCACACTAAATTTCCATTTGTTATTTGTCATCCGATAACCACGCAACCTAAATGGACATTCACTTTTTCTTGAACCGGTGTCGTCTCATATGAAATTTCAGATACTAGGTATATATTTCCTACTTCTTTCGCATATTAAATCACAAATGCATTTCTTCTATCCACACCATTATCGAACCTTGCAATCACAACATCAAACCCTAGTTTGGTGGCCTTTGTCTGAACCAACAGATGTCATCACGAAATTCATACTCTTTATTTTTAAAATGGTCCCAAATATCTACCACCTTAATTATAAGAGGTGAAATAACTTGAGACACATTATGTTTAACAATGGCATTGGGATGCATATCTAATGTGATAAAAAAAATATTAAATTAATTATACACACAGAAGAAATAGTTTTAGAAAATAAGCACAAAGAGAAATTTGAAGTACATTTAGGTTAAGTTCAACTAACAACCGAAAATACAATTTCGTCTTTACGTAAACTTTTCAGAGAAAACCTAATTAATGTGATGAATGGGGATTGAAATGAATAAAATTTACCTTAAATTTCACTTCATTGTGCTCCTTTGATATGATGAGTCACGAGAATTTAGAGTAAAAACTTGATTGAGGATGAAGAGGTTTTGGAGAGGGTTTATGAAAATTTTTGGAAATAAAATCTAGTTCATACAAGTTATTGTTTTAAGTAATTTGACGTTAGATATTCCTAAAAATACATATCGAAGGTGACATAATTTTCAATCTTTCCACACTTATTAATCTAAGACTTTTCAATTTTAATCGAAAATATAGTATCGATTTTATTTTGTCTTTACAATAGGGTGACACAGTTTTAATATTGAGGTATATGAATTATAATGCATACAGAAAATACATTTTTGATTTCTCAAAAAAATTATAGAATTATAGGGGTGATTTTCACCCGTGGATTAAGAAATCCCTTTATTTAATTTAATTAGCGGTTTACTTTTGTTTGATAGGCTATTTTTGTTTCATGTACTAGTATTAATTAGTCATTTGACTACACAGACTTATGAAGTCGTCCTGGCCTGCTTCAACTTTTGACGAATGCACACGTATAACTTGTCTCCACGTGCATTTCTAGTTCACAAATTGGAAAAACTTTGTTTATTGAACACAAATTATTAGAAGTTTGTGAATAATGACTTTTTGATTAGTTGTACCTAATGAGTATTTTATTTTTTTTGCATTCAAAGAAAATTAATTAATATTTATTAGACGGGGGAGTAAGTAACACAAATATTGTCATTTATCAGCCGATTCTGCATATACAGAATTGCATGACTTGAAGACGAGTTAGGAGATAATAATGTCATTAAGATAGTAACAAATTTTGCACCTACTAAAGGTTATTGCAATGATCTTAGTGCATTTTTTAGGGAATATTCTTTTTGAAATTCTTGTTTTCTTCTGGTGCTCCTAAATAGTCCAAAAAAATGTGTAAATAAAAATCAAATCAAATACTCCTTCCGTTCTAAGAGAAATTTATTTTTTAGATACATTGAATAATTAATACTCCTTCCGTTTTAAGAGAAATTTATTTTTTTAGATACATTGAATAATTAATGTATCTGATTTACATATAGTCCAAATACATTAATTATTTAATGCATTTAAAAAGTAAATTTCTCTTATAATTTGAAAGAGAGGGAGTATAATATAAGAAAGGATGAAATTTATGTGGCATACAGTGGCAGGTTTATATGGGTTGAGGCAGCCATGCCACCCCTCAAATTTATATGATAATCAAGTGGTAGAGATAATAGATTTTATATCTTGAGGTCAGAAGTTCCATTGTTATTTCTACTAATTTTATATTACTTTTCAAAGAAAAAGTAATTATCAATAGTAAAACTTTCATACTTATAGAAATTTAAACTCAAAATAACCATCAAATCAACTAACAAATTATGATTTTTTTTAAATGATTTATATGTATACTTAAACTTTTTAAACCTTTCAAAATTTTCATCAAAATCAGCCATGGCATAATACTTAATCTTATATTCCATCTCTTTTAAAATGACACAAATATTAAGAAAATGAAAAATAAATAAGTGGCAATTAAACTTAGTCAAGCAATTAAACTTAGTCAATAAACTAAAAAATCGTAAATATAAAGTAAAAGATAGAGATAAATGAATAAAAATACATAAATAAGTAGCTTGACTCAATTTATTTTAAAATATTAATCTTAATTTATTTATATAATTAAATAATTTAGTAAAAGACATTAATCTTAATTTATATAATTAAATAATTTAGTAAAAGACATTAATCTTAATTTATATTAAATAATTTTAATTTGAAGTAAAATTACTCGAGAATGGAAGACAATCAAGTTTAGAGTTAGTCAAATTCTTCTAAGCAAATGAAAGTTTGAAGAATGTAAAATGGAAGACTAGTTTCTTGTTCTAAGGGAAAGGAATGTAAAATTTCATAAATGATAGTAGAAGATAATTTCATGCATGATAAAATATCAATATATATAAAAAGTGAGGTACTATGTGTGATAATGTTAAACTACTAAACAACAAAATGCATAAAAATATACTCAAAAGAAAACTTCTTCACCCACATATTGAGTTTCTTCCTACTCATATTTTAATCCTAATAAATTTAGAATATTAGACGAATTCGTAAGTGCACTTACGAACGAAACACTCTGAAATAAGGTGAATTCGTAAGTACACTTACGAAGGGTATTTTTAGTTTTTCAAGGATGTGGAAGAAACTCAACTAGATTGGTGAAGAAATTTCCCAAATAAATGGTATGTTAGTTGATTTCTAATGACATAATTTATTTCTAAGTGTAAACAGTATCCAATAAGAATCTATTGAACAATGTTACAATATTCAAATGATACACCAGTTTAATTTAATCTTACTTCGTATAATATATTCATAGTAAAATCATGTCATTGTGTCAATAACCTTGATTAAAAATCAGACTGATGTTTACTACAACGATTCTCCCCTGCTGGAATCATTATGAATATTTTAAGATTTGTAACTAGCAAAGTCAACAGAAGAAAACATGTTTGAAGCCTTTTTCGTTCTTATTTGACAACTTCCCTAGTGATGATGACCCTTTCACACTATTTTTAGTATCCTTTTTAAAACATGGTCTAATGAGAGAGCTCCAAATCACTATCCCTCTGACATTTGTCATTGTTTGGACAGCCTTGATTGTCCTAAGTGATTGTCCATTTCATCACTTTCTAGACCCTCCTATACTTTAGTGCCTCCATTCTCCAAATCCAGCCTTATAAATGCACTCTCAACCTCAATCACCAACACCTTTCTCTACTTACCAAAACCAAAACTTTAAACACTTCATAGTTCATAGCTAGCTCTTTCTTTCTAACTAGGGAGCAACAATGATTGACTCAAATCCACCACTCTTGAACCATTTTGGAGCACTTTTGAGAAACTCAGATGAACCTCAAAAGTCTAGAAGTTTCAATGGTCAAGATAATAATAATACTGTGGTGGATACATGTGAACTACCTTTGATAGACCTTAATGGTCTTAAAAGCTGTAATGTAAGAGAAAGAATGGCTTGCACTGCAGCAATATGCAAGGCAGCATCAGAATGGGGATTTTTCCAAGTGATAAACCATGGTATAAACCCTGACCTACTAAGGAATATGAGGGAGGAGCAAATGAAGCTGTTTAGGGTACCCTTTGAGAAGAAAGTCACTTGTGGACTTCTAAACAATCCATACAGGTGGGGGACACCAACAGCTACTAGTTTAAATCACTTTTCATGGTCAGAAGCTTTCCACATTCCTCTCACCATGATTTCAGAAGCATCTTGCTGGGGTGAATTCAGTTCTCTAAGGTACACTTTCAGTCTTATACTTAAGTTTTAACATAGTTTACTTCATTGAAACATTTTAATAAACAACTCTACAACATGAAAACAGAACAAAGACAAAATCAAATGATGCAGAACAAAGAAAAACAGACATTTATTTTGAGTGTAACGGATTTGTCTTGATGGTGTGCTGAGGAAGTGATTCAAAACATAACGTGATGTATGCGCATTAGGTCCCTTATTGAATCACATTCAAGCCACTTCATTTACACTGACAACATAACCTGATTTAGGCACGACACTAACCATGATTCAAAACATAATTATCCTGTTTTATGTTTGAAGAAAATCAAACTTGACTCTCCTTAGATTTCCCTAAAACAGATAACTTTACTGTCCCTATATTAATAATTTAATTTTTCACTAGACTCTACCGGTTCCTGCAGTCCCTGCACCATGTAGCAGCTGTAGAAGATCCGTGTACGATACGCACGTATAGGTTTTTGAACTAAATAATTATCAACTTTTGCATGACTAAAATAAGAATTAAGCTAAATAATTATTTAGTAATTGTCTCCTCTAATGTGAGTTTGATGATTTAAGTAAGACCAAGTCATCAAGAATCCATAATTGTCATGTAAGTAATGCAATACCGACAACTGATATTTTTTCATCAACTGTCCAGTTACTTTGCACTGAAGAAATACATTAAATTATTGAATATAGACAAAATGACCACTTATTAGTTTATTACAGATCTTGACAGGTTGGCTTCTAGAATTTATGCTCAGACAAAATGCAGTTGTCTCTAGAACCAACCTGGTTCATATGAGAGAATAGTTATGTTGTGCATGCATAATTTCACCCTTAAAAAAAACAGCAAGTTAATATGTTTCTAACCCTTTGCTGCAGAGAAGCAATAAATGAGTTTGCACCAGCTATGCTAGAAGTGTCCAGGCTACTTGCAGGTATTCTAGCAGAAAACTTGGGCCACCAGACAGATGCAGTTGAAAAACTCTGCGATGCAAGCACATGCTTTCTGAGATTGAATCACTATCCTTCCTGCCCAAAATCTAAAGAAGAAATTTTTGGATTAGTACCTCACACTGACAGTGATTTCCTCACAATCCTTTATCAAGATCAAGTCGGTGGACTCCAACTGATGAAAGATTCCAAATGGGTCGCTGTAAAACCAAATCCAGATGCTCTCATTGTTAACATTGGAGATCTTTTCCAGGTAAAAGTTAGTTGATTACAACAGAATATTAATTAGATATTAATGAAGAAAATTAATTGACAATTAATTCACCCAATGCTAACATCTACAGCCATTAATGGAGGAAATTAACTGTATTTCTAAAAATAATAGGACGCATTGCATGCAGCATGCCAACCTTCAAAATAATCTATTTAAACAAATCAATAAAAAAGGGAATAATTTAAACTAACAGCCAATATGATGCAAGCAGCATGCGATATTATTTTTTTCAAAGGAATATATATAAGCAGATGAGTCCAGGAAACAATATTCCATCTTTAAAATTGCATAAAGTGGTTATTTGTAGCATCCTTCAACTTGAACTATGTTTCTTTTCGTTGACTACAAATGCCAAAAGCACAGACCCCTTTTTCAGTCTCTAGTATTATAAAATGAATAGAAAAGTGGTTATCATAGTGAGTGTTGCAGCATCAATAATTGACTTAACTCCATAATCAGATATGCACAGATCATCACATCAGTTTTTTACTAAAAAACTTCTTTGGCTATAGAAATAATTATAACTATCTGTTACATTTAACAAATTACCAAAGTTTCATTCACTAACAAGGTTTTTCCTTTTGGAAAATCACAGGCCTGGAGTAATGATGAGTACAAAGTGTAGAGCACAAGGTTGTGGCAAACAACAAAGTGGAAAGATACTCCATTGCATACTTCCTATGTCCTTCTTACACTACTATGATAAGTGGCTGCAAGGAGCCTTCAACATATAGGAGTTTCACCTTTGGAGAATACCGACACCAAATTCAAGAAGATGTCAAGAAAATAGGACATAAAATAGGGCTATCGAAGTTTCTTCGTAAAGGCACGTACACGACAACCACCGTTTAGTGCATTGAACATTGTTCCACTGGAGAATTAATAGTTAACACTATATTGATATTTTTTATTCTAAAGAAAGTTTTTTTATCAGTTCAGATACAATATGTAAAAGTCACTCAAATTATATGTAAGAGTAAGAAGAGTAAGAGATAAATATAAAAAATGAAGGTGGGCTTTACCATGAACCCACGTAGAAGCACCACAATTTAAAAGGATTTTATCCCACCTTCCCCAGTGAAGTTTTCTCCTTTCCTTTTTTGCTATTATTATGATTTTGGCTTCAATGATAAATAAAATTTTAAACAACTATCAATGTTCGTTCTACCAATTACTATAAGGTTCCTCAAAACATGCAAATTCATCACAAGGTTGCTCAAAAAAAAAAGATGATCCAATATGGTGAATCTAATACATACAATTAGATTAATAAACTGAACATGCTTACAACTCTCCAAAAGGTCGGACAAAATTCCAGCAGCAGATGACCTAGTTGACTTGATCATGCTTACAAAAATAACAGCCTTTGATAAAATAAAATGGGAAAGGGGGAATTCTTTATTAATTAGAGTGTAACCATTTTACAACTGTTCCCAATGGGATTCGAGCTCAGTACCTTGAGGTTACAAGACTAAGAAGCTCTAACGCTGAGCTAGCACCAAAAGATGAGATTTCTCAAGCCTTTGCTACTCCCCTGGTAATGGGGTATTGACATCCAATTTTAGTGCACCGAGTTCAATCTACAACTAACTAAACAAATCAACTATAGCAATATTGTAGAGGAATTTTGATCAACTAGAGTGAGAATGCAACCATCTACATTAATTCCTTCAAATGCGGCTACTATTATATGTCATGCTCATGCAATAACTAATTCAGTGCCATGACCTGTATATTTTTGTTTCTTGAATCTACATATCTCACTCAGGAGAATAGCCACCCAGCCTTTCAAAGTGTTTCATTTCTTTATCAAGGGGATCATTTCCCCAACATGTTCATTTTGGCTTTGTCTAGTGAACTCACGGGTAATCTCTAAACTATCTAAGACAAATTTTCTCTTCTCCAGTTCTCCTCCTTCTCCAAGGTTGTTCTAAACAATGGACCCAAGAACACGTCCAGCATGTTTTGAGCTGGATGATCTATTTGAGATGTGCTTGTAGGAATTACCTCGCCAGCTGTTGGAGCAAAAGTATATAAATCATCCCTTTCCAAACTAGTTGATTTTTTGTTCTCACGCGAAGAATCAAGCGTAGTTGCTACTTCTGTTGTGGCTGGAAATCGCCATTTTGGCTCGCCCTGTCTACCTACCGCTTCTTTTATCTCCTTGTCCTTGTAATCTTTGACATACTGTAGACATACGACAAAAAATGTTCAAGCAAATATAGAATCTCCACCACAATCTTCGTACTGGGAAGCAATATTCTAAATTCACTTTATCATGTATGCTAAAGTGCCAAACATTTCTATTCAGATTACTCAAGCAAAGTAAACCCTAGTTTTCTTACCAGAAAAAGAAATTTACCTGTTCAGCAATGGCCATTAAATCTTCAACAGTCAACTCCACATCATCGTCACTAGACGTTTGAACTTGACATTCATGGTCATGATCACTACTACCACGACCGAGATCCTCTAAAGTTTTGCGTTTCTTAGTAGAACGTCTAGGAGCACTCTCCCTTTTTATCTTCTTTTCAATAACATTATCGCCACTTTCATTCGGTTGATCTTGATTCATTTTCCCCTTATCCTCACATTTTGCTTTGGAATTTAACTTCCTCATTGATGTTACCTTCTTGTTATCAATTTTCTCCGCATTGACGGCACTAATGTCACCATTTTCTACAGAACAATTAGCTTCAACAACATTGGCAGAGTTAGTTTCATGGGTGGAAGCAACAACTTTTGGCATCATCCATGGTGGTAACTGACGTTTCATTCCTACTGATAATATCAATCAATTTTTAAGGTAAATTACACTCAATGGAAGTATGTAAACAGATAAGAATAAATTTTCAATGGCATAACAAGTCGATTTTATTTCAACAATTGGAATAAAAATTAAGCAAATATAGATATATGGTAGAAATTAGGGTTTCACAGAAAAGAGAAAGGAAATTGGAGATTTGTGGAAAGAGTACTTTGGATTCATACCGAGAATTGTTGGGATCCAAAATCGGATCAGAAGGGCGAAGAAATGTAAATTGAAATTTTAAATTATGTGATCGGAGGGAATGTAGTAGAGGTGGATGGACGTTGGTGATCGGAGAAAGGTGTTTGCACTTAGGTTTGGATTGATTTTGAAGTAAAAACTTATATAATTTTAAGATAGATTTATTTTTGGTTTAGTTCAGGTTTTGAATTATTGAATAAAAAATACGACTGGATTTAATTTTATGCATTTTAAAATGTTAATAAATAATAATAGATATGATAATTATATATAGACTTAGATTTAATAAGTCATTTAGTCTTTAATTTAATTTAATATTTTACTTTAGTTCTTTATTTAATAAACGTTTGTTCTCAGTCCTTTAAATATAATTTCGTTAATCACAATGAACGTTTAGTTTTATCTGTTTCTTTTAAGTTCTGCACATGTGATATTCAATTGGTACTAAATTAGATAACATGAAGTTGTTTTATTTTATATTAATTTAAAAATTAAAAATAAGAAGTTGAAACAAATATTTTATAGAAAACATTTGTTTCAAGTGTAGAAATTAAATTTTCGAAATACATGGATGAAAAATAATTATTCTCATGTTTGTTATAAGATTAAAAAAAATTATTCTCAAGAATAAAAGTTCTTTGAAATGAAATAACTTCTATCACTTCTATAATTCTCATGAGAAGAAGTGGATGTTAGACGATGTTAACTATCTAGAAGGGGGTTGAATAGATCGCTTATTTAAAATTTGCACTTTTCAAAATATTTTTATAAATACTCATAGTGATCATACCTAGTTCTAAAAGCTACCTTATTCTAAAAGCAGTCTTGTGAATATCCTCAACTTTCACATGAATCTGATGATAACCAGACCTCAAATCAATCTTACTGAAAACACAAGCACCAACCAACTGATCCATCAAATCATCAATCCTCGGAAGTGGATACTTGTTCTTAATAGTCACCTTGTTTAGTTGTCTATAATCAACACACAACCTCATAGAACCTTCCTTCTTCTTAACTAACAAAACAGGTGCACCCCACGGAGATACACTCGGACAAATAAACCTCTTTTCAAGAAAATCCTCAAGTTGACTCTTCAACTCCTTCAACTCAGAAGCAAACATCCGATACGGAGCCATCGAAACAGGACTATGTCCAGGAACTAAATCAATCAAAAACTCAACCTCACGCTCTGGCGGTAAATCAATTACATCTTCAGGAAATACCTCAGGAAAATCACAAACAACAGGTAATTCACTCAGAGCTTGTTTCTCACCGAGATCCAATGATGCCAACAAAGCAAACAACACAGCACCATCTTTCAAAGATTCGTCCACTTGCTTAGCAGACAAAAACAAATCATTTTTGACACCAGAATCAAGAAAGATAACCGATTTTTCAAAACAGTTGATAAAAACATGATTGTATTCTAACCAGTTCATACCAAGAATCACATCCAATTGATCTACTGGAAGACAAACTAAATCCATCCGAAAATCTCTACCAAAAATACTCAACGGACAATTCAGACATGCAACAAAAGTACAAATAGAACCCATAGCAAGAGTATCAATAATCATATTTCCATGCATATTAGACAATTCAAGATTCAATCTCTTAACACAATCCACAGAAATAAAAGAATATGTTGCACCAGTATCAATGATAGTAATCAAAGGTGTACCAATAGTAAAGCACATACCTCGGATAATCCTATCCTCAACCGGAGTCTCAGCACCAGACAATGAAAACACTTTCCCTTTCGTTTGCTCCTTCCTTGGCTTCTCACACTTAGTACTAATATGACCTCGTTCACCATAATTGTAACAAGTCACATCCACACTAAATCTATAATCGGCAACTCTATAACCGGCCTTGCCACACCTATGGCATTTCATAACATCTTTTCCAACATCCTTCCCACAATCATAAGCACGATGTCCTTCCACACCATACTTGTAACACTTAAGCGGAGTAGATGATCCTCCCCCACTTGACTTCTTGCCACCACTAACTTTCTTCTTATCTTCATAAGGTTTCCCACAGAATTGACCTTTTCCCTTACTATCATTCACATTCTTGTAGTAAGAAGCACTCTCCCTATTATCCTCAGCATAAATCCTACTCTTGTTCACCAACTCAGCAAAACGAGTAATTTGTTGGCATCCAATAGCCTTATTGATATCAGGTCTCAAATCGTTCACAAACTTTAGACACTTAGATCTCTCAGCATTCATAGTATTGTAATGAGGACAATACTTAATCAACTCTTGAAATCTTGCAGCATACTTAGCCACGGTTCCATTACCTTGCTTCAACTCAAGAAATTCCACCTCTTTCTTTCCACGCATATCTTCTGGAAAATAGTTCTCCAAAAATGCATCACGGAAAAGAGCCCAAGAAACTTCAACACATTCCTCATCAAATATCTGAACAGTGTTGCTCCACAAATCTTCAGCTTCCTTCTCCAGCATATGAGTATCAAATTGCACCTTCTGCGCATCCGTACAATTCATAACTCTAAAGATCTTCTCAATCACCTTCAGCCATGCTTGAGCTTTGTCAAGTTCATGCTCACCCTCAAAGGTAGGAGGATTGTTCCTTTGAAACTTCCCCAAAGCACGGAACTCACCTTCCTCAACTCGGTGTCCAACATTTGCCTGTGGAATCTGCCCAAGAGATCCATCTAACAATCTCAAAGCCTCGACAATAGCATCATTATTCCTTCCTGCAACCAACTTAGGACAATGGTATCGATTGTGTCAGATACACAAATCAAATACAATAGAAATTAAATCAATTAATAACCTGGCCAAATAAATCTGACCGACCATTGCTCTGATACCATAATGAAACATCCCCTTCTAATTCCTCAATAATTATATATAACATACAAATCAGAGTAAATATAATGCATAACAAGAGGGCCTCACATGATATTTCTTTAAACATTAAAATCATACATGCACACTGGTCATAATCATAACACATATTTGAATCTCATGCTCTAAAACAAAATCATGCATTACACGGCAGATCATTTAATATTCACAGATACTGTCAATGATATAATCATTGGATGAAAAGCGATGAATCCTTAACATAATCAAGTCATCATGATTCATATATCTCCACCAAGTCTCATCAAAATAGTATCTCAATCATACGAGTCATAATAGATGAGTATACGAAACAAATATCTCATCAAAGCAGAAATCCAGATAAATCTCGTGTTACATGACCAGAGTAATGACTAGACTACCTAGTAAAGGATAACTAGCTATACTCATCAACTAGTCTCGTGCGAAGCACCGCTATCCTCGGAACCTACACGTTACCCACGTAGAGGCTGTAACACCCCTTCTAAATAACCCGCAATTATATTAATTAAATCATAGTAACATGAAAAACAGGGATGTCACAATTAAAATTAAAATACAAAAGCCTCAACTTCAAACAGTAATCATGCTTAACTGAAGGAATTATTGAAATAGAATACTCAAATCAACATCATGTTCTACACAGCAGAAAATATCACAAAACCGGAATAACTTTTATTCATAAGTATTCCCAACATAAATTAAAACAATGGAGTATAAACAAAACTCGTCATCCAAACGTTTCCCCCAGTGTTACAACTATCAGAGCATGACACTGACACACGCGGATAAAATACGACACAACTCTATAAGCCATCCTCACCGACTCCTGAGCTGCTAACTTTAATCTAAAATCATTAAAGTAAGGGTGAGATCTCTATTCAATATAGAATGCATTATACGTTTTTAAATACAACAGAACAATTCAATATATTAGTTCACTATCAATAGCATAAGCATAATTCAGTTCACAATTGCATCTCACACAAGTCATTATGCAAATATAACAATAAATAGGAATTGCAACACTGGAAACCATCCTAGCATGTTACAATCCCATATGCAATGCAGACTCCATGCATGTGGTACCAAACGTGAACCAAGTCCACTCCCTGTTCCATTACACATCGAAAACAACGTCAATCAATGATTCGCCCATAACCACTGGGTCAAGAATCTAGCCTCACTACCTCTGCACATTAAGTAAGTCTATTGGCCCTGCAAGTTCAATTCCACGCAACGGAATGAACCATCACCAGAATGTTTATGCATGCACCATAAAAGCATACAACATCAAATCAACGGAATATGATCACAACATAATTCAACATAATGCCAACACCAATATATCACATGATAACATCTCAATCATAATGGATAGCCGACACAACTCATAAGCATCAGTTCTCATTCACCAAAATCAGAACACTTTACAACCAATTCTACATCATTCCCAAAATACCAAAGTTTGCAAAAATCGGGGATTCGACTCTTTTTAAAATAGTTTTCATAAAATAATATTTTTCTTATTTTATAAGATAGTATTTTTAATTTAAGAAATACTGCCGAAAACGGCACTCGAGTCGGAGTTACGGTTTGGAAAATATGAATTTTTAAAGTTTTAAACATTTTGAAGTTCAACACAGTGGTAACCGGTTCCTCCCTGGGAGAACCCGGTTCCCACATTTTTCAAAAACACGCCCCTGGAATTTTGTACGGGGAACCCGGATTACCCATACTGGGAACCGGTTCCCACGTTGAAAAATAGTTTATTTTTGAAAATTTGAACTGGGAACTCGGTTCCTCCCTAGGAGTAACCGGTTCCCGCGACCTACAGAACTAAAAACTTGATATTTTGACAGCATCATGTATCCCAATTCATCCCTTTTCATTCCCATACGAATTAATGCATCAAAACACCAAAATCCAACCAATACAACAACACATATCATGATTTCATCATTCCCAATAATTCCATATCATTACTAATGGTTCCAATTCCTATAATCCAACACAATTAGGGATAATCCTACAAACCTAGATTCCTCTAATTCAAGTTCCCTAACATACCCATTCATCCAATTGAATCCCAAAACCCATAAGACATTATAATCGAATGAAATCACCCCTTACCTCGCGATGATTCTTCAAATTTCCCGACGTTTGGCTTTTCCTCTTTTCTCTTCTCTTCTCAAATCTCACGTATGATGAATATTCCAAATAACCTTCCTTTTTCCTTCTTTTCCTTTTAATATTCCTTTTATTATTCCAATAAAACAATAAAAATAGTAATTAGTAAGAGTAGAGTATTTTACTCCTCACACCCTCTAATTACTCCTCACACCACCAACGCTTCTTTCCTTAATTAATTAATTAACTCCAATAATTCCAAATATTAATAATTAAACTCTTAATTAAACTAATAATTAAAAATTCTAATTATTTTAAATATTGAATTATTTGGGGTGTTACAACTCTCCCCTACTAAAAAGAGTTTTTGTCCTCGAAAACATACCTTAGACGAAAAGTTCGGGATATGAGTCCTTCATCTGACTCTCCAGTTCCCAAGTTACATTTCCTCATGCTGGTCATCCCCAAGTTACTCTCACCAATGCTATCTCTTTACCACGCAACTGCTTCAACTTCCGATCCTCAATTCTCGCAGATACTGCTTCAATAGTCAAATTATCCCGTACCTGTACATCATCTACCTGTATCTCATGAGAAGAATCAGCAATGTACTTCCTCAACTGAGATACATGGAAGACATCATGCAAATTCGCAAGTGACGGCGGTAAAGCAATCTGATAAGCAACTTTCCCAACTCTCTTGGTAATTTGAAATGGACCAATAAAGCGCGGAGTCAACTTCTTTGACTTCAAAGCTCGACCAACACCAGTCATCGGAGTAACTCGCATAAATACATGTTCTCCTTCACTAAACTCAAGATCCTTCCTCCTCTTATCATGATAACTTTTCTAACGACTCTGATAAGCTCTCATCTTCTCCTGAATCATCTTGATCTTTTCCGAAGTCTGTTGGACAATCTCCGGTCCAATCACAACACTTTCTCCAGATTCGTACCAACACAACAGTGTCTGACACCTCCTACCATACAATGCCTCAAACGGAGCCATGCCAATGCTCGAATGAAAACTATTATTGTAGGTAAACTCAATCAATGGTAGGTAGTTATCCCAATCTCCACCTTTCTCTAACACACAAGCTCTTAACAAATTCTCTAACGACTGAATCGTTCTCTCCGTCTGACCATCTGTCTGTGGATGATAAGCAGAATTGAATCGTAACTTAGTACCTAAAGCTTCTTGCAACCCTGTCCAAAACTTAGACGTGAACCTCGGATCCCTATCCGACACAATGCTAGAAGGAATACCATGCAAACTTACGATCTTCTCAACATACAGTTCTGTCAATCTCTCCATCGGATAATCCATTCTTATCGGAATAAAGTGAGCGGACTTCGTTAACCGATCTTTAATAACCCAAATAAAATCACAATTCTTCGCTGTCCTTGGTAAACCAGATACAAAATCCATAGAAATGCCATCCCATTTCCATTGAAGAAGACTTAAAGAAGTGTGAATACGGTGAACAGTGATAGTTATGAGTTTGGGTTTTTTCTGAAGCAAGAGATTGAAGAAAGCGGAGAGAAAAAAAGAAGAAATGAAGAAGAAGGGTATTTATAGCCTCTGAGGGGAAGGAAGAAATAATGAGGAAAATATTTTGTGATTTCCCAAATCTGAATTGTGTCAAGTCGAGGGACACGTGTTGCGATATTGAAGGAGGAGCGGTGGGCCATACCTTCCATTAAAAGCGCAATGATGGTGAACATTAAATATTCCCACATATCGAAACTAAAAGTGCAATACGTTTCCATGATTACGTGGCGTCACGAAAAAAGTGGAATAGTAACATCCACTTTTCGGAGAAGTGGAAGCAATTTGGTCGAATGCTGAAATCGACACTTCAAAGATGTCATTATCTCATGTAAGTCGAAATTCGAAAATGGCATCTCTGGGGGGAATTTTTTTACCTTGAAAAATCTCAAGGTATCCAAGCACATGTATTAAATGAGGATGTTCTCATAAGCTAATGGTGACTTTCTGAAATAAGGACCTTTGGAAATTGAGAGCAAAGTGTTGGGAATTTTGGTTTTAGCAGATTAAAGAAATCAATGATTAATGAGAATATCAAGCCAAAATGTCGAAGTGGAGTTATGTCGACCAGGAGGAGAACATGTTAAGATATGTGGAAATTGGTCGAATCGACCAAGGCATGTAAAGTGAAGGAAATGGTCGAATTTGGTCTTGTCGACCATAGTGGATTCTGGACTTAGGAGAATTCTGTTATTTTTATTTTATCAAAAGGGGAGCATGTTAAAGCAAGCTAGAAGCGATTAATTTTTAGTCATAATTGGGAAGATTCAAAATTCAAAATCTTCAAGCAGTTTCCAGTAGTTTGTAACTCGTTTAAGCGCCAAATAGGTGGCAATATCTAGTAAAGCGGTTGCCTTAGGATTCAAATGTCATTTGTCGATTATGTCTAGGAAGTTACTTTATAAATACTATAAATAAGTAGATTCAATGTAATTTTTGTGTGTTCACTTTTATACTCAGATCACTTGCTAAAACTCTGTCCATTATGAACGTCAGGAAACAAGGAGTTGTGAAGTGCTTGATGTAAGTGAATCACCATCTTTATTTCAATGAAAAACCTTTATATTTCAGTCATCTCTTTTGAAACTTTTACTTGTGTTATATTTACTTTTCAGCAATCTCTTTGTGTTATCATTTATGTTGATTCTATTTTCGTTAAAAGTTTCGAGTTAACAAAGGAGTCAGTCGACATTTACTTCGTTTAAAATAAGTCTGAAGTTCACAGCCTTTTGTCGGTCACGAGTCACCATATTTGGTTAAATAATATTGTGAGCAATCAGATTGTTAGTTAGTTCATTCAGGCTCTTCCTGTCGGTCATGAGTCACCAGTCAGTCGAGTCTAATCATAGTGTAGAAAGTTGTTATACTTGTTTCCTTAGTCTTAGAAAACTGTTTCTTAGATAAGGATTTCGACAGAACTAATATAATTTCAAAAACCTTAGCACATGTCTTAAGATCAACTGGTTGATCTTGCGAGTAACCCTTAGTTTTAGGACTTTGGGAGGACCAGTGGTTGTTTACCATTTTCCACAGTAAATAGTGACAAATTATATCAATAGTGGATGACAATGATCCTTCCCAAGTTCTTAGTTATGTGCAAAGTAATGTTCCCAAGTCCCTTCCCAAAAGTTGATACTTCTAAAAACATGATTTGACGCCTCTGACTTGAGCAATTCTACCAAAGAAACATTGTGTCTCACAGACTGAGCATAAAGTCGCACCATGCTGAAGGTACTGTGGATCTTGTCAACTTTACCCAACCGAGTGAGAATAGATAAAGCCAAACACATAGTGCATCATGAGAAATTAATCAGGTATGTCTTTATCACTCAGAGTTTTCATACATTCTTTTCTTTATATCACCGCATATCTACACCATGAGGCACGTTTTTTGTGTTTTTGTTTTAGCCCTGAGCCTTTCTAGCTTTCCCTTATTTTTGTTTTTTATTATTATTTGTTGTTAACCCCATTTGAGCATGTATCCATTTGTTTGTATATTACCTTATCATGCTAACCCCTGGCCAAACACTTCCATACCCTGTTCAAAGTGAATGATGTTATTCTGGAACATGTGTCTCGTTCCAAGTTTGGGGTTGCTCCTGGAATAAGCAATGTTTAAGTTTGGGGTGACAATCATAGGTTAAAGGTGGGTGCACAAGAAGAATAAAAAGAATAAATCACAACAAAATGTGGTGTGTGTGTATATATATATATATATATATATATATATATATATATATATATATATATAAAATAGTATAATAGTGATGAATGAATGAAAAATTGCGCCAATGGAAATTCAGGACTCCAAAGATAGAGTAAGTGAGCCCTACAGGAAAAAAAACATTTGTTGTGCAGACAAAGACAATGAGGAAGGGAAACAAGTAAAAGGATAGTGACAATCACTCTGATCCAAAAACCGTGTTTTCACCTTTTTTGTTAATCATCCACCTTGAACCCTAGCCCCATTACATCCTAAAAGACCTCGAAAAGTGTGTTTTGTGCCGGTTGAGAAAAGGGAGAATCTATTCAAACTTATGAGTTGATATTGCATACTTCGATCTGTTGAGAGAGAAACACTTTAACCCCGAGAGGCTTGGTGAGAGTGTGTTATAAGTTGACAGGTGAAAGAGTATTGCGAAGCAGAAGTGTGACAAAAAACTCAAGAAGGGGAGCACAGAGAATCGGGAGGTGGAAGCAAGAGCGAGGTGCGGAAGATCTCATAAGTATTGTGGTAAGTGTGTTATTTTGGGGAGTGAAATGATGTTGGTGATATTAGGAACATCGCTTGAGGACAAGAAACGAGCTAAGTTTACGGTTGTGATTAGTTACCATTTGTGGTATGATTTCTGTCACTTAGTTGTCAAAAGTACAGGAATTCAGTAACACTTTATTCTAGTAGTAGGTTTTAAGTTTTCTTTCGGTGTATTTTATTTTATGTTGGTTGAGTTTTATTTGGCTATTTTTACGTTTCTTTTGGTAGTTTGTTGGCTGAATACAGGTTCATGAAGTCAGAGGATCAAGGAACTGACAAAACAACTTAGCATAGGCAGGAAAGTCACAAGAACTCATCAAGACTACTCATACGCGTATTGTACGCGTATGGCCCCAGGTGCGTGGTACACGCCCGCACGCAGTGCCAATTCTCGTGAAAAATCACATGCTTGCGTGTGGTGCGTATGGGATTCTGTAGGAAGACCATATGCGTTTGGTTGGCGTATGTTTTGGATGGTGCAAGTAGTCGTACATTGATGCGTTGTTTCGCAAGTGTACGAATCGCGTCAGAGTAATATAAAGAGTTGTCGAATCCACAGAGGCCAAGTGTTAACCGGTCGTAATCTATTGTCACGGTGTTTATCTAAGGCAGATCAAATTCAGATTGTTTGGGAGTGTGCAGAGAACATAAATTATTATAAGGAAAATACAATTAAAAAGACAGGCTCGAATGTAATTTGCAATGAGAAGACCATTCCTAACTGCTTATGGGTAACATACTTATAGGGCAATATTTTCTACTTCGAAAAGAGTCAATATAACGGGAAATGTCGCTTTCGCGTATTCAGAACCAAGTTTAATCTTTAATCATTCCCTTTTATTGTCACTTATAAAAAGGCGTGCATTGCGTTAAAGTAGTAAATCTATTTTTAAGAAATGTGACTTCTTGACTCAGTTGAAAAGTGTTTTTAACTCAGAAAATTTAACTAAAGAGGTTCGTGGCTTTTGCTTAAGAACAAAATTTTAAACCCATAAGCGCATTCGAAAATATTTTTAAAAACAATTTTCTACAGAGTAAATATCCTCAATCAACCGAACAAAGCGCTTTTGCTCTTCTTCGATCGGTTGAAAGTAACCAAGTTTATCTTCAGGGTTGGACGGCTTTCGATCTTACCCAACCAAAATTTAAGTTCCGAAAACTTGTATTAAAATTAAAACAACCCTTAAAGTGTTTATACAGATACAATGTGGAATGCTATCCTAACATCGGTCCTTACATTCTTGCCTTTAGAAATTTAGCCATACATGAAAAGTAAATTAAGCATGATAAATTTGGACATGTAAAAAAAAGGGTTTAAAAAGAAATAAAGCATTGCGGAAAATAGACAAGAGGTAAAGACAAGGAAATAAATAAAGTAAAAACAAGTGCGAATAAATAAAGTAAAAGTAAAGCGAATGCGGTTAAAGTAAATAAAGTAAATGCGGAATGTTATAAATAGAAACCTGCTCCAAACGAAGACTTTAATTCTGAATAACTGGAAGTAAAATGCGGAAAGGTAAATGGTGGCGGGATTAACTTCTACCAAAGTGCTCCAAACTTCATTACAGACTCAATCATTAATGCAATAACCCTTCAATGTGAGGAGTTTATCGCTTTACAAGACTAACAGTAATGGCTTAAGTTTGTAACTAAGCTTGGATGATGAAAACTAAAACTGAAAACTCCTATTTATAGAAAATCAGAAACCGAAGCAATTACGAGAATGCCCCTCAACTCCCTTTCGGGCGGGAAAACTAAAGTAAACATGGCGCCTGCCACCAAGCCATAGCGCCCGCCACATGTACAAGTGCAGGAAGATCGTGGACAGATGGCAGTTAAGGGAGGTTGAGTCCTTGACACATCACGGCGTCCACTGTGGCGGCCACCATGCTGACCGCCACGTGTACAAATGACTTGAAAACTTGATTTCTTGACCGATTTGCTCCATTTTCGCAGGAAGGCTTCGAAATAGCTGGGTATCTGAAAAGGGAAGAAAAAGCAAACATAAGGCGGGAAAAGATAATAAAAACTATAGTTAATCATGTGTCATCCGAGTAAAAAACGCAATGTGTTTCAGTGTTATCTTACGCGTACGATACGCGTATGGTGGCCCAGTTTGGCTGAAAAGCCTAGTGCATGTTATAAGAACCGAGGAGCGTAATTTCTCAGGGGTTGGACGAATTTTGATTGCAAAGAACATTGTTGAAGGCTAAAGAACTCAAAATTATGCTTGGATTCGAGACTTTCATGAGTTTACACAATTGAAGACCTCATTTTCATCTATTATCAGTAATGACAGCAATCTCTACTATGTTTTCTGTTGATTTTATGAGTAGCTAACCCCCAATGCTAGGGGTGATCCTGATCTTGATTTGTGATGAATCAGAATATACTTTGACAATAACGTTATGGTTTGTTTGAACTAATTTGTTCATCTATTGTTTTTAATGCTTTTCTGTCGGACAAACAGAAACTCTTTTGTGTGATACAATTAAGTCGGACAAGATATTGTTCCTGACCTGTTGATGAACATATTTAAGATGCTTTCACCTAGGACTAGGGATAACTTTAGATAGTCAGATTATTCTTGATATTGGAAAGCTTAATTTCAACCGTAATTAACTATGGACATGGTAATTAGGTTGAATGATTAAAGAATTGTCACTTGAGGACTTTGGGATAATAACTCTTAAGAATCGACAATAAATTATTCAAACTTGTTATTGCGAAGTATAATCAGATTAGTTGCGTGATTGGATCAGACACCCTCCCTGGCATTCTACTCATATCTGTTTAATTTGACTGAACGTTTATAATTTTTGTTTGAAGTTACAAAGTCAAAACATCTTTAAAACGATAGTTTTTGTTCAATTCAATTTACCACAAATTCAGTATTTTCTCGCAGTCCTCGAGATCGATATCTTAAAAAATTCCTACTATAATTACATCGGAATAGATTGTCATTAGACAAATCAAATTTTATATTCCACGTCGGAATAGATTGTCATTAGACAAATCAAAATAGCCTTGAGATAGGGGAAAGAACAATTATGGTAAAAGAGGAACAATTTTTCCGTTTTGAAGAGAAATATTTTTTTGTGTTTTTGAAGGAAATTAGTTTTGTTTGAGTTACCCCGATTAATTATTTTTTATAGATCAACTTAACTGTCAAATTAATAATTTTTATTTATTCGATCAAGTTTATAAATTTCAAAATTATTATATCTTTTATTAAGAAAATTCAATTCAACATATCATATATTTTTCAAAATACAAATAAAGTATTGACTAGAAAATTTTATAGTCTAATTTTTTAAATTCATAATTACTAAAGTAATACTACTATAAAAATATTCAATGGTTGAAATATAAAAACATTCACTTCGGATACGTTAATGACTTAAGTTCGAGTTATTCTACTCATTGTTGGTTAGAAATATGTAATACATGGACTAAGCTTAAAAAAGAAATTTGAATGCATATAAATTAAAAAGCCAACGAAGTACCTTTTGGTTAGTTGGGCATGACAATCAAGAGTCAATACATCAAACTTTATATTGTTGAACAACAGCTTATATCCACAACAACCTTAATAATAACCCTAATAAACTCATTCAAAATCTGCACTTCATCCAAATATTTCTTTCTAAAAATCTGTTTAATACAAGTGTAACCGTGTGTGACAGTAGAAACAGATCTTAATCTCCGTTTCTAAGAGGCATGCTATAAACTTTCAGTCGACAATAATTTTCTGTTCTTTGAACCGGTTTGTTTTAAATACTAGTATAATATATATACCAGTTCCATCTTTACTGGCATTCAACAAGCAAGATAAACAGCTCTTCGTCAGTTATTGCTCCCAACTCCATTGCTCTTTCAAGTGCAGTATGTCCACCAGCATCTTTAATAGATGGTTTTGCGCCCCTGGTAAATTCACATGTCAGTTTATGCTTTTATTGGAAGTAATGTATAGACAGAGTTACATGCTGCAACACGAGTGTGTTTCTCTAGCATAAAACATATAAATGATGCAAAATAGTTCAAGATATTTAGAAAATCTTAGCTGAAATCTCAGCTTTTTGTCACAAATAAAGCATTACCTTCTTAGTAAAAACTTAGCCAATGAATTTTTCCCACTAGAAATGCAACGGTGCAAGGGAGTCCTTCCATGATAATCGCGCATGTTTATATCAGCACCGAATTGGAGCAACAGCTCAACCATTAATGTACTGCCAGAATGACATGCTAGGTGTAATAAAGACCAACCGCGGAAACAACTCTCTGTTTCATTAGCCTCTTTAATCCTCAGACAGGCTTCAGGATCATGCTGATGATTTTCAGTCTCTTCATGGGAAACCGCCTCTTCGAATTTTGTGTTTATTGGATTTGAAGTTGATGTTACTATAAGGCGATACACTTCTCGTACATTTATAGACTGAACTGCTTGCCAGATTTTTGTGGAAACTGAAGGATTTTCGGGTATATCCTCTTCCCGGATGACTAGTGATTTCTCTGCATACTGATTAACAAAACACAAGTTACAACAATATTTACCTCGGTATAAATATTGAAGAAAACAGAGGTTTTAATAAGATAACATGACACAGAAATTATAAACTGGCCTATGATTAGTAGAAATAATGTATGAGATCAGAGAGCAATAAAAATAAGAACAAAAGTGGAAATTAGATTACCAATCTGATCCTATAACTATTTTCCCTAAGAGAAGTGATCTGGGTACATATTTTCCTCCATATTTATAACACTGTCAAATGTCCTATTTCTATTAGTAATGAAACCAGTAATTATGTCCAGAAAGGTGGAGTCAAATCCACAAAATACGATTCCAATGGAAGGCCAAACTATACATAGTTGATAAATGATAACTATATTCATAAGACTTTTGATAATTTTAGAAACACTTTGCTGGTTTTTGAGGGTATTAGTAAATATATTATCGAATTCACAACAAAATAATTTTTAAAAGTTTCCTCAGTGGCCAGAAGAGTCATTATATAACGGGAAAAAGAATATCCTTATTTAACAGACAAACTAAAAAATCATCATAATTACATTATTTCACTCATGTCTGATGTCTTACTGTGACAGATCTAAAATACCAATAATCAAGCTGCCCCTACTACAGTAAACCATAAAACTTACCTACAGAAAACTGAAATTGAACTGAAAGTGCTTACCTTTGCTTGGATGTACTTTTCTTTATATTGGGAGGGATCTGTGGAACATGGTTTCAAAGGCACATTTGATTCACCAACTCTGCAGATAATTATTCCCAAAAAATAAAGGATTACAAGCTCAGCTACTAAATAATTACTCAACGAGAATTAAAGTGCATACTGTACGTTGCATTAAATAGAACCAAAAGTATACCTTTCATCACCCAGCAGAAGCAAGCCCTCCCAAATAGAATTACAAAAAGTATTACCCAAGTTATTGAATAACTCCAAAATGGTAGGTTCCCAAACCCTCACATCTAACGTTATAGATCTCACCTGCAGTTGGTAAACAAAATTTAATGACCTTTAGAAAATGGTTATCGATCAGGATTCATAAATACCAAGTCAGAAATCACGTTATATATGAAAAATGGTTCAGTTAAACTACAAAGACAAACAAAAGTGTAGATTATTTCTCAGAAGTTGAAACTAATAAGATTCTAAAAGTGAGCTTTTTACCTAAGAAAGATTTGAAAAAATCTGTAAGCACTTCAATACTATATAAATATCCTAGAACAATGAATCAAGAACTATAATTTTAAAAATCTCAACCCATGGATTTCAATGTTAAAGATAAAAAATTTCAATCCAGTACACAGAAGCAAAATAAATGGTTTGCATTTGTCTGACAGAATGCACCTTTGAGATATGAACTCCAAGATTGCGATGCACTCCAGAGCATTCAATACACAGCAGTATACCAAGGTTTAGAGATGCCCAGTCTGGTTCAGGAGTATTGCACTCAGCACACTTGTCATTCCCAGGAATTCCCCTTAAAATTTTAGAGACACTACCCACTTCTTTGGAATATACATCATCCATCAAAGATTTATTACTATCCTCTTGTTGACTTGTCAAGGAAGAACCAGTTGCTGAGTTTTTATTTTGTAGTTGCGATTTACCATAATGAGGCTGCAGGAATTAGAAATGGAAAAATGTTGACATGACATCATATATGGACATAAAGGCAAGAATTTATGTTTCAAAAAAGTTGAGTGGATAACCTGTTGAAGAAACTGAAAGTTAAAAAGCGAGGTGATTGCTCCAGTAATTTTGTTTACCCAGTCCATCCTATCAGCTTCATTTTCAGCCTGATGCAATCACTTTAAAAATAAACTAACAAAGAAATCAATCCAAAAGTAAAATAGACTAGGATACATGAATTGATAGAAGATCTAACAAAGAACCTTGACAACATAACAAACAGAATGTCATTTTTTTAATATTTACGTTTGAAAAAAATCAAACGAATGAGGTCGGTACAAGGAACATTTTTTTTGTTGACACCAAGATAATTTTAAACATTACAGAGGCTGATTATATGACTCATCCAAAAATATGAAATAATTCCCTCAGTCACCTGCAGTGTATATGTTTTTGAGGGAGAAATAATACGGAAGCAAAGTCGTAGATCTGTATCCTCTGCATCCATCTTTATAGTGGATGTGCACAGATCAACTGTACAAGAACCCAAAATATCCTCATTTAGTGACGTTGCCCTACTATGCCTTGAACGGAATCTACCAAACATGCCACTATTTTGTTCAGAAGCACGACTATAATTATATGACTGAAATCCCTGTATACAGATTTCAAACAAAATCATTAGTAGATCGATTGAGGTGCAACAGATGTGAAAAAAGTATTCCTACCGCAGGTTTGGGTCCTTTTGATCTATAATAATATAAACTCCCATGGTTATCAAGTACAAAAAACCTCCTTTTCCAATCTCCTCGCATCCTTGATGATCGTTTTAACAGATAGCCTTGCTTAACTGTTTGAATCTAAAAACGAAGAGAGAAAAATTATACTGCAAGACTAAGTAAAACATCAAAATTAAGATAAAAAAGCAATGTATCTACCGTGAACTGGAGAACTATCATTTATTAACCAGAAAATGTGAATTACTTGCCTCGCCTTTGGTTGCAGACTGCATCCCTGCTTCAAAGCTTTTGTAAGAATTCAAACCTACAAGATGGGTGCCATCAGCACCTGGCATGGGTATATTTTCAACCTCTGTCTGCGTCCTGTATTCCTGGATCCGTTTTGCAAGCTTATCTTGCTCAATATTAGCCACTTCTTTAGATTGTTGAGCATATGTTAGCACCTAAGTTAAGGACAGTCACCAAATATAAATTAGATAGTGAATATGCATGAAGCAGTCTAGTTTTGAGTTTTCAAAGCCACCAGCATCAAATATTTAAGAGATTACTTCAAACTTGATCATTATCAAACAAAACTTACTCAAAGCTTATATATTCAACAGTCACAATGCACAATTACGACATACTTTTTATTATGTTCCCCAAGCCAGTTCGAAGAACCAACAGCATAGAATAAACAAAACAAGAGCAGAATAATGCATTCCTAGTAAAAGTATAAGATAACAACTCGCAAGAGATATCTTCTCAAGCTGCAAGGAATTCAAATTACATACATGATATACAAGATATTCGAACACAAACAAAACACTCGGCCCCCATAATGATGCTCCCTATATTTAGTACATCCACTAACTTCTTTAATCACTAGCCTTCAAAATTTCTTTTGTTTGGATCATATTAAAGGAATATAGGATACACAGCATGATCCACATATATGATTGTTCCCGATGTTAGTTAATATGGGAAAAGTACTTTAATAGAAATGATGGAGAAATCAGGAGGTGAAAGCTCTTTATGAATTGGTCAATCATATGAAGCCCAGATACGTAGTACGGGTACAATACGGATGTGTGGTTACTTAAAAAAAAAAGTTCAAGATACAATACGATATATTTAAAATATATATATAATAAAACTCTCAAGTAACATTGAAAGTAAACATTAAATGAGACATTAGAGATAATCACTAGCCTTCAAAATTTCTTTTGTTTGGATCATATTAGAGGAATATAGGATACACAGCATGACCCACATATATGATTGTTCCCAATGTTGGTTAATATGGGAAAAGTACTTTATTAAAAATGATGGAGAAATCAGGAGGTGAAAGCTCTTTATGAATTGGTCAATCATATGAAGCCCAGATACGTAGTACGGGAACAATACGGATGTGCGGTTACTTTAAAAAAAATTGTTCAAGATACAACACGGCTAAGATATATTTAAAAAATATATATAACAAAACTCATGCATGAAAAATACTTGAAAGAAATATGCATTGATTATTCTTCATTAATATTTAATTACAGAGACCACAATATAAAATAAAATAAAAAAGTAATACTTGTGATCAAAACACACGGTGTAGAGTTTTCGTATAAATCATAATCTATTTTCATCCCTATTAGGATATCAACAAAGCATCATTAAAAGAACTCAAAATTGTCTAATGTTGATTGATTGTGTCTATTCTCTTTCATTAACATCATCCATGAAAAACGTGACTTTTAAATCTAGTTTCATCCAGAGACATCTCTGTCGACTCACATCTTGAATTGAATGATGTCCTGTTAGTTAGAATATTCCCCTAATAAGATGGGAGTAGGGGAGGAAAGTTTTATCCAATCATTTCCATTCTTTCCTTACGTGTAGGCAAATAGAGAATTGTTCTCAGCTGAGGAGCTTCTACCTCTGGAACTTGCATCCAGCTTGAACCATTTCATATTAATCAAATACTTCATCATTTCCATTATTTCTTGATTGCTTCTGTAAATTGATACTCTGCTCTATCAGATGGAATCTTGTGCCTCAGATTTCCACTGCAGACTTGTTTAACCTTCCCAATTACATATTCACATGACATGTAGCTGGGTTAAGAAGTGGTTTAGTAGTTATTCTCCCTTTTATTTCATGCATTTCACTCATTTTTCCTTCAATATGGTTTTATCCATTTAGGTTTTCTTGATAAGATTTTTAACCAACATTTGTAATACTGGCAATGTTGAACTAGACAGAATGTTAGGCAATAAAGAACCAACCCCAAAATAAACTAAGGATAGCAGAGGTAAAGAAGCCATTTCCTTGCTTAGAAAAAATGATAATAGCTTAGTAAACTTGGAAATGGTGCCTAATCTATCCCATCAATTAGGGGAGTATATCAGTAGGGTAGGCATGGAATGAGGGGGATTCCATTCTGCCATTTTGCTGAAATTTATTAGAAGGAGATCATTCTTTGGTTAGGAACTTAGGCTCCATGATATTCCATTATATTCTCTAGTACATGCTGCTGAGCTCATTTATTTCTATTAATACAAATAATACATTCGGCTTTAATTATATTACTGTTTTATAACTTTTACCTGCTATTTCTTCTGTTATTTGTATGGCTTCCATCACAAGGACTGAATAATAGAAACTTCATTTCTAATTCTAATTATATGCCAGAACCAAAAAGCCTAAGTTATTAGGTTTAGAGGCATGAATAGTTTAATATCATATCTTAACATGATCTGATGTGCTCATAATCATAGAATATCTTCCCTTGTAAGAAATGAACAAAAACACTAGTTACCTGGTGAATATAAGGCTCCATTTGGCTCAGTAAGTCATAACCCTAAAGCATAAGATGGCATGTTAAGTGCAAGATAATAATAAAAATCATAAAAATTCACACATGAAGAATAAGCAACCAGTTTACGGACCAGTTTAAAGTATCTCAGATGAGCGTCCATTATTGCACTAATCGACTCCAAGAACTCGTACTTCTTTTTCACTTCAATATTCATGAGAGAGTGTACCTGCACTCCTTAAAATCCAATCCAAATTCATACAATAAATAAGGTTGTTGAAATGTCAGAAAAACACATTAGTAACTGTAAAAGACATACTAGATTGAAACGGCTTTTCTCAAATGATGACTTCGAATTTTGTAGACCCTGTCATTGATTAAAGTATCATATAATTGATTAAATATTGGACTTACCAATAGTTGTGAAAGAATATGACAAATAAAGAGAGAACGCAGTGGATTATAAATGTCAGCAAATGTGCAGAGTTCTCTATGAATCAAAACCAACAATAACAAGAACCAAGCCTTATTCCACTAGGTGAATTGGTTACATGGACCAAGCGGTATTGCTGAATTCACAAGATATGTGAAAAGGGAAACCTAGTTTTATAAAGCTCCTGCAATGGCAAGGCCCACGAAA
The DNA here is from genome assembly GCA_021764765.1 of Vicia sativa. NCBI lineage: Eukaryota > Viridiplantae > Streptophyta > Magnoliopsida > Fabales > Fabaceae > Vicia > Vicia sativa. The sequence continues at coordinate 83,123,255 of CM038795.1, forward strand.
GGTTCTAACCCACTGTAAATCTATTATACATAGTCTTAGCCTGCATTTGTAAGAAGCTAACTCCATAACTCAAACTTGTGAACTATTTGTCATATAAAAGCAGCGCCAATCATTGCGCCAAGGTTTCACAAGATAAATCTCAGCAGTATCATTTTTAGGTTGTCTCTTTTCAAGTTGCTTATTAAAGAATGAATAATGAACTATCGTAGATTGAGGTTTTTTAATTCTAGAGGACAAATGATGAAGAGTATAAAAATGGTGAAACTTTTTCAACCTTTTACCACTAAGTACAAAACTAAGGAATCAGCAAAACAAAGAACACAAATCACTTCAATATTCATTACCACAAGAGTAACAAAATTTATATTTAAGTTTAAGCAGGAAAGTGATGAAATACAGGGCCCGTTTGTTTCAGCTTTTTCTAAATATGATTTTTATAGTGTTACATATTTTATTTCAAAAAAATTATAGATTTTTTTTAAAACTTCAAATGAAAAATTGGTTTAAATAGTTATTCTTAAAATATTATTTTAGTTATTTCATCATTTTTCTATAACTTTTTTTGGAAATCAAAATTTAAAAAAAAAAATCACTTAAATCTGAAGCTATATCAAATAGCTTTTCATAAAAAACATTTTTGAGATGCAACTTTTTTTTTAAATTGTGATTCTGTCTATGTTTTAATCTTCAATAATGTATATTTATGTTACATGATGTCAAAATTAGTCTTTCAATTTACAAAAAACGAATTAGAAAAACTTTTAATATTTTAAAAATGTTTTTATAAAAAACTTCTTTGAAAATACAAAAAAAAAATCTACTTCTTTAAAGCTAAAATAAACAGGCCCACTTTTTAAACTAGGTCTCAAATCTAAACTCTAACAGGTAAAATAAGTGGACATGCATAACTCTTGAACTGACAAGCTTTTCATTGCAATTTGTAATCATGGCACATCATAAGATAAGGGAGAAGCAGCTGATCATTTACTAATTGATACGGCAAACCTCTTCTAATTCAGCAACAATATCTTCAGGAGTATTCTTCTTCAAAGAAACAAATTTTTCTCGTGACTGTGGAAAAGAGATACACAAACTGTTAGAAACCAATACTAATATAGTAATATCTACTGTAAGCAATTGGGTATCTGGGTTCAATGTAATCAAATCAGATAAATGGAAGATTTATAAAGTTTAAGTCAAGGATGCAAGCAAATTCCTGCTTTCTAAAGTGCCATACATGTACAAAGTAGAAATGCATAATAGACGATTCCCAAAAAAAAATGCATGATAGACAAAACTAAAGAATTTAAGTTAACACTTAGGCCATTTTGAACCTATGCAAGCCTTATCACGATGGTTACAAGCGTACTTTGATTGCTAAAATAGCAGTTAGGTGTATTTTCTAAAATTTGTTTTATCTCAAAATATCAAGTAGGTCTATTTTCTAAAATTTATTTTATCTCAAAATATCTAGGATTGCTACTGCTGTAGGAATAACTAAACTCTAATCAAATAAAAAATTTCATAAACAACTGCCAGTTCAGTTAAGAGACAAATAAAATGAATTGATAAATATAAAAGAATAACGCATAAACAACAACCAATTACGAGTTAAGATAAAATTCTTATGCACCAACAACAGCCAATTACGATATAAGATAAAATTCTTATGCACCAACAACACAATTTAAACATCGCATCAAAAGATTAAAAAATACACTAGTAACTCTTTTGAGGTACTTTAAACAGTAAATAATGGCTTAAAGAAGGAAAAAAGAGTCAAATAAACAGGATGAATACCCAAAAATAGATGTCACAAACAAAAGTTACCAATTAGCCTATGTTCAACACAAGAACTGTTTTGTAAGAAGAATGTCTAATCAAGAAAATAACACAAGAAAATATAACATTCAATTGTGAATGTCAGTTTGATTTGCCAAAATTACTGATTGTATTTGCAAATAGAATAATGTAAAAAACTCACTTTACAGTTTGAGTATAGAGCTTATAATTTCTCAATACCTGATCATACGATTGCACAGATTTGTCAAAACGACGACGAGAATCCTGATATAAGCAAAAATGGATGTAACCAGAAGAAAGTCTAAGAAATATCACTAAACAGATGATGTACATAAAACCTTTACAGTAGAAACATCAACTTGAGAGTGGGAAAAAAAGCAAATACCTTTGCATTTTGCAAATCAACATTTATAAACTCTGACAACCGGTCAATCAATACATGCTCTACCTATAAAAGAAATATGTCAAGTAATTTCTCAAAAAGAAAAAGACAAGTTGTCAACAAAGCATGAGGAAGATATCTTTGGATAATGCCTATCATAAATAAGCATACAACTGTCTCTCTTCAACTATTTTTTTCTCTCTATTGCTTTAGAAAACAACCAAATAGATCTAACTTGTCCAGCAAAGATTCGAGAAAAGAAGATCTTAAACAGGGAAGGAGTTTTCAACTTTTATTATACAAAAATTGGAGCCTTCAGAACTTTCCTTCTTCCAAAAAAAGGTAAACAGGGAACTTCTACAGGTTAAGTCATCGTTTACACGCTGCTTCAAATTTTTTGGATGAGGAAATTGTTGTTGATGTTCCACTTTATTTGTATATGTATTAGAGAAATGTACAACTGAATATGTTTTTGCCCGTTCAACTTAGGTCTTTTGACAAACACAACTCATGCACAACAAAGCACAATGGAGAAAAACAGAACCAGTTACTACATGAATGATAAGTGTAAAATATATTCAGCAAAAAAAAGACAGGAATACATAAATCCAACTCATCAAACTTACTATGAAAGAAAATCAAAAGGATTGTTTTCTTGATCTTAGTTTTAGTAAATTTGAGCAAGCTAAATATGCAGAGTAAACAAAATTGTTTTCAAGGTAAAACACATCTTAAGTAAGGCAGGTCTCGCAATCACTACTATCTATTGAAATTCCAAAAAAAAAAAATAAAGTGCAGCATTTTGGTTCAAGGACTCACCTGTGAGCGAAGAAGTTCTTTAAAAGTAGCTAATTCACGTAGTGCAGTGATAAACTTAGATATGACGGGTCCTGGTTAGAAAGCAAATACACTCAACTCTTAGCAATGGTCAGGAATATCTTTAGTGGATGTCAAATATGAAATATCCCACTTATCATCAAATAACAAAGACAGCTTATGCATAGCTTGAATTGTGACAAAGATGTCCCCAAGTAAGTCAAATGGTATAAAAAGCAACTATAGCATTACGTAACCATCAAAAGAAAAAGTGTGATCAAGAACTAGATAAAAATACATTGGAGTGGTTGTTTAATATTTTCATTTTGCCTTTGCTAAAAAAAAGAGATAAAAGTCCTTCACTAATTAGGGCAGAGTTCTGTGAAGTAAAAACCTTTTACAAGGAAAAATAAATTAAGCTGTAGATTGCTAAAAAGGACCCTGTAGATAAACAAACTCAGTATTTTTATATGCTAAACTAAGTAATTAACTATTTTAACACTAAACAAAAATATAGTTCTTCTGTACGTACAAAAGAACTGCCATATGAAATCCTTAACTTGTACGAAGAAGAGGAAGTAAAACAACATATTAATAAATTTCAACAACCTCCAACTGATACACTAACAGGGTCGTCGTAGCCACCCCCAAATGCTTCTAATGAATCAGCAAAGGCATTTTCTCCATGATGTGCTTCCCCCAAAGCTGTCCTGAGGAGATATAGAAGAAAGCGTCAATAAACTGCCCCTGGTGTGGTTCCAGCAAATGGTTTAAGCAATAACAGGCTAATTTGATTGGTGAAATTTTCAACTAAAACATGGTGCTTATGTGTTTAAACTTCAAAGCCGTGTCGTTTAGCAAACACCACACAGTCATTCACCAATAATCTTCCAGTTCTACAGTTAGACCCAAAAAATAACTATTATCGTTAAAAACCAATTCTGCTTTATTTTTATTTGATTAAACAAAATAATTTATTCGAAAACCATATTAAAATAATTTTTTAAAAATCATGAAAGAATACTATTAGAAAGAAAGGGGAGAGACTACAACTGGAGTGGGATAAGAAATAATCCTAAAAAGAATTGGAACCATGAGTAGCCGACAAAAAAATAATCCATATACTTATTTCTGTTGTACTCAAGTAAAATCGGATTGCTTTAGCAAGTTAAAAATAACATCTGATACTCTATATAGGAATACCATCAAGCACTTACATAAACTTCTTACACCCTTTGAATAGATTCTGGCACCGATCCTTTAACTCGTCTGCTGTGTCTTCCATAAAAAATAACTGTACCACGGAAAATAAATAATTCACTCCAAGGTACCATCACTCTTAATCTTGTAAAAGACTGTTTTTTCAATAAAAAAAACTACAGCTCCAAGAAACATGGTCAATATAAATAAATAAATCACTCCAAGGTAGCATCACTCTTAATCAGGTAAAGAACTGTTATTTTTTCTTTAAAAAATCTACAAATCCACGAAACGTGATCGATATAAATATCACTATTTAGTCAAACAATATAAACTAATTTTGTGCACACATGCAGCTAAATCTCACCTTCTGGCAAAATCATAATACAGCTTCTAGAAACCCATTTACAAAGTGAAAAGATGGTGAAATATGATTAGACGTGTATGTGTAAAACTTGTTTACTTTTACACCATCTGGATACACTTACAGTAATTAAACACAGTTCGAAAAAGGAGGTGAATCTAATTTTTGGATTTTGTATTTGCCGGAAGCATTTTGACAAATAGATCTCGACAAAATTAAATGCATACACAAAAAATGCATTGTGCGAGAATCCATAGTTCCATTACTTTTGCTAGATGAGTTAGGCAGTTGATTCCTATGATATAGGATCGAAAAGTATAAATAACGGAAATGCACATGCGTATTTCAGGGGAAAACACCAAAAGTCGTAGGTATTGAATAGGCTAACGCAAGCACAAACAAAAGTGGTACTAGATAATAAGGAATAATCATAGTAGACAGAAAAGGGAACAATGATTAATCAAACTGAAAGTAAGAACAAAATTTATTCAACAGAGTAAAGCCAGTGAATCCAATCATATGATGTATATCATGCAAATACACCTCAAAGGAAGGAGAAAAAGGATCATCATGTTAAAGCAGCCAGGGAGAGCTCTGCCTACGAAGCATTGACACATGAAACACGACTCTGACACCGACAGCTAACACCGCTAATAATTTGGAAAATATAAATAAATTAAACGTAATCACAATTGTCAGTGCAGGGGTATTGAGCTCTAATGGTAGGTAGCTAATTGTTCCTAAATCCTGGCATACTTGCGAAATTCTTATCACTGATTCAAAATCAAGGAAAATGAAAATCTAAAAGCTTGCTATGGTGAGAAAGTAAACGGAAAGCATAATAAAATAATAATGTTGTGAGAGTAAAGTAAATCTGGAGAGAAATTGAATCGGCAGATTGAGCAGAAAAGTAGATTGCGATGTGAAGATGTGAACCTGCTTCTGGAACATTGGAGAATCGTCAAGCTTGACGAAAGAAGACGCCATTGCTACTCTGTTCGCACTCTCTGTGTGATCTCTTGCTCTCGATTTGCGTGTGAAGCTCGGTTAGAGTTTAGATCACACGAAGAACCCAAAATACATATAAATTTTGGTAAATGTTACAAGATTTGGTAATTATTTATTTATGTATTGCAATAGATCTAAAAGCTAATTTTGCATTATTAGTGTTGTTGTTAGGTACATCTACTAATAATAGGCTATTGTATATCATTTCATGATTTCATTTGATTTTCTATCATTTCTATAGTATTACGAATTAAAGTTTTTTTGGCATTTATTTTTTATTATATCAATTTTTTTGTCAATCATAAATGTTTATTTATTTGAAATTATTTGTTTTAGTATAGAGATAAATTTTGCACAAGTAAAATTGGAGTGAGAGAAAATATTATGATTACATTATTATATTGAAGTGTATTGGATATTATATTTCATTAGAAAAATATAGACATAAATAAACTATTTTGAAAAAATTAATATACTCTCCAATATATTTTAACACACTCTTTAATTAATATTATTATAAAATTATAAAAAGAAATTTATAGTAACATATTAAAATTAAATACTATAAAATTTTAAAATAAAAATAAATTAAATAAAATATTTAAATTATAAGATAGTTTTTTTGCATGTTGGGTATTTTTTATATTGGCATTTCGGAATAAAGGAAAGAAAAATAGATATATATTGTGATATCTGAATGATATATCATGAGTTTATGAATTTTATAGTGGCTATTATAAAAGAAAAGTGAAATATCAAGTATCAGTGACATGATAATGAAAAGTTAAAAATAAAATGATTAGACAACATGTGTAAAGATCTGATAAATTGTGAGTCTTAATTTTTCATAGAATACTATAAGCTACAACTTAAATGTCACTCAAAAGATAATAAATATGTATTATAATTTAAGAACATTAAATGATAGAAATAAGTTTTTTTTTATTTTCTATACACAACAGCTTTCATTTTTATTTTTTCTAAAAGTTTGTTAAAATTTGATATTCTAAATCTGTGTAGCAGTAATATCTTTGTAGCAGTCTGTAGTTTTGATATACCTTATGCCTTAACTACTTTTAATTATTATGAAAAATAGTATTTATATCCGAATATTTTTATTCAAAAATATTATAAGTAAAAAATTTATTATTGATCAAAATATTTTATATACAAAAATTTACTATTGATCCATATTTTTTAACTGTAATAATAATATTTATATAGGGAGCAAAATTTATTATTGATCTATATATTTGTATATACGAAAAATGGTATTTATGATCCAAAAATTATATACCGAAAAAAAATCGTTGTTGATCTAAATATTTTTAGCCTTCACGTAGCTCTCTGCTCGGCTGATGATCTCATCCATACTTCTGGCCGACTTTTGAGCTAGAGACTCGTTGAATTGCCCGGCTCGGAGTCCGTGCTGGAACGCTGCCACGAAGATTTCCTGATTGGGATGGAAAACCTTTATGGTTTCTTCATTAAACTGCGTCATGTAGTCCCTTAATGACTTTGTGGGCAGTTGCCTGACGCTGAAAAGTGACGTATTCGCCACCTTCCGGTGACGATTTGTCGAGAACTGTTGGATTATCTTCTTGTTGAAGTCCTAGTATACCTTTTGCAGGTGTTTCCTTAGCTAACCTCCATGCCTCGGCTATTGGATTTTATGCATGAACATAAGCCTCCCGAGCATATGGCTTTTTGATCAAAAGACTTATGGTCGACAGGAAAAAGCATGGATCATGGTCGAGGCATTCGTCGATCGCGAGTAAATTGTAAATGCGTGTGTTACACACTCCAAATCCTCAACAGTCACCTACGATTTTAGGTGTAATAATGACAGTTAGTGGGTTTTAAATGCAATCATGTTATCCTTCTCTTTTAATAAAGTCTCTTTCCTTTTTCAAATTTACTTCCTTTCCCAATTCTTCTTGCAAAGCCACGACCGTCGTTGCCTTCAACCGGAAATTGCTTTCAGCCCTAACTCGTTATCACTAAAATCAAGTAACCCCCATTTTCCTTTCCTCGTTTATTTTTCCACAGTCTTTTCAAGAATGGTTGTTATTAGAGAATGTGATGATTTAGGGCATAGAAAACACCTTAATAGCGATGAGTGTAGGGCTTTGTGGGAGGAATGCATGCAAGAGGTGTGGGATGCTCTAGGGGTAGAGGAACTAGAGAGGGTTATGAACAAGATTAACTCTGAAGTTCTAACCTCTGATAGTGATTTTAACCCTAATTCTTCAGGTTCAGTGGAGCTCCTGATGGAAACGAACAAACCGTTTAGCGGGGAAGTTCTAGGCTTCAAACAAAGTTCTATCAAAGATGTGGAGGTCGTCACAATTCGCTCTCTCTAGAACGTTTCCTCGACTGGGAATGAGGATGATGTGATTCTCGAAGCCTACGAAACTGGAGAGTGTGTTTGTATGTCCCTACCAAAAGGGGTGGATCCTGAATGGTTTTACTTTTATGTCGGGGTGTTAGAGGACATTAACATAAACTTCCCATTTATTGACTTTGAATCAGACGTACTCAGAACTGTGAATGTAGCCTCTTCCCAACTTCGCCCAAATAGTTGGGGTTTTATAAGAGCCTTTGAGATAATTTGTAGGGCTTTGAGTATAACCCCTACCATATGATTATTTTTCTCCTTTTTTGAAGTGAAGAACGCGGACTCCGAAAGCTGGGTGGCCATAAGTGGTATTCAAAAGAGGATTTTTCTTCAAGCCTTCACCTCAAACTACAAAGGCTATAAGGAACGCTTTCTCCGGGTTAGATGCGGTCCTCGATGCCCACAAGTCATCTATGATGCTGACGGGCACCCCAAATTTCCCTTGTATTGGAAAAGTAATTTGCTCCCTATTTTCGGCTTTGATTACGACGCACTAAGCGACACAGAAACCCAATCCCTTGAAGTATTAGATTTGTTTCGTCCGATCAGGGTTAAAGACTTATTGTCCTTACCCTATGATGAAATCCCAACTTTTTTGGGTAAGGTTTTCTTATTTTTCATCTGTATAAAGAATTTCGTTTTCTCGACTAACCTTTTTCCCTTATTTCTTCCATGCAGACAAGATGACTGATTTATTTGTGAAGTAACAAAAGAAATTAATGGTTGTAACTCGTGTTGCCCGGATGAGTATTGGTGGCTCTTCAGAAGCCAAATCTAACCTAGTCGGTTTAGAGATCCAGATATCGAAGAATAAGAAGAAGAACATAGGACCCAAGGGGAGCGCGTTAGAAACGACGATGATACAACGTCTCCAATCAAGCGACCTTTGAATGTGGAGGTACCTGACGAGAATCTCTCCAAAAAGCATAAAACCGTGATGAGCAACGAGATAAATCAAGTTGGCTGGGAGGTTTCTACCTTGGTGAGAGAAGCCGGTGATGGTTCGGCTCGTCCTTCAGATGAAAACAAATTCTGGTCTGCCGACTTTAATGGCATGAAATTCTTATACGACCACCTTAACGCCACGGAGGACGTGAATAAAGTGAAAAGCCTTGGGCCTCAGAAGATTACCCAACATCTCAGCTTATACCTGATGAGGTGTGATATTCTAGCTCGAGGCCTATTTGAATTTGGGGACGCTGCAAATAAGAGGTACTCCGAGCTGGAGAAAGAGGTCAAGAGGTTATCTGACAATGAAAGGTCTCTTAATGAGGTGAACTCCCACCTAAAGGCCAAAGCGCATGAAAACGATGAGAAGGTAAAGGCTCTAGAAAAGGAACTCTCCACAATGAGGACTTCCGCCACCGAGCTAGCACCCGACCTGCAGACTTCATAGAAATCTTGCTCTTAACTGAAAGAGGCTTTGGAGAAATCACGGTTGGATGTTCTCAATGTTGAGGAAATGGCTTTCGGACAGGCAAAAGACCAGGTTGCTTGTTTGTATCCCAAGCTCGACCTTTCTACAGTTGATTTCTTCAAGGTCATAGTGGACGGGAAGCTAGTGGAAGCTGATGACAATGATAAAGAGGCAACAAATGAAGAACCAATCATCGTGGACACTTCTCATCTCAGGACCACCTAACTTTATTTTATTTTTATTTCTTTGTTGAATTCACTTTAAGTTAGTCACCCTTTTTGGTGGGTGCATTTTGTACAAGTTTTTGACAATTGCCCTATGAGCACCACACTTTGAATATCGTACTTTCATTGTTTTTGTTCGACTTGCTTATTTATTTTCTGCATTTTGTATGTGCAAAAAGAGATTGTGCTTGTATACCAGCCCCTCAGTAAAGTGGCTATGTTAAGGCCATAAAGACTTCACATGAGAGGCATTAGCTCTTTGTGTGCAAAAATGCCTTAGCCTGCCTTGTTACGCTGTCCTGCAACCGAGGCCCCGAGCCGACTATAAAGTCAACTAGGTCAGGGAATTTTATAAGAGTTTCTTAAATATGTTTGATCGGTGTTACATAAGTAACCCCAAACATTAATTCAAATTGAGGCATTGAGCCAAACCGGGACTGTATAGGAGTCAGAACCCAATGCACAGAGCCTAGTTGCGGCGGAGCGTCGAGCTATGATTGAGAGCCTTTTAAGTGAAATGTCAAGCTTTACCGGGTGAGAACCATCGAGACGGAACTCGGCAGGGAGTCCTAACAATTTGACACGGAGCCCTTAGTAGGTTGAACCGAGTAGGAATAGAGCTTTAGCGAGGTTGAAACCTTGATTTGGTACAGAGCCACTGGCAGGTTAAACCGAGTAGGAACAGAGCCTTGGAGAGGTTGAAACCTTGATTTATTACAGAGACCCATGTAGGTTAAACCGATTAGGAAGCCTTGGCGAGGTTGAAACCTTGATTTGGTACAAAGCCCCTGGCAGGTTGAACCCAGTAGGAACAGAACCATGGCGAGGTTGAAACCTTGATTTGGTACAAAGCCCCTGGCAGGTTGAACTGAGTAGGAACAGAGCCTTTGTAAGGTTGAAACCTTAGCGAAACTTCAGGCTATGCCTAAGGAAAACCATCAAGATGGAACTCGGCAGAGAACCCGAGTGGCGAAACGTGGACTTTGCCGAGGGAGAACCATCAAGATGGAACTCGGCAGGAAGCACTTATTTACATCCTAGTTTCTTTTACACAGACTAAGTTTGTTTAAGGTGCCTCATTAAAAACTCTGGCCCTTGCCTATGGAAAAGAGTACACCACTTTATTACATCAATTTACAGAATTCAACTGAAATAAAACCTAAGACTAGTTACATTACAAGTTTTAGGTATTTCTACTCCATCCAAAGTTTCCAGCTTGTAAGCCCCTTTTTCTAGCTTTTCTACAACTCGGAACGGTCATTCCTAGTTAGGTGATAGCTTCCCCTTCTTCGTGGGATCAGTGACTTTTTTCAAGACCAAATTGCCTTCCTCGAAGCCTCATTGTTTTACCTTCAGATTGTATCTCAGGGCTATTCTTTGTTTAGCTGCAACTTCCCTTACGTGTGCGGCGTTCCTTACCTCATCTAACAAGTCAACCTCGACATTCAAAGCTTGAACGTTAATGCCCTGTTCAAAATTCTCACGTCACCAGGAGGGTAAGCTAACTTCCACCAGGATCATAACATCGACTCCGTATACCATTCTGTAAGGGTTTTCCTGGATTGTCGAATGAACAGTGGTGTGATATGCCCACAGGACCTCATGGAGATGTTCCGCCCATAAGTCATTGGCATCATCTAATTTATTTTTCAAGGAATTCAAGATTACCTTGTTGGCTTACTCTTCTTAACCGTTCACTTGACGATGCTAAACTGAAATAAACTTGTTGAAAATTCTGAGCCCCCTACAAAATTCTATCACAGAGGAGCTCACAAATTGAGTTTTGCTGTCGGAAACGATGACACGAGGAATTCCAAATAGACATACAATATTCCTCAAGTAAAAATATTGTACTCTTTCTGCCGCTATCGAGCTACAACCTCGGCCTCCACCCACTTAATAAAATAATCCATTGCGATGATGAGGAACTTCAATTGCCCGGGTGTCACAGGAAACGGCCCCAGGATATCAGCCCCCCATTGATGGAAAGGCCACGAGGCGAGTACAAAATGAAGGAGTTCGGATGGCGTGTGGATGACGGGCGCAAATTCCTGACATTTTGAGCAGGAATTAACAAAATGAACACAATCCTTCAGCATGGTAGGCCAATAGTACCCAACCCAAAGTATTTTACTTGCTAGGGATCGACCACCTAAGTGGTTCCCACCCACACCCTCATGCACGTCCTTCATGACTAAGTTGACATCGTCTTCTGACACGCAGCGCAACATGAGAAAATCCCTTCCCATTTTAAAAAGCTTATTATTCATAACAACGTACCGAGCCGAGACTTTTTTGACTCGTCTGGCCTCTTCCTTATCATCGGGTAAAATGTCTTGCTGGAGATACTTGACAATTGGAGTCATCCATCTCGCTTCTTCATTAATGGCCAACACCTCTTCTTTTTCAATGCTTGGTAACATCAAAGTTTCATGGATAACAGTTTTATTAATTCCCGACCCTTCGTGTTGGCCAAACGAGCAATGAGATAGGCCCGAGCATTATCTTCCCTAGGAATATGACAAATCTCAAAGTCTTGAAACTTCTTTGAAAGTTGTAAATCCAGATGAACATATTTAAACAGTACGAGATCCTTTGTCTGAAAACTTCCGCCGACCTGTCCAAACACTAACTGAGAGTCAGTACGGACGAGTAAATATATTACTCCAACTTCTAGAGCCAACTCCATGTCTGCTATGAGCGCTTCATATTCAGCTTGGTTATTGCTAGTATGGAAACCAAAATGCAGAGAGTATTCCAAAATATTATCTCCTGGACTTTCCAGGACTATCCGGGCCCTACTACTCTTCAGATTGGACAAACCATCCATAGAGAGAGCCCATTTCATGGACACCTCCTCTCTTGTCGGGGAGCTGAATTCAACTACAAAATCTGCCAATACTTGGGACTTATACTGGTCCGAGGAGTAAACTCGATGTCGTACTCAGAAAGTTCTACCGCCCAAGACACAATCCTTCCGGTCAGATCCGACTTCTTGAATATCTACTTCAAGGGAAAGTTTATTTTTACTAGGATGACCTTGGAAGTAGTGCCTCAATTCCCGTGTAGTCAATACTAATGCTAGAGCTAGGCACTCGTTCTTTTGATATCTTAACTCCTCTTTTAACACCTTCCTAGCAAAATACACTAGATGCTCTACGACCTCTCCGTCTTGGACCAAAACATAACTAATGGCACTATCCGAGACAGTGAGATACAACACCAAAGGGATATTCTCTTTAGGTCTAGACAACATTGGAGGAGCTGACAAGAACTGCTTCACATCCTGGAACGCTTACTCACGTGCCTCAGTTCGTTCAAAGTCAGCCCTTTTTTTAATTGCTGCAAAAAAGTGAATCGATTTATCACCGGTGCATGATTGAAACCGAGACAGAGTTGCAAGTCGGTCAGTCAGATGTTGAACCTCACGAATGGTAGTGGGGCTCCTCATGTTAATCACTTTTCATATGGTCAACATAAAACACAAAAACTTGTCGGCCTATACTCCAAACGTACACTTGTCCGGGTTCAAGCGCATGTTATACTTTCACACTACCACAAAGGTTTCCTCCAGGTACAGAACAGGCTTCCATTCTTCAATTTTTTTGATAACCAAGTCATCCACATAAACCTCAATATTCCACCCGATCTGAGGATCGAACACCATATCCATAAGTCTCTGGCAGGTTGCTCCAGCATTCTTCAGGCCAAACGGCATTACCTTATACTAATAATTGTTTTGATCTGTCATGAAAGCTGTTTTTGGTGCATCTACTGGGTTCATCCTGACTTGATTATACCTGGAATAATTGTCTATGAAACTCAACAAGCGAAATCTGAAAGCTTTGTCAATCAAACGGTCAATGTGTGGAAGAGGGTAGGGATCCTTTGGGCATGCTTTGTTAAGATCCGTGAAATCCACGCACATTCTCCACTTCCTGGTTTTCTTCTTGACCATGACCACATTGGACAGCCAAGTCGGGTATTAAAATTCCCCGATGAACCCAACTTTTAACAACTTATCAACTTCTTCCACAACTGCTTTCCTTTTCTCTTCACCACTCTTCCGCTTTTGTTGAGACACGGGCTTAACATCAGTGTCAAGAGCCAAACGGTGGCACATAAAGCTCGGGTCTATTACGGGCATATCTGAAGGTTTCCAGGCAAAAAGATCAATATTTTGTCTCAGAATCTCAACAACCTCTACCTCCTCCTCCGCGCCCATCTAAGTACCAAGGTGAGTAATTTTAGACAGCTGAGAACCAATCTGAACCTCCTTTGTTTCCTCCTTTGGAATCAGACTATCCTCATGAGGGTCTTCCTTAGGATCGACATCAACCACGTTCACCTTGTGATCAGTCGGCTCCTCAACCAGAATTGGTTTTCGCTTAATCTTCATGATGTCTTTGTAACATTTTCGAGCTAGACCTTGATCTCCCCGAACTACACCGACTCGGCCCTCTTCTAACGGATACTTCATGGTAAATACAATTTCGATAAATTCTCCTCCAAAGCATTGAAGGAAGAACGACAAATGATGATATTGTCTGGTGATGATGCATTCACGACCAGATATCAGACTCGGACATCTTTAACATTCTCATTTATTCTGAACGTGGTTAGCACTGGAAGATGGCCCATGACCTGCACCTGCTCCCCGGAAAAACCAACGAGGGTTCCCGATGTACTCGGTAATCAGCAATACCTTCAAGCGAAACTCGTTTGAGTGCAGTATCACATTGCAACTATTTCCGGATAACTCCGTAATACTCCTCGAATTACCCCTAAAAAGGCCATGATAGGTTAAGGGTTCTACGGCTGCTCAACTTCAGGGACTCTTAGGTCAAAAGCAGTTATGTCTTCCCGGTCGCTCAGTAAACAACATACCACAATCAAGGAGGTCTCCACTGAGTGGGGGATCTCATGTCTCCTTCCTCGGGATTACTCCCTAAAAGTTAACATGACTATACCGCCCGTCCTATCTTAAGTTTGTCTGAGTCCGAGTATAGGACTCAAAAAGAAGATCACCAAGCACCCCTGAAAACTAGAAAAATAATCTAGACAAACAAGCATACAATATATACAAAAAAATATAGCACATATATACAAATAAACAAAAATAGGGTCAACCCACTTAGATGGTCCAGCAATAAGTCAAACATCCCCAGTAGAGTCATCACTTTTCAGGGCAAAATCTGCGAGTATAAGCCATTGAATTAACTTAACTCAAAAAAGTAACAAAAGAGTCGCCACCGTGCTTTTATTTTATCCAAAGGACTAGGAAAAAGAGCAAATAAAATCCTAGCAAAAAGATTAGAGATCTGGGACCGGGAGTTAGTTAGACACCCAAAGCATCTACTACGCATGAACCTTTTGAAAATGTGTATATGTATGCTAAAAAGAGTATATGTATAAAATGGATGGTGGGGGAGAAAAGAAGTATTTTTTATACTTTTTGGTTTGATAGAACTTCTAATGAGTACCAGGCCTACATACCAACAATGTGCAATGTTGAAATCAAAACCAAGTAGTTTGGCTAAGAAAGACCAAAATTATGTGTTGGTTGATTTTAAGAAAATTTTAGTTTAGAAAAGCTATAAAGAGCTCAAAAAAGTTTAAATGAGGTTAAGTGCTTTTAGTCTTATAAAAGAAAAGTCAAAGTATTATTAAATGGATTGGAAGTTTATTAAAAAAACAAAGTTTGAAAATCATGGACCTAAGTCCAAGTTTTTTATGAAAGCGATTCGAGTTTTGAAAATAAGAATCCTTTGAAGAAGAGGGAAGATTTTGAGAATTAAAGAATGGGGAGGAGATGAAGGGGCTAACCTAAGTGCATAAAGTAAAAGGTATGGGTAAAGAAAGATCTAACCGGGTGAGAAGATTTGTACTTGACATCAAGAGTCAATACCATATCCCATCCTTTGAATTACCACATAAACAACAAATAACCAGACAAAAAAAATCAAGCTCCAGATAAATCAATGCCTTTAGGTGAACTCTTGTCTTAAGAAAAACGGGCAGAGTAATGGCTGTATTTTGAGAAAATCCACTCTTAATTGAGTATAACCAAGTCCAATTAAGAGTTTTTGATGTTTAAGTTGAATTATTAGGTTGAAAAAAAGAAAAATAAAGCTCAAGTGAGCAAATTCAAAATAACAAGAAAGTAAAATGCTCTAGTGAGCAAAGGAAAAAATGACATAGAAAATAGATTGCTCAAGTGAGCAAAACAAAAATGATATGAAATGTAAAATGCTAAAAATAAAGTGCATAAAAAATAAAGAGTAAAAGAAAAGTAAAGAGCGGAAAATAAAAGCAATTAATAAAGGTTAGCAAGATGACTAACTTGAAACCCGACAAGTATATCATCAAATTGTAAATTGTTAGTCGTCAATGACCATCTTGAAACTTGTGCATGGAGAATGCCGAAGCTTGATAGAATCAACGCGACCACACGACAAGTTTCAATTGTTTTTGTCAAGTATATCACCGGTTTTAGAATTATCACATAACTTGATCAAAGATGATTGAGAATTTCAAATGGACAAGGTTAATGAAAACTTGTCAAGCTTGATTAGAAATCAACGCGACCACGACAAGCGCCATAGGTGTTAAACCAAGATCAAAGCTCAAGTCATCTTTTGGGACATATGTTAGAACATTAAAGTTCATGCCACCGATTAATAACTTTTTCGAGTCGGGACAAAAAAAATAAGATGAAGAGGAAGAAGTAATTTCCAAGTTTATTTTGCATCAGATGAATTTATTCAGTCTAACTTTGTCAAAATCAATCAAATTTCCTGGTGGATTTGGTCAAGAGACCTATCAACACCCAAATTCTATTGATGTTGAGGAAGTTTGTGACTCCAAAATAAACTCAAAAGTCAACAAAATAAAAGTGAAAATAAAATCAAATAAAAGGATTAAAAGTAATTTTGAAATTAGGTTATTTAATTGGACTTTATTGACGAAATACATAAATAGTATTTTTTCATCAAAATAAAATTCTAATAAAATTACCTAAAGTCAAACAGA
Source organism: Vicia sativa (assembly GCA_021764765.1). Lineage (NCBI taxonomy): Eukaryota > Viridiplantae > Streptophyta > Magnoliopsida > Fabales > Fabaceae > Vicia > Vicia sativa. Next base: position 83,139,899 of record CM038795.1, read on the forward strand.
GGTCAACAAGTGTTGACAAATTTTTTGAGAATTTTTTAAAGTTAGAAAATATTTTTTAAAAAAATATAAGGTGAAATAAATCAAAAATGGAAAAAATGGTAAAATAAAAAAATAAAAATAAAATGAGGTCACCAATATTTGACAAATGACCATTGGATCCTTCCATACTTTTTTCAGAATTTTAAAATGTCAAAAAGTATTTTAAAACAATTAAAAAAATCAAATAAAAGAGAAAAATCATAAAAAAATATCAAATATCAAAATAAAATTATGAAAAAATAAAATTTAGAAAGATAATATTTTAATTTGTTTTGTGAATTTTTTCATAATTTTTAGACCAGAAATCAATTTTATATGATTTTTTTAAGTTTAAAACATTTATAATATAAAATCAGAAAATAAAATTAAAAGCCAAAAAATGTGGACCATCTAATCATAGTCAAAACACGTTTGTAATTGTATCCAATGGACATGGCGCGTTGTGCTTGATATGGAACTCCTTGGTTTTCACACCGGATTACAAATTAAATTAAATTTAAAAAAGTAAAATCAGAAGCAATGTCATGCGTTGGATTGATCCTGACTAATAAAAGTAATCAGATCCAAGGGCTCCTATTACGCGTGCACGGTAAGGCAAAGTCACCGAATCCAGTTTGAAAAATTACATGTCACGCTTTCATTGGTTTAAGAGACACGTAGGTCGCCTTCAACCTCCAAAGAATCCTCCATACGTGATTTCTCAAACTCTAAAATCAATAGCAATGGATGGTATCCTTGGATTTGTCTCTTCAAGACGATCTCAACCACACGCCCCGAAAAATTTATTTACATCGAGTGAAAGAGTTTTGGAAAAACTTAAATAATAGCGAATAGGATTTTGATGGAAGTTCACTTTAGAGGTCCGAACCTGGACTGATAGCACGATTCAGAGGCTTCAAGGCACGATTCTTGGTTTGTTAGCTTTAGTAAGGTTCACGGAAGAAGAATGAATGGTTAATTTCAAATTGGAATGACTTTGAGAGTGATAAAGTTGAAATCCGTTCGAGTGAGCTTGGGTTTCTAGATATCAAAGCCCGAGGAAATGAGTGAAATGACTTGCTTATTTATAGGAGAAGTGAATGGGATCAAAACGGAGTGTGAATGATGCAATTTGAGCAAATCGCACACCCGTGGTCATGAAGAAAGTGTGACTTTATGCATAAAACTCAATTATTCCTTGCTTTTGATGTGCTAATTAATCCTTGGAAGTTTCTAATCACAATTAGTCACGAAAACAAGGCTTAGCTTAGCTTAAAAATCAAGGAGGTCTCCAGAGTGGGGATCTCATGTCTCCTTCCTGGATTACTCCCAAAAGTTAACATGACTATACCGCCGTCCTATCTTAAGTTTGTCCGAGTCCGAGTATAGGACTCAAAAGAAGATCACCAAGCACCCCGAAAACTAGAAAATAATCTAGACAAACAAGCATACAATATATACAAAAATATAGCACATATATACAAATAAACAAAAATAGGGTCAACCCACTTAGATGGTCCAAGAATAAGTCAAACATCCCAGAGAGTCATCACTTTTCAGAGCGGCAAAATCTGCAGTATAAGCCATTGAATTAACTTAACTCAAAAAGTAACAAAAGAGTCGCCACGTGCTTTTATTTTATCCAAAGGACTAGGAAAAGAGCAAATAAAATCCTAGCAAAAGATTAGAGATCCGGGACCGGAGTTAGTTAGACACCCAAAGCATCTATGGTACTACGCATGAACCTTTTGAAAATGTATATGTATGCTAAAAAGAGTATATGTATAAAATGGATGGTGGGGAAAAGAAGTATTTTTATACTTTTGGTTTGATAGAACTTCTAATGAGTACCAGGCCTACATACCAACAATGTGCAATGTTGAAATCAAAACCAAGTAGTTTGGCTAAGAAAGACCAAAATTATGTGTTGGTTGATTTTAAGAAAATTTTAGTTTAGAAAAGCTATAAAGAGCTCAAAAAAGTTTAAATGAGGTTAAGTGCTTTTTAGTCTTATAAAAAGAAAAGTCAAAGTATTATTAAATGGATTGGAAGTTTATTAAAAAAACAAAGTTTGAAAATCATGGACCTAAGTCCAAGTTTTTTATGAAAGCGATTCGAGTTTTGAAAATAAGAATCCTTTGAAGAAGAGGAAGATTTTGAGAATTAAAGAATGGGGAGGAGATGAAGGGGCTAACCTAAGTGCATAAAGTAAAAGGTATGGGTAAAGAAAGATCTAACCGGGTGAGAAGATTTGTACTTGACATCAAGAGTCAATACCATATCCCATCCTTTGAATTACCACATAAACAACAAATAACCAGACAAAAAAAATCAAGCTCCAGATAAATCAATGCCTTTAGGTGAACTCTTGTCTTAAGAAAAACGGGCAGAGTAATGGCTGTATTTTGAGAAAATCCACTCTTAATTGAGTATAACCAAGTCCAATTAAGAGTTTTTGATGTTTAAGTTGAATTATTAGGTTGAAAAAGAAAATAAAGCTCAAGTGAGCAAATTCAAAATAACAAGAAAGTAAAATGCTCTAGTGAGCAAAGGAAAAAATGACATAGAAAATAGATTGCTCAAGTGAGCAAAACAAAAATGATATGAAATGTAAAATGCTAAAAATAAAGTGCATAAAAATAAAGAGCGTAAAAGAAAAGTAAAGAGCGGAAAATAAAAGCAATTAATAAAGGTTAGCAAGATGACTAACTTGAAACCTGACAAGTATATCATCAAATTGTAAATTGTTAGTCGTCAGCAAGGTGACCATCTTGAAACTTGTGCATGGAGAATTGCCAGAAGCTTGATAGAATCAACGCGACCACACGACAAGTTTCAATTGTTTTTTGTCAAGTATATCACCGGTTTTAGAATTATCACATAACTTGATCAAAGATGATTGAGAATTTCAAATGGACAAGGTTAATGAAAACTTGTCAGAAGCTTGATTAGAAATCAACGCGACCACACGACAAGCGCCATAGGTGTTAAACCAAGATCAAAGCTCAAGTCATCTTTTGGGACATATGTTAGAACATTAAAGTTCATGCCACCGATTAATAACTTTTTCTGAGACGGGACAAAAAAAATAAGATGAAGAGGAAGAAGTAATTTCCAAGTTTATTTTGCATCAGATGAATTTATTCAGTCTAACTTTGTCAAAATCAATCAAATTTCCTGGTGGATTTGGTCAAGAGACCTATCAACACCCAAATTCTATTGATGTTGAGGAAGTTTGTGACTCCAAAATAAACTCAAAAGTCAACAAAATAAAAGTGAAAATAAAATCAAATAAAAGGATTAAAAGTAATTTTGAAATTAGGTTATTTAATTGACTTTATTGACAAATACATAAATAGTATTTTTTCATCAAAATAAAATTCTAATAAAATTACCTAAAGTCAAACAGAGGTCAACAAGTGTTGACAAATTTTTTGAGAATTTTTTAAAGTTAGAAAATATTTTTTAAAAATAAAATATAAGGTGAAATAAATCAAAAATGGAAAAAATGGTAAAATAAAAAAATAAAAATAAAATGAGGTCACCAATATTTGACAAATGACCATTGATCCTTCCATACTTTTTCGAATTTTAAAATGTCAAAAAGTATTTTAAAACAATTAAAAAATCAAATAAAAGAGAAAATCATAAAAAATATCAAATATCAAAATAAAATTATGAAAAATAAAATTTAGAAAGATAATATTTTAATTTGTTTTGTGAATTTTTTCATAATTTTAGACCAAATCAATTTTATATGATTTTTAAGTTTAAAACATTTATAATATAAAATCGAAAATAAAATTAAAAGCCAAAAATGTGGACCATCTAATCATAGTCAAAACACGCTTGTAATTGTATCCAATGGACATGGCGTTGTGCTTGATATGGAACTCCTTGGTTTTCACACGGATTACAAATTAAATTAAATTTAAAAAGTAAAATCAAGCAATGTCATGCGTTGGATTGATCTCGACTAATAAAAGTAATCGATCCAAGGGCTCCTATTACGTGCACGGTAAGGCAAAGTCACCGAATCCATTTGAAAAATTACATGTCACGCTTTCATTGGTTTAAGACACGTAGGTCGCCTTCAACCTCCAAAGAATCCTCCATACGTGATTTCTCAAACTCTAAAATCAATAGCAATGGATGGTATCCTTGGATTTGTCTCTTCAAGACGATCTCAACCACACGCTCCCGAAAAATTTATTTACACTGAGTGAAGAGAGTTTTGGAAAAAAACTTAAATAATAGCGAATAGGATTTTGATGGAAGTTCACTTTTAGAGGTCTGAAACTGGACCTGGATAGCACGATTCAGGAGGCTTCAAGGCACGATTCTTGGTTTGTTAGCTTTAGTAAGGTTCACGGAAGAAGAATGAATGGTTAATTTCAAATTGGAATGACTTTGAGAGTGATAACGAAGTTGTAGAAAATCTGGTTCGAGAGTGAGCTTGGCAGGGGTTTTCTAGATATCAAAGCCTGAGGAAATGAGTGAAATGACTTGCTTATTTATAGGAGAAGTGAATGGGATCAAAACGGAGTGTGAATGATGCAATTTGGAGCGAAATCGTGCACACCCGTGGTCATGAAGAAAGTGTGACTTTATGTGCATAAAAACTCAATTATTCCTTGCTTTTTGATGTGCTAATTAATCCTTGGAAGTTTCTAATCACAATTAGTCACGAAAACAAGGCTTAGCTTAGCTTAAAAATCAAGGAGGTCTCCACTGAGTGGGGGATCTCATGTCTCCTTCCTCGGGATTACTCCCTAAAAGTTAACATGACTATACCGCCCGTCCTATCTTAAGTTTGTCTGAGTCCGAGTATAGGACTCAAAAAGAAGATCACCAAGCACCCCTGAAAACTAGAAAAATAATCTAGACAAACAAGCATACAATATATACAAAAAAATATAGCACATATATACAAATAAACAAAAATAGGGTCAACCCACTTAGATGGTCCAGCAATAAGTCAAACATCCCCAGTAGAGTCATCACTTTTCTGTAGCGGCAAAAACTGCGAGTATAAGCCATTGAATTAACTTAACTCAAAAAAGTAACAAAAGAGTCGCCACCGTGCTTTTATTTTATCCAAAGGACTAGGAAAAAGAGCAAATAAAATCCTAGCAAAAAGATTAGAGATCTGGGACCGGGAGTTAGTTAGACACCCAAAGCATCTATGGTACTACGCATGAACCTTTTTGAAAATGTGTATATGTATGCTAAAAAAGAGTATATGTATAAAATGGATGGTGGGGGAGAAAAGAAGTATTTTTATACTTTTGGTTTGATAGAACTTCTAATGAGTACCAGGCCTACATACCAACAATGTGCAATGTTGAAATCAAAACCAAGTAGTTTGGCTAAGAAAGACCAAAATTATGTGTTGGTTGATTTTAAGAAAATTTTAGTTTAGAAAAGCTATAAAGAGCTCAAAAAAGTTTAAATGAGGTTAAGTGCTTTTTAGTCTTATAAAAAGAAAAGTCAAAGTATTATTAAATGGATTGGAAGTTTATTAAAAAAACAAAGTTTGAAAATCATGGACCTAAGTCCAAGTTTTTTATGAAAGCGATTCGAGTTTTGAAAATAAGAATCCTTTGAAGAAGAGGGAAGATTTTGAGAATTAAAGAATGGGGAGGAGATGAAGGGGCTAACCTAAGTGCATAAAGTAAAAGGTATGGGTAAAGAAAGATCTAACCGGGTGAGAAGATTTGTACTTGACATCAAGAGTCAATACCATATCCCATCCTTTGAATTACCACATAAACAACAAATAACCAGACAAAAAAAATCAAGCTCCAGATAAATCAATGCCTTTAGGTGAACTCTTGTCTTAAGAAAACAAGAGTAATGGTCATTTTGAGAAAATCCACCTTAATTGAGTATAACCAAGTCCAATTAAGAGTTTTTGATGTTTAAGTTGAATTATTAGGTTGAAAAAAAGAAAAATAAAGCTCAAGTGAGCAAATTCAAAATAACAAGAAAGTAAAATGCTCTAGTGAGCAAAGGAAAAAATGACATAGAAAATAGATTGCTCAAGTGAGCAAAACAAAAATGATATGAAATGTAAAATGCTAAAAATAAAGTGCATAAAAAATAAAGAGCAGAAAAGAAAAGCAGAAAGTAAAGAGCGGAAAATAAAAGCAATTAATAAAGGTTAGCAAGATGACTAACTTGAAACCTGACAAGTATATCATCAAATTGTAAATTGTTAGTCGTCGGTGACCATCTTGAAACTTGTGCATGGAGAATTGCCAGAAGCTTGATAGAATCAACGCGACCACACGACAAGTTTCAATTGTTTTTTGTCAAGTATATCACCGGTTTTAGAATTATCACATAACTTGATCAAAGATGATTGAGAATTTCAAATGGACAAGGTTAATGAAAACTTGTCAGAAGCTTGATTAGAAATCAACGCGACCACACGACAAGCGCCATAGGTGTTAAACCAAGATCAAAGCTCAAGTCATCTTTTGGGACATATGTTAGAACATTAAAGTTCATGCCACCGATTAATAACTTTTTCTGAGACGGGACAAAAAAAATAAGATGAAGAGGAAGAAGTAATTTCCAAGTTTATTTTGCATCAGATGAATTTATTCAGTCTAACTTTGTCAAAATCAATCAAATTTCCTGGTGGATTTGGTCAAGAGACCTATCAACACCCAAATTCTATTGATGTTGAGGAAGTTTGTGACTCCAAAATAAACTCAAAAGTCAACAAAATAAAAGTGAAAATAAAATCAAATAAAAGGATTAAAAGTAATTTTGAAATTAGGTTATTTAATTGGACTTTATTGACGAAATACATAAATAGTATTTTTCATCAAAATAAAATTCTAATAAAATTACCTAAAGTCAAACAGAGGTCAACAAGTGTTGACAAATTTTTGAGAATTTTTAAAGTTAGAAAATATTTTTAAAAATAAAATATAAGGTGAAATAAATCAAAATGGAAAAATGGTAAAATAAAAATAAAAATAAAATGAGGTCACCAATATTTGACAAATGACCATTGATCCTTCCATACTTTTTCCAGAATTTTAAAATGTCAAAAAGTATTTTAAAACAATTAAAAAAATCAAATAAAAGAGAAAAATCATAAAAAAATATCAAATATCAAAATAAAATTATGAAAAAATAAAATTTAGAAAGATAATATTTTAATTTGTTTTGTGAATTTTTTCATAATTTTTAGACCAGAAATCAATTTTATATGATTTTTTTAAGTTTAAAACATTTATAATATAAAATCAGAAAATAAAATTAAAAGCCAAAAAATGTGGACCATCTAATCATAGTCAAAACACGTTTGTAATTGTATCCAATGGACATGGCGCGTTGTGCTTGATATGGAACTCCTTGGTTTTCACACCGGATTACAAATTAAATTAAATTTAAAAAAGTAAAATCAGAAGCAATGTCATGCGTTGGATTGATACTGACTAATAAAAGTAATCAGATCCAAGGGCTCCTATTACGCGTGCACGGTAAGGCAAAGTCACCGAATCCAGTTTGAAAAAATTACATGTCACGCTTTCATTGGTTTAAGACAGACACGTAGGTCGTCTTCAACCTCCAGCAATCCTCCATACGTGATTTCTCAAACTCTAAAATCAATAGCAATGGATGGTATCCTTGGATTTGTCTCTTCAAGACGATCTCAACCACACGCTCCCGAAAAATTTATTTACACTGAGTGAAGAGAGTTTTGGAAAAAAACTTAAATAATAGCGAATAGGATTTTGATGGAAGTTCACTTTTAGAGGTCTGAAACTGGACCTGGATAGCACGATTCAGGAGGCTTCAAGGCACGATTCTTGGTTTGTTAGCTTTAGTAAGGTTCACGGAAGAAGAATGAATGGTTAATTTCAAATTGGAATGACTTTGAGAGTGATAACGAAGTTGTAGAAAATCTGGTTCGAGAGTGAGCTTGGCAGGGGTTTTCTAGATATCAAAGCCTGAGGAAATGAGTGAAATGACTTGCTTATTTATAGGAGAAGTGAATGGGATCAAAACGGAGTGTGAATGATGCAATTTGGAGCGAAATCGTGCACACCCGTGGTCATGAAGAAAGTGTGACTTTATGTGCATAAAAACTCAATTATTCCTTGCTTTTTGATGTGCTAATTAATCCTTGGAAGTTTCTAATCACAATTAGTCACGAAAACAAGGCTTAGCTTAGCTTAAAAATCAAGGAGGTCTCCACTGAGTGGGGGATCTCATGTCTCCTTCCTCGGGATTACTCCCTAAAAGTTAACATGACTATACCGCCCGTCCTATCTTAAGTTTGTCTGAGTCCGAGTATAGGACTCAAAAAGAAGATCACCAAGCACCCCTGAAAACTAGAAAAATAATCTAGACAAACAAGCATACAATATATACAAAAAAATATAGCACATATATACAAATAAACAAAAATAGGGTCAACCCACTTAGATGGTCCAGCAATAAGTCAAACATCCCCAGTAGAGTCATCACTTTTCTGTAGCGGCAAAAACTGCGAGTATAAGCCATTGAATTAACTTAACTCAAAAAAGTAACAAAAGAGTCGCCACCGTGCTTTTATTTTATCCAAAGGACTAGGAAAAAGAGCAAATAAAATCCTAGCAAAAAGATTAGAGATCTGGGACCGGGAGTTAGTTAGACACCCAAAGCATCTATGGTACTACGCATGAACCTTTTTGAAAATGTGTATATGTATGCTAAAAAAGAGTATATGTATAAAATGGATGGTGGGGGAGAAAAGAAGTATTTTTTATACTTTTTGGTTTGATAGAACTTCTAATGAGTACCAGGCCTACATACCAACAATGTGCAATGTTGAAATCAAAACCAAGTAGTTTGGCTAAGAAAGACCAAAATTATGTGTTGGTTGATTTTAAGAAAATTTTAGTTTAGAAAAGCTATAAAGAGCTCAAAAAAGTTTAAATGAGGTTAAGTGCTTTTTAGTCTTATAAAAAGAAAAGTCAAAGTATTATTAAATGGATTGGAAGTTTATTAAAAAAACAAAGTTTGAAAATCATGGACCTAAGTCCAAGTTTTTTATGAAAGCGATTCGAGTTTTGAAAATAAGAATCCTTTGAAGAAGAGGGAAGATTTTGAGAATTAAAGAATGGGGAGGAGATGAAGGGGCTAACCTAAGTGCATAAAGTAAAAGGTATGGGTAAAGAAAGATCTAACCGGGTGAGAAGATTTGTACTTGACATCAAGAGTCAATACCATATCCCATCCTTTGAATTACCACATAAACAACAAATAACCCACACAAAAATCAAGCTCCAGATAAATCAATGCCTTTAGGTGAACTCTTGTCTTAAGAAAAACGGGCAGAGTAATGGCTGTATTTTGAGAAAATCCACTCTTAATTGAGTATAACCAAGTCCAATTAAGAGTTTTTGATGTTTAAGTTGAATTATTAGGTTGAAAAAAAGAAAAATAAAGCTCAAGTGAGCAAATTCAAAATAACAAGAAAGTAAAATGCTCTAGTGAGCAAAGGAAAAAATGACATAGAAAATAGATTGCTCAAGTGAGCAAAACAAAAATGATATGAAATGTAAAATGCTAAAAATAAAGTGCATAAAAAATAAAGAGCAGAAAAGAAAAGCAGAAAGTAAAGAGCGGAAAATAAAAGCAATTAATAAAGGTTAGCAAGATGACTAACTTGAAACCTGACAAGTATATCATCAAATTGTAAATTGTTAGTCGTCAGCAAGGTGACCATCTTGAAACTTGTGCATGGAGAATTGCCAGAAGCTTGATAGAATCAACGCGACCACACGACAAGTTTCAATTGTTTTTTGTCAAGTATATCACCGGTTTTAGAATTATCACATAACTTGATCAAAGATGATTGAGAATTTCAAATGGACAAGGTTAATGAAAACTTGTCAGAAGCTTGATTAGAAATCAACGCGACCACACGACAAGCGCCATAGGTGTTAAACCAAGATCAAAGCTCAAGTCATCTTTTGGGACATATGTTAGAACATTAAAGTTCATGCCACCGATTAATAACTTTTTCTGAGTCGGGACAAAAAAAATAAGATGAAGAGGAAGAAGTAATTTCCAAGTTTATTTTGCATCAGATGAATTTATTCAGTCTAACTTTGTCAAAATCAATCAAATTTCCTGGTGGATTTGGTCAAGAGACCTATCAACACCCAAATTCTATTGATGTTGAGGAAGTTTGTGACTCCAAAATAAACTCAAAAGTCAACAAAATAAAAGTGAAAATAAAATCAAATAAAAGGATTAAAAGTAATTTTGAAATTAGGTTATTTAATTGGACTTTATTGACGAAATACATAAATAGTATTTTTTCATCAAAATAAAATTCTAATAAAATTACCTAAAGTCAAACAGAGGTCAACAAGTGTTGACAAATTTTTTGAGAATTTTTTAAAGTTAGAAAATATTTTTTAAAAATAAAATATAAGGTGAAATAAATCAAAAATGGAAAAAATGGTAAAATAAAAAAATAAAAATAAAATGAGGTCACCAATATTTGACAAATGACCATTGGATCCTTCCATACTTTTTTCAGAATTTTAAAATGTCAAAAAGTATTTTAAAACAATTAAAAAAATCAAATAAAAGAGAAAAATCATAAAAAAATATCAAATATCAAAATAAAATTATGAAAAAATAAAATTTAGAAAGATAATATTTTAATTTGTTTTGTGAATTTTTTCATAATTTTTAGACCAGAAATCAATTTTATATGATTTTTTTAAGTTTAAAACATTTATAATATAAAATCAGAAAATAAAATTAAAAGCCAAAAAATGTGGACCATCTAATCATAGTCAAAACACGTTTGTAATTGTATCCAATGGACATGGCGCGTTGTGCTTGATATGGAACTCCTTGGTTTTCACACCGGATTACAAATTAAATTAAATTTAAAAAAGTAAAATCAGAAGCAATGTCATGCGTTGGATTGATACTGACTAATAAAAGTAATCAGATCCAAGGGCTCCTATTACGCGTGCACGGTAAGGCAAAGTCACCGAATCCAGTTTGAAAAAATTACATGTCACGCTTTCATTGGTTTAAAGCACACGTAGGTCGCCTTCAACCTCCAGCAATCCTCCATACGTGATTTCTCAAACTCTAAAATCAATAGCAATGGATGGTATCCTTGGATTTGTCTCTTCAAGACGATCTCAACCACACGCTCCCGAAAAATTTATTTACACTGAGTGAAGAGAGTTTTGGAAAAAAACTCAAATAATAGCGAATAGGATTTTGATGGAAGTTCACTTTTAGAGGTCTGAAACTGGACCTGGATAGCACGATTCAGGAGGCTTCAAGGCACGATTCTTGGTTTGTTAGCTTTAGTAAGGTTCACGGAAGAAGAATGAATGGTTAATTTCAAATTGGAATGACTTTGAGAGTGATAACGAAGTTGTAGAAAATCTGGTTCGAGAGTGAGCTTGGCAGGGGTTTTCTAGATATCAAAGCCTGAGGAAATGAGTGAAATGACTTGCTTATTTATAGGAGAAGTGAATGGGATCAAAACGGAGTGTGAATGATGCAATTTGGAGCGAAATCGTGCACACCCGTGGTCATGAAGAAAGTGTGACTTTATGTGCATAAAAACTCAATTATTCCTTGCTTTTTGATGTGCTAATTAATCCTTGGAAGTTTCTAATCACAATTAGTCACGAAAACAAGGCTTAGCTTAGCTTAAAAATAAGTTACAAGCGCAAATGCACAAACTGGTGGTGAGTGTAAAACAAGTTTTGGCTCAAACAGCGTTTTCTAATTTTCCTTGATCCAGATGAAGTATTCAAAGATTAGAACACAATGCAAAAAGAACCAAATCAAATGGATGCTTGAATTGAGAGATTGAGCCTTTAGGATTTTTGCAAAATCATTGATTTTTCTGGCCAGGCCTTGGTCAAACATGCCACTTTCTAAAAATGACCTATAATGTTTTTTCTTCAAACTTTCCCTTCCACTCGAATTTTGCTCTTGATTTTTAAAGATGATATGAATTAGACCTCTCAAGAAACATTTGGCAAAAAGAATCACTCAAAAATTCCAAAAATTGAGAAAGTTATGATCTTGTAAATTTGATGAAATTTTTTGAAATGACCTAAAATCTTTTGACTTCTTCAAGCAACTTTCAAACACTTCCAATCTTCAAGGCTTAAATTGAGATAAAGTTCACATCTTCAAGATTGTTGTGCAAAAAGAATTACCTCAAGATGATAAATGATGATCAAGATATGATCTTTTGAAGTTGATTGTCCATCAATTGAGAAGTTCATCAAAGGCTTGTAATCTTTTGACTTCATAAGCAAGCTTCCATACATTTTCGCTTCTCAAAAATTGAACTAAGTTGTATTAGACATCCTTAGGTTCATCGTGAAAGAAAAATGAGCTTAAGGAGACAAGGTATGACCAAGTTATGATCCTTTAAAGTCATACAAGATGAAAGAAGCATCAATCTAGAGTGTAGGCAATCATAGACCCCTAAAACATTCTTTTTATCAATCAAACTTCTTGGATACAATCATATTCATATTAAAAGCCCTCTTGAGGATCAAATGACTTTGAAATCATCCACAAAGTTCCTAGAAACACCAAGATATGATCCTCAGAATTCCAAAACCCTAATTTCATGATAGATGGCCATAAAGTGGTGAATTCTTTGAACTTGATGATCTCTTTCAAATATGAAGCATATACTCAAGAGAAGAGACCATGGTTGATAACAAGGGAAATTTTCAATTAGACAATACTTTAAAAATCTAGAAAATTGAGGAAAGAAGGCATGGAAATAAACACATGAACCAATTGACTCCTTGTATAAGAAACTTCTGCACCATTCACCTACAACATTTAGCAAGTAAAGTGTACACTTATCATTGTTATCCAAGTATCAATCATCATGCACAAGAAATGACTTCATACACAAGGTGCTTGGTGATCTTCTAAAGGTAAAGCTAAAGATAGGAGAGAGAGGTAGGTTAAAATTGTGATCTTTTTGTCATGTAATGGTATGAAGTATTAGAGAATCTTAGGGACAAAACTTAGGGTGCAACATTTGCGGATAGCAAGAGTCGCCACCGACTTTTCTTTTATCCAATAAAGGAAAGGTGAAAATAACATGAAAGACTTTTTATCTATTTTAAGTACGGGAGGTAATTATGAAAAGGGAATGTATTAACGCCCTTTACATCCGTAGTTATCTATGAGCTCTTAATTGCTTAGCTCACTTTTGAAAATTTTGCTTTTTGTGTCTGTGATTTTAAAAGTATTTTGGAAAGTATTTCGCTTTGACTTTGTAATGATTCTTGTATTAGTCCTCAAGAATGTATACGAAGTGTTTGGAAATATTTATTTGGAAAAATGTAACTTTATAATGATTCTCGTCGGAACGTATACAAAGTGTTTGTTTGAAAAGTAATTTTGAAAAGAAGAAAATGTGAGGTGTGAAAAGTATTTCTTGAGTGGAGCAAGCAATTTAGACCCTTATTACCTACTTAGGAGGGTCGTTCTTGTTATTTTCCTTCTCCTTTAGGATAATGCTATCCAGACCATTAGTTGGTAGGTAACTCTATCCGTTAGATGTGAAGGGACAGGCGTATGGTCATCGTATGGTCATTGAAGGCAACATTGTAAGGATACCTTAGCATTTCAAAGGGACGATCATCACTTATTCGTAGTCAACAACTGAGGGACGAGATCATATATTCGTAGGCAACATCGAAGGTCATCGAGGGACTATGATCTTTATATCGAAGAGACTATGATGATGTTATTCGTAAGCGTCTTTGCTAATGGTACCCCTACGTTCGAGGGACATGACCAATGTTATTCGAAAGACAACAAGAGAGGATACCTAAGGGGGTGCAAGTGTGTGAAATAGTGATTCAATTTAGATATGTTATCTTTGAATTTAGAGTTATCTAACAGTTAATTTTAATCTTGTCATACAATCCTATTAGCCATACATCTATGTAGTGTATATAGACAGTTTATAAAAGGTGTGGAAAGTAAAAGTGAGGAAAGTAAACCCTACGCTATTACAAGACTTTGGGGCAGTTAAATTATTGGAGGTGCGTAAAGTAAAATGCGAGAAATAAAATCTACAATATTACAAAAATAACCTTACGACCTATACATCGATTTCTAGAATTTTAAATGCGAAAAAGAAATAAATAAATAAAATAAAAATGTTTTGATGTTAGTAAAAATGTTAAAGGTTAGTAAACCTAATTATTAGAAAGAAAAATATTTTTTGTGAATTTTTGGGTTGATTTTAATTAGGAAAACAAATTAAAGTTTAATTTTAAGGTTAATTAAATAATTAATTTAATTTAAAGAAAAATAAATATTTTTTGGTGTCAAAAATAAAATAAAGATTTTTATGACCTGAATCTAAAAGAAAAAATATTTTTTGTGATTTTTGTTGTATTTTAGAAAAATATTAGAAAGAAAATTAATTTAGAAAAATAAATAATAAGAAAATATGAAGAAAACAAGGTTAGTGGAAAAAATAGGTTGGTGGAGGCTGGGTTCGAACCCAGGACCTCAAGGTGAAAGGTCTCCAAGTGCTTGCCATCTAAGCTACCTGCGCTTGGTGTCGTAGAATGAAAATCAAATAATGTATAATAAAATCATTTTTTAAAATATATTAAAAATCAGAAACGCGCGCGAAGGGTGTCTTGATTTGGATTTTCCCAGAACCTATACCGACGGCCAATTCGCGGGTAAAACATTTACCTACGGCCTTGTCCGTCACTAAAACACCTGTAAAAATCAAAACTTAGAAATACAAGTTATAAATTTAATCCAGGGACATGGATCGATTGGAAATCGTACCCTGAATTCACTGGTGCTCTTGGTTTCAGCCAATCTTTCCTCTAACCTAGTGTCCCTAAATTATGAACTCAGAACCCTAGCCATGGTGAACCTTCATATCTGCAACTAAAAACAAATTAAACTGCCCAGAAAGCTTGCAAACATCATTCTAAACAAGAATATACAATTGAAACATGTTTATGATGCATAAATGATCAAAATCGAAATTGAAAAATAAGAGTGCAAATCGTGACTCTGAAATCATGTTCCAGAGTGTTTTGATACCTTGTAACGATCTGGAATGCTTCAGAGAGGATCAAGGAATGTAGTTTGAGGCTTTGTTTAGTCTTAATCGAGCTAGAACCTTGGCTGCAAGTTACTTGAAAGTCATAGTTTTTTCAAGCTAGGTTAGGGTTCTTGGAGGCAAAGATTTCGTCTCCTTGTGATCTGAATGTCTTGTGTATATATAGTAGAAGGATTTAGGTCAACAATTGTGTAGAGAATATCTTGCATTCATGAGAAAATTATTTGATTTCTAATTTGCATTAAAACTTGATTTTTCTCTTCAATCTTGCACCAATCTCATGCCAATCAAAGATATCTCGAAATTGCCAACTATCATGACTATCTTGGACCTCAAGCAACTCCAATTTACAACCTTGCACTTGTTTTATTTAATTTTTGTATTTTATTTTAATTAAATTTGAAATTTAATGATTTAATTCAAAAATAAATAAAATAAATGACAAAAGGGAGTTTAGCTGGGCTTGGAGGCTCTTGACAACATTAGTAGGCCCATTTGGAAAGTTTTCAAGTTTGGTCATTATTTCCTTCATGCATTTCTTCAAAATTTCCAATTTTGCTCATGCCATAACTTGCGCAATTTTTTATCATTTGAGAGTGTTCTTGGACTTTTTAGAAATCTTAACATGTCCTATAAACGCTCCTTTAAGTTTCATCTTCATTGAAGCTTCCATGCTCATGTACACTTCTTTGGAAAAATATGACTTTTTGTTGTCTTTTAGAAGGACCTATAATGTCTTGACCTATAACTCTCAAATGAAGCCTTTTTGGGAAAATCTTTTGAGACACAAAGTTGTATAGAATTGAATTCCCTTTAAAATGAGCTTTGGTGGAAAAAATTCTGATGAAGTATGTGAAAGTTATGCCTGGTCAAAGTTCTGTTAACTTTTTATAAAAAAAAACCCTAATTTAGAAACTTTGACTTTTGACCATTCCTTGAATTTTCTTGATGAACCATGATAAATCCTTGATCAAATGATGAATGTGACTTCAAAATATTGATGTTGACCAAAAATGATTAAGTTTGACTATATGTTGACCACAATTGACTTTTTGTCCAGTACAACTAATTTTCAACCATCTAAGCAATTGATTGAGCAAACTTGAGTTGTGAGGCTTAAAACTTGACATGGTGCTACCTTGAGACATATGAGGAGGCATAATGCTCACTTGAGGCAATAGAAATCATCTTTGACTTGAGAGAATCAAAACCCTAGTTGTGGGTTGACTGCTTATGAGAGGGTTCATCTGGTCAACCCTTTAGGAGCTCTTGAGTATGGAGATGTGTATTGACTTGAAGAATAAGAGGTCAAATTTTGGGGTATAACAATTGCCCCTGTTTAATCTTCTTATACCTTAATGGTTAGATTGGTATGTTTGTCTTTCTTGACCTGAAGGTAGAAGATGAATGAACACTCGAGTGCCCCTGGAATTTGCGCTATCTGGTGTATGGAATGAGACCGTTGATTGACGATGTACTAGAATGGGATTATAGATGCCATTTAGAGGAACTGATACTGAAGAGTGAGTCGTACGTTAGACTCCATGGCAGTCTATAAATGAAGTTATTAGTATGCATTGATTTTTAATCAGATATACAATATTTTGCAGGTGGAGTGATAACAATGTGTAGTCAGAGATATGCTTAAAGATACCATCTAGAGATACTGGTGATAGGAGATTTAGAATAAACCTTCGTCTTGACTTTATCTGAGATGAGTATTCATCAGGAGATAGATAGTTTCCCCGTCTAGTTTCGGTTATTAATTTGTATCCTGTTGTTCATTGGTAAACACGTCTGGTTTCGGGACTTCATACCATTTCATTGTGTAGATTAGTCGCCCCGTCTTGTTTCGAGAATTGATCTATAAGTTACTTTGTTTGGTACACTCGTCTCTTCTCAGGCCTATGTACCGTTATGGTCGTACAAATAGTTTCCCGTCTTGTTTAGGGCATTAACCTTTTGACCTTCCGACTAGAAGCTTGTGAATAAACTTCTCCTGTTTGAGAATTTAACCTGAAAGAACGAGGATAGTTTTGTGCATATTATGATGCATGTGAGTATGTAATGGTGCTTGATATATGCACATGTTATGATTTTTATGAATGATGTATGACTGTAGATGTTGTGGTATTTCAAAACATATCCATCTTAAAGAAGATAGGAATGTTCTGCTGGAGATCTTCGACTTCTGCTTGGGGATATAGTTGTTGGAGACCCTGACTGAGGAATAAGAGAGATGTGGATTCCTCCAATGCGCTATCTGATCAAGTTTCAGGTCGGGATATTGACGTTGTTGGAAGATGATAATCCTTGAGAGATACTCAGTTGGGGATGAATATCTTGTGTATAAACCTTGCTGGGGAATGATGTGGTTTTGAATAACCTATTAATGCTCGGAGACTGACATAATAAGTTGATTGATGATTTGTTACTGCTTGGGGACTAATGTAACAAAGTTAAAGTTCACTATGCTGGGACTGACGTGACAATATAAATAATCATAGCTCGAGGACTAATGTGATGAATAGATAATCACTGCGCGGGGACTGATGTGATGAGTTGAGAATGTAAATAATCATTGTTCGGGGACTAACATGATGAGTTATAGATGATCGCTGCTCGGGGACTAACGTGATGAGTTGATATGATCATCGCTCGGGGACTAACATGATGAGTTGATAAATGATCTATTACTGCTCGGGGACTAATGTAACAAGGAGAAATGTAGATATTGTAAGTGAACAATCCTGTTGTGGATAGGAAAATATAGTAATCTTGTTGGAGAGATCCGTCTCTATCAAGGGAGTGATGGCTCTGTGGGGATTATAGAGATTCTTCTATGGGAATATTTCTGTGAAACTTACTCTGCAGCGATGTGTTGGTGACTTAGGTTGTCATCTCAATTCCTAGAGCCTGTAGTAACTTATGGTTCCGTTTTCTTTTAGTGTATTTGTGAACATATGTTTATTGTCAGATGCATATAATCATTCAAAGTAATCATTGGACTTTATGCAAACAAAACAGATAAAAGTAAAAAGTTTGGAATTGGAAAAGAGGAATTATATAAATTTTGAAAAGTAGGCCTATAGACAGGCAATTCGTGTACAAAGAGACAAATATCCTAGTAAGAGGAAATTGTCTAAAGCATTTGGAAAATAGTAAAAGCTATGTGGAAACAATCTCACCGAGTTTCAACTCTGCTATTGCTCATATATTCTCGACTATCTTATCTCCTTGTTGCCAGAAGAAAGTGATTGAACTGATCTGCGCCATTTGTAGCTAATAGTAGTGTAGTCTGTAAGTAGATGATCTTGACGAGACATAGTCATACGCTTTTAATCCCTAAATTTTGCATAGACCGCCCTTTCGTGTTTTCAATCTACCGAGATACCCTTTTTTGCCCAAGTTGCCTTTGCATGTTTTCGACTTGCCAGATGTACATTTTTTATATATGTCCCTAATTTTTGCCCGAACCCTTTTGGTTCGCCAGGACACCCTTATTTTTGCCTAGGCCAGTCCACCTAGCGGGTCTCCTTTTATGCGTAGTATTTTTTAACTATGTCTGCGTTCACAGGGTGAGGGAAATCTTCTTCATCCATAGTGCTTAGTATCATGGCTCCATCAGAAAATATTGTCTTGACTACAAATGGTCCCTCATAGGTGGGAGTCCATTTACCCCTAGGATCACCTTGTGGTAGGATGATGCGCTTGATTACTAGATCGCCAATTTGGTACACTCGATGCTTGACTTTCTTATTGAAGGCTTTTATCGTTCATTTTTGATATATTTGTCCATGGCAGATAGTTGCGAGTCGTTTCTCATTGATCAAGTTTATCTGGTCAAGTCGAGTCTGGATCCATTTGTGTTTGTCTAACTCTGCATCCTTCAATACTCTAAGTGAAGGTATCTGAACATCAATAGGTAAAACTACTTCCATACCATACACGAGAGAGAATGGAGTTGTCCCTGTAGATTTTCGTGCTGAAGTGCGATAGCCGTGGAGAGAAAATGGCAACATCATGCCAATCCTTATATGTCACTGACATTTTCTATATAATCTTCTTAAGATTTTTGTTGGTGGCTTCCACTGCGCCATTCATCTTCGGCCGATATGGAGAAGAGTTGTGATGCTTTATCTTGAACTGCATGTAGAGTTCAGTGATCATCTTGTTGTTAAGATTAGTACCATTGTCTGTGATAATTATTTCGGGGATTCTGTATCGGCAAATGAGATTATGTTTGATGAATCGAGCCACCACATTCTTGGTAACAGATGCGAACAAGGCTGCTCCCACTTGGTAAAGTAATAGATAGTAACGAGGATGAAACGGTGCCCATTAGAAGCGGTAGGTTTGATTTCTCCAATCATGTCAATACCATACATTGCAAAAGGCCAAGGAGCGGTTAGAACATTCATTGGAATTGGAGGTACATATACTTTATCTACGTATATCTGGCATTTGTGACAAGATCGGGAATATCGATAACAATCGACTTCCATAGTGGACCACTAGTAACCTGCTCTCAGAATCTTCTTAGTCATTGTATGTCCACTAGAATGAGTACCAAAAACGCCTAAATGCAACTCTTCCATGATTCGTTCAGTTGTCTTTTGATCTACACATCGGAGTAAGGCAAAGTCATGGTTGCGTTTGTATAAGATATCGTTACTGAGAAAGAACTTGGCAGCGAATCTCCTTAGAAACTTCTTATCATTAACAGATGCCCCTTCAGGGTATTCTCGAGCCTTGTAATATTTGGTGAAATGATAATTGATCCTTTACCCATGACTTTAGAATGTGTACCATCAACTATTCGAACATTATAGTTATAAGGACAAGGGGAATAACTATTAAACAAAGTAAAATCTTCAGTCATGTGATTTGAAGCCCCTGAGTCAACAATCCATGATTTTGTTTTTTCCTTACTAGTATTTAGAGCATGTAAGTAATTACCTCTTTGAGGCACTATGACAGTACCACCTTTTTCTGCAGTTAACATGGTTTGCTTAAAGAGTTTTTGAAGATCCTCCATTTGTTCTTTGCTAAAAAGAGAGTAGTTAGAGTACATTTGTTTCTTGATTGTTAAAATTTGTGTTACCTCTGCCCTCCTTGCCTTTGAACAATTTGGTCTCTAAATATTTTCCATGTATGATCCAACATGTTTCCTTTGTGTGGCCTAGTCTCTTGCGGTGATGACACCGGGGTGGGTTTTCTTTTATGGTGGCCGAAGTTGATTTCCTCTTGCTGCCATTGCAGAGCTCTCGCTGTACGGAACTGATTTGGATGTTCCCAACATGATTTTCCTCCTGCTTTCTTCCCTTCTCACTTCTAAAAAGGCTTCTCGAATTTTGAGAAGTGGTTTGGTTCCAAGGATCCTTCCAAGAACTTCACCTAGGTCCTTGTTTATCCCTAATAGGAATTTGTAAATCCTATCTTTTCCACCAGTTCCTTATACTTCTTTTGATCTTTTGTACAACACCATGTAACCTCTACATATATGTCGAGTTGCTGCCAGTGCTTGTTAAGTATATTAAAAGACTCAGTAACAGAAGTTTCTCCTAGTCGAAGGTCATGAAAAATGCTTTTAATCTCAAATATGACAGATGTATTGTCAATATTTGAGTATGTTTCCTTCACTGCATGCCATATCTTTTTTGCATTGTCATAGAACATTAAATTTTCACTAATTTCATTTTCATGGTATTGAGCAGCCATGACATTACTTGGATGTTCTCAAGTTTCCATTTTTGAAAGTTTGTCTTCTTTTTCAGGACATTTTGAATCTCATGTGGTGTAGCCTTCCCTTCCTTTTCCTTCGAGGAAGATCTTGACTAACGTTACCCATTGGGTATAGTTTTGACCATTTCATTTATGGCTTGTGATGAGGTGAATGAGCCCTTCGTGTGAACTGGTCGAAAATGATCTAGTCTCCACTTCCAGCGATTCATCAATTTTTGGATCCTCCATAGTTTGGCGTCGCTAGGTTAGGGATGGTTCAGATCGTGCTCTGATACCATGTAGAAATATATTTTATATTTTCTTATATCTTATGAGAATTACATATGATGTATTTATAGAATACATAAGACAGGATTTGAAAGATAAATCTGACCTAACAATCAGGGGGAATTAATTTCCCATGAATGTTAATTCTAATTACAAAAAAGAACAGGAAATAATAGATAATTAATTACATTAATACTAATCCTTAATGAGTTGTACAAATATAATCATTTGATTCTGTATTGATTATTCCATAAATATCAACATCTTTAAATGACTTGAATATCTCCTGCCCGATGTAACATATCGTCGAGTCATTGTATTCAATCCCCGGCGGCTTAAATAGAAAGCAATAGAAACAATAAGATGCATCCTTTGACTCGTTTTATTCAATTCATGTATAATCCGTATACCATGCTTTACAAAATACTCTTGAAGACTTCCCAAATTGAGTATGAGGAAATATTGATAAATTTGCTTGCGCACTGGACCCTTCAATATATATGCCCTCCTCACTTGGTCTTGAATATTTGGAGCATACTCATGAATTTGTTTCCTACATCTTATACCATGCACAATCTCATTTGGATTAAACTCATTGGCCATATTATGCGGTATTTCTTTTGTTAGAGGGAGTTAATAGTATGAGCATTGATATAAAGTTGAGGAACAAGCACCCATGTGATAGACACACCACTTTTCCACCTAAAACCTTAAGGTGATAGGTGAGTGAGTTCTCCGACTTATATATGCTTAAGTCTCCACATTCATATAAAGTTGAGGAACAAGCACCCATATGAGAGACACACCACTTGTCCACCTAAAACCTTAAGGTGATAGGTGAGTGGGTTCTCCCACTTATATATGCTTAAGTCTCCATATTCCTATCAAATGTGGGACTATTTCCCCACTTACTCACACTTTCTATATTATTCCAACACTCTCCCTCAAGTGTGAGTCCACAATGCTCCCCCACTTATACCGTCGTTGACACCTTGCAACGGTCGATACTAATTCGGTCTATTTCTCGAACCAAATGCTCTGGATACCATGTTAGAGGGAGTTAATAGTAGGAGCATTGATATAAAGTTGAGGAACAAACACCCATGTGAGAGACACACCACTTGTCCACCTAAAATCTTAAGGTGATAGGTGAGTGGGTTCTCCCACTTATATATGCTTAAGTCTCCACATTCCTATTCAATGTGAGACTATTTCTCCACTTACTCACACTTGCTATATTATTCTAACACTACCCCTCAAGTGTGAGTCCACAATGCTCCCACTTGTACCGTCGTTGACACCTTGCAACGGTCGATACTAAGCTGGTCCCTTTCACGAACCAAAGGATCTAGATACCATGTTAGAGGGAGTTAATAGTAGGAGTATTGATATAAAGTTGAGGAACAAGCACCCATGTGAGAGACACATCACTTGTCCACCTAAAACCTTTAGGTGATATGTGAGTGGGTTCTCCCACTTATATATGCTTAAGTCTCCATATTCCTATCTAATGTGGGACTATTTCTCCACTTACTCACACTTGCTATATTATTCCAACATCTATTACTCCTGCTTTCGATTTCACAACATTCACATTCACAATAATTGTTCTAGGCACCAAAAACCTCTTCATCCCTGAATCGGAATCAAACAAGCGAGTTCAAAATCAGAATCAAACAAGCAATGCGAAAACAAATAATCACCAATGTAGTAACAAATGCGAAAATACCAACAATGCCCATAACATGCAGAAACCGGACACAAAGAAGAAAACTGGTTAAAATAATTTTTTTAAAATCACACACAAAATTTAATCTAATTAAATAAAATAAGAATTTTGGAATTTTTTTCAAAATTTTTTGAGACTATGAAAACGATAAAAAATAGGAAAAAGATGAATTTGGGAGCACAATTTTTATACACATAATGCACAAAAAATTCAAGAAAAATGATTTTCCCTAAAATCGATTTTTTCAGGCCAAGTTAGACGCAAAACGGACGTCTAGACGAAAATCGCACAAAACAAACAAAAATGCAACAAACAAAAACCTAAAATAGAAAATCAGAATAGGAGAGGCAAGAGAATTCACCCCACGACAAAGCAGAGTAACAAAGGTTGAACTCGGCGAAGAGGATACAACAGCGACTCATCGAAGAAAGGAGGGGGAGATACGAAGAGACAATGAGTTTTTTTAAATAAAAAAAAAAGTGTACGAGGAGGGAGGATGTTTAGTTTCTTTTATTTTAAGGGAGATTTTTTATAATTAGTTTATTTTGTTTTAAGGGAGCTTTTTGTTTTTTTATTAATAAATAATTAATTGGGTTGAGTCATTATTTTAGTTTCCACACCCTATCATGACACCAGATTTTCTTGGAAGACTACATAAGTCAACAACTAACCAAGAGGTACTTAAGACAAGAGACGACCACACCGAGGACATGTTGAAAATCTGTTAGAGTATTGTATAGATGAAAAAATCACGCAGAGAGGCATGACTCTTTGAGAATGACAGTCTTCGGTTGACCCTCATAAAAGACATGATTGTCAAGGCACGTAATGCCTTGCAATATAGGAGCAACAGAAGGCAAAGGCAGAAGGTTAGACATATCCAATAGATTTTTGTTTGATTAATTAATTTATGTTTTTGAAACAACTTATTGTATGATTTTTGAATCAATTAACACATGCATTTTCTTCTAATTCATGGTTTAAAATGACAAAAATATATGTGCCTAAGAAAAATCCAATTTAGTAAATAAAAACAAAACAATATTGTACACATGATAATTCAAAAATGCATCTTCGAATACATCCAAATAATATAAGAAGATGCATCTTTAGACTATATTTTAGTCAAAATAGAGTGAATTTCATAAAGTCAAAGTATGGTATGTTCGAAGATGAAGAACAATTTCAAACTTTCAAAGATGTGGGATCCGAAAATAGCTTTGCCCAATGAGGAATGAATATCGTCCAAAAGTATCAGCCATTCCAACATTTGCATCTATAAAATAACAACTTCAAATCGTTCCGTTGTTTCGTCCATTTAATAAAATTAGGGTATTAAGTAACTCACTTTTGAAGGACTTCATTCAGCAACAAAAAAGGTGCAACTTGCTTCACATCGTGTTCTAAGATGTGGTTAGTGATTGAACCTTCACTCTTGCTGTTCATAACTTCAGTATACATTATCAAGTTATCAATCCAATTTCTAATTTTTTTTTATGAAAGAAAAATAATGGCAGGTTTTTATTTTTAAGAATTATGAAAGAAAAATAATGGTGTCTCGTCAGCAATGTTTTTGACATTTCAATTCCCAGGCGCCACGTGATATTGTTAACGACAGCACAGCCACAGCTCTAATTTAACAGAATAATTAAAAAAATTAAATTATATTGAACCAAAATGAATGAGTAAATGATAAATAACCAAAATTATATTTTAGTCATAAGCATTGTAAAGTTTAATATTTTCATACCAATCATTAAAAAATAAAAATGAAGTCGCATAACTACATTCATCCATTCCATCAAAATTGAGACAATGCCTTGCCTGCAAATAGTTTTAAAGAGCACCAGCCAGAGGTAGTGGAAGACAGTTGAAGTATTTCCAGGCAGCAACCGGCCCTCGGTTTTTCGACACAAAATGAAAAATGCACTGCATATAATCAGAAGTGAAGTTAATTATCCTCATCTCCATCTATTGCATTATCAGCATGAATTTAAAAAAAAAAATTGCTTGAAAATGGTAATCTTCATAAGACAAACTTCAACCAAGTAGGTACTAGAGTTTTACATTAAAATTAATAGAACAATCTTAAGCAAAGACCCTTTCATAAGATATAACGTACTACAGGGTACCCAAAACATTATAATTAAGGTGCAAGTGAACTAACTATTAAACATAGAAGAAAAAACAGCAAACTAAATAAAGTAAACTATGAATGAAGAGGAAATGACATTACATGTTAAACAAAATCACAAAATGATGCCATCATCTATTCTTCTTGAGCATCTTTGTTTTTCTTTTTCTTGTGCTTCTTTTCACTTCTATCAGCACTGCCTTCATCCTTTCCATTACTGATCTCTGCAGCATTATCTTTGGCTTCTTTGTCTTTCTTCTTTTTTTTCTTCTCAGACTTCTCCACTTCAGGTGAAGCTTCTTCAACCTTTTCCTTTTGCTTCTTTTTCTTTTTCTCGGACTTGTCCGCTTCAGAAGAACCATCATCACCCTTTTCCTTGTTCTTCTTTTTCTTCTCCTTTACAACTTTCTCCTCATCGGAAGAGGCCGCATCATCAGTCTCCTTATCCTTCTTCTTTTTCTTTTTCTTCTTTTCTTTCTTCTCGTCTTCAACATCCGCAGCAGCTTCAACTTTTTCTACTTTTATGGTCTTGACTTTTTCTTCATCTTCAACTTCAGCAACTTTGGACTTCTTAGCAGGAGCAGGACTATCGGCATCTTCATGTTTCTTTCTCTTACGCCCTTCCCCATCTTCAGCAACCGCTTTCTTCTCATCTTCAGTTTCAGTAGCAGCAGCCTTGGCAGCAATCACACTGTCCCAACCAGCAGGCAGTGCCTCCACATTCCTCACCCACTCTTGAGGAGTATGCTCATTTGGCTTCCCATGCTTATCAAGCTTCCCTAGAGCAATCAGCTTCTTCTTTGTAGAAGCCCTAGGACCCAAACCCCATTTCCTCGGATAAGTATCCCTATCCATAACCACCCTCTTGATCTTAGCAACAACACCATGATCACAACTGGCCATAACAGCAGTAGTCATCTCAGCAATCCCAAGTGCAATAGCCTCACCCTTGGTGGTCATAAGAACAACCTCCTCACCAGCATCAATATCATTCTCAAACCTAAGCAAACCCGGAATCATCAACTTAGCCCCATAACAAATAGCATTAACAGCAGAATCCTTAACAACCAATCTCTTATAACTAGTCAAAAGAACTTCCAAAGGCATTACAACCCTCCTCAAATAAGTTTCATCACGATTATTATCATAAACCCATTGAGCATCCATAACATCATGCATAGAAACCATATTATCTTTCTCACCCATAATTCCAGACCTAACCCTCCTAAGCTCTTGCATATGACTACCAACACCAAGCAACAAACCCAAATGAACACACATAGTCCTAACATAAGTACCAGCCTCACACGAAATCCAAAAAACAACTAAATGTCTCTCAGCATCATATTCAAGCATCTTACTTTCATAAACAGTTCTAATCCTAAGTTGACGCTTAACAGCAGAAATCAAAGGTGGTCTCTGAAAAACAGCACCAGTTAGGGTTTCAAGAGCACGAGCTACCTTAGCAACATCAGGAACAGCCGAATGAAGTCTGGCAATACAAACATACTCTTTTCCAGCACCCTGTTGAGATTTCACAAGCCTCGTTGCTCTGTCAATGCAAACAATCAAATTCCCAGTAACTTTGGGATCGAGAGTTCCACTGTGACCGGTTTTCTCGACACGGAGAATACGCTTGATCCATGCAACAACTTCGTGAGAAGAAGGGTTTGCCGGCTTATCAAGGTTGAGGACACCGTATTTGAGGTAATCGTTGAGAGGCCGTTTGAGCGGAGAGTGACCGGCGGGGAGAGGAGTGTAGTGACCGGTTCGGATGTTGAGGCGGTCGTAGTTCTTGAGGAGTATCGGCCACTCGGAAGTGTCGATTGATGATGCTCGGGAGCTTGGTTTGATCATGAAGTCTTGTTGATTTTGTTGCTCCGTTGATTCGTCTTCTTCAGCTCCTCCATTTTTGTTGCGGTTCTTCTTCTTCTTGGATTCGGTTAGGGAGGGAGATATCGCGGTGGATAGCGTCATGGCCTCGCCGTTGAAATGAGGTTTAGCAGTGAGCTAGGGTTTAGGGAAGAGGCAGAGGAGTGAGGGTTTTATGTGCTACAAATAATACCGCTCATTTTTGTTTTTGGATATGAAACCCTAGTTTTTGTTGGGTTCAGTGTTTCAACTATTTTGGGCTTCATTTTTTCTCTCTCAAACTAATTTTTTGCACCCTTATTTTTGCTACTACAACTTAAGTTCTATTTAAGGTTTAGTCTTGTTTGGAATATAGTGGATTTTTCTAGTGGTATAAAGTAATGTTTATTGTCGAAAAGGTGTGTTTTTGGAAGAAGTATATAAGTATTGATATATTGATCTTTGGACCGAGTATATAAGTATCGATATATTGATTGTTTATGATTTTAGGGTTTTGGGTTCACGATTTATATCGTATTAACACTTTTGATGATCTAGATAATAGTGATATTTTGTGGAATTAAAATAAGTGGTGAATGGAAAATTTGTGAATTGAAATTATTTCGGGTAAATGAAGTTATCATACTTGATGTCTTTAAGATTGATGGAAATTATGGCCAGTGAGAATCAAACATGGTGAAAAGACTCTTATTTGTTCTCCCACACCACCGTGAAAAGAATTAAATGCCCCCAGCGTCTGAAGATGCTTCTTCAGACACACCTTTTCTACACACACCTTAGACGAAATTGCTGAAAAACCTTATTATGTTGAAATTTGGTCCGGGGATGCATCCCAGTATGCACAAAAGGTGTATTCGAAGATGCATCTCTAAAATCCCCCTTAGCCCATTATTTTGTGAGCTTTCCGAAGATGCATCTCTGGAATATGCTCTGTTAGTTCGAAATAGAAAAATGCAGAAACAATGGCAAAATACAAAACCAACATAAATTAACATCAAAATAAACATTACATATATAAACATTACATGTCATTACAAACGGGTGGTTCAGGACGTTGCAATATCCCTTTAATATCTTAGACTGATCTTTGAATCACCACATCCACTTTAATCGAACCATTTGTTTAGTAACGGTAAAATGTACTCCACATAACCTTCAAATCATCATTGGTTTTCAATTCAAGTATGATGAACTCAACCGTATATTCAATTCGTTTTCAATAAAGGGTGAACGATACTCGAGCTTGAAAACTCTCCTATTTTTTGGATATCTTAGGTTGTGTATTATCAAATGAAGTATTTGTTTTATCGTATCCACAGGGATTGGAGCGATATCAAAACCGTTCAATGATTTCTATATTTCTAAGCATAAGTTTCAAGATTGTTTATAAGTGACGAAAAGTAAAATATGTAAATAATGAAAGATAAATTTAGAGAAATAGACTTGTTGGGAATTGGTTTTCATTCATCGATTCGATATGAAAAACTCAAATCAGTTATACATAACTTATGAATGTTTTAAGATCATCACGTATCGCGCACAAACAAAGCTTATGTCTAAACTTTGATGTGATTTCTTACCTTATGGTTTAATCGACGATTTCTCATCCTATTAAATGATACGGAAGCATTAAGATTTGATACTTATGAGTATTAAACCTAACTCTATGTCTAGCAGCTAGAATTTAATAGTTGTTATCTTGGATCGAGATTAGAACCGTATTTGTCAATATTGATATAATCCATTAAATACACGGTAAAGCAAAGATAACAACGATAATGATTCAAACATAACTTATATATAATGTCATGATCAAAGTAAATACATACTAATTTGGTGAACTACGACCAATCTCAACAAGAGAGGGATTTAGCTACTCATGGTAGCTTGAAGTACAAATGAAGAGTTGAGTAGAAACGACATCAACGACAATATCCCGACTCTTGATGCGAATCCACCTCCTTCTCCTTACAACCTCTATTAAACTATTACACTGATATTTACATAATGTATTACAAGTGGTCAAAATTGGCATCCTCAACTAAACTGAGTTCTTCTCTATTTATAGCAGTTCTGGCCTCGTGAGTTCGCTGAGCGAAGTCCTTTCTTTTGTGCTAAGTGTAACATCCCGATTTTGAATAACTAATTATTAATTATTATGTATTATATTATGTGATAATTGATTTAATTGGGAGATTTAATGAATAGTTGAATTAATTGAATAGGTGGGTTATTTAATTAATTGGGTTTTATGAGTAGAATTGTGGTTATTTGGTTATTGGGACTAAGTTTATGAATAGAAGTAATAAGGAGGTGTTAAGTATTAAGCCCAATAAGACATTACTAGTTAGTAAAGGTTAAAAGGAAAAAGATAATTAGTGTTGTCATTTGGAGAAAAGAGAAAAAGAAAGAAAAATATGAGAAGAGAAGAGGAGGAGAAAAGAAGGTGAAACCCTAGGAAGTCAAATCTTCAAGAGGTAAGGGGGAGAATATTCATTATTATGCATTTGTATGTTGTTGGGTAGTGATTAGTAGCATGCTATAAGATTGGGTATCTCTAATTCTAGGTTTTTTATTCTTAAATTAAAGTTGTAATTTGGGAATTTTGATGATTAAAACTAGATTTGATGATATGAATAGGTTCCTTATAGTGTATACATGTTAGACGATGTTTAAATGATTATTAATAAACATTAAAGCTGTTTTGGAGATGGAATTTCGTGGTTGGGTAGTGCTGTCACATAACAGATTTTTCTGCAAAACGTGAAGGGCGTTGAGCACGCGGGGGACCGCTGAGCGCGGTTACCTGTATGCAGAAAAATGATAATTTTGTTTTATGCATGAATGACTTAAGGGATTGCTTGCTTATGATTTATCCTTAATTTACATGATTTCTAATAATTGTATTGATGACTTGGTTCAAGTTTGGATGTGATTTCGTCGATTACATGCTACTTGAATTAGTGTATGTATGTTATGTTTTGGATGGAATGTTGTGAATAACATGTGCTGACTTAAATACTATATGTTATTTGTGATGTGTGATGATAGTATATGCTATGTGCATTTCTTGTTGTTGATGAAACATGATGTTGTGCAATTGGCGGATAATTCACATGAGTTGAATTATGGTGATATGCTTGAATAATTGAAGTTGGTGGATAATCTTAATTTGCATATATTGCTTGATGAATTGCACATGCATCCAATGGTTGACCTTGAAAATTGAGGTGGTGAAACTTTGGGTTCACATTTGGCTCGATTCTTTAATGGATAAGTAGCGGTGAAACGGTGAGTTCACAATGGTGGCTTTGGTATTGTCCGGATCGAAAGTGTGACTTTGGTTCTAAGTTAATGAATCAGAAGCGGGGTGAACGAAATATTCCCAATTGTACCATATATATATTGAGTCACATTGCATTATTGTCACACGAGTCATTGATGAATATGAATTATGTGTATTGGCATTGTGATACTTGATTATGTGAACAATTGGATTGTTTTGATTGATGACAATTGTGTCAATCGTAATAAATGTGAATATGTTATACTTGTAATATTTATATAATCATATTATGTTGGAATATCACTTGAAGTGTGTGGAATTCATGAATATATGTTGTTTCTATATTGCTTCCAATTATATATATTTGGATAATGATGTGAATTCTCACCCTTCTGATATGATGTTGCCTCTATGTGAGTAACGTGCAGGTTCCGAGGATAGCTGTGCTTCGCACGAGACTAGTTGAGGAGTTTATCTATTTATTCCTTATACTAGGTTGTGAGTCATTGTTCTGGTCATGTAACACGGGGATTATATGGATTTCTGCTTTTATGAGATGTTTGTTATATATTCTCATATATTTTGTATTCGTATGTTGAGATACTATGTTGATGTGGCTGTGGTGCCGATGTATGAATCTTTATGACTTGATTATGTTATGAATTCATTGTTGTTTCATCCCATGATTATATTATGGGATGTAATCATTGATAGTATCTGAGATATTAAACACTCTGTTGTGAAATGCCTAGTTTTATTTTAAAGCATGAAATTCAAATATGTGTTATGAGTATGACCAGGTGCATGTTAATGTTTGTTTGTTGGTTTTCCTAAGTATGGAAAAGAACATGTGACACCCTTTGTATGCGTGTATTTTATTTTTATTCTGATTTATACCATGATTAATTGGGGATAGAAAAGGGGTGTTACATTAGCGGTATCAAAGTAATGGTCGGTCAGATTTTGGCCAGGTTATTAATTAATTTAATTCCTGTTGTACTCAATATGTGTGTGAAACACTATGGATACTTAACCTAAGGTCTAAACTCGATAACTAACTTAATCGAGTGATCCTAAGGGAAATCTATAAGATCAACCATCTTGGTTAAAAAACCAAATGAGAAGAGGGGAAGAAGCAAACCAAACGCTTTGGCAAAAGCACACAAATGAACACAAACAAAATGCATACAAAAGAAAGAAGAAGATGAAGTGGAAACGAGCGAGTGAATGATTATGCAAGGTGTGGTGTGAGGTGAGGTCAGTAGACACAACATACATACACAAAGTTTAGTCAAACCATAAACAAACACCAAACATCACTATGAACACATACATGCGAAGTTAGTGAACAAACTATGTAAAACTAGTCCTAAAAATATACGGAGTGCAAATTGAACGAGATTTTAAACATAGATGAAATAAAAGAAGAATTAGAAGATAAAACGACACAAAATTGAGTATCTAACATGTTACTAATTCACTTACAACATGCAAGCAATATCATAGAAGATTTATCAGCAAAACTCTACAAGAGTGCACAAACATGCAACAACGGTGTGCGGTGAAGAAAATTCAAGTGGGTAACATACATAACATGCAAAGAAGGTGTCAAGATGAATTGGTTACAGTAGTAACATCACATAAAATAATTATCAATCAAACCACAAAGAAAATATCACAAAGGTACAAATACAACCTTAGTACAAAAACTAGTCAAAACGGTGACCTAAGAAGTATTTACAAGTTAAAAGAAGTCAAGAAGAGGCATGAAGGAAGGTAAATGGATCATGCAAGATTAAGTAGAATACCATACAGTAGACAATACACCAATATATCATTCAAATCATACGAACATGCATAAGGAAAATCCACAAGCAAATTACTTAAGGAGAACCAAAATCAATCCACACAAGTGTGTGCAAAAGGGTGTGCATGTGGGTGCTTAAGCATACTTGTGTTAAGTGTCATATAAGAGTGGGATCAAAAGCAACACATAGAAATAATACTCATACAAAGCACAAGACAAAACAAATAGCATGCATCAATACCACAATTAGCACAAAAATTATCAAAAGAAGAAGTCAAAAGCAATCATCCCTAAAAGTCAACTTAAACAAGTCTATAAGTCAACAAGTAAAATAATGGTCAAGAGACAAAGTAAAGAGGTAATTCAACATATTAGGTCAGTAGCTTAAACAACATAAGAAAGACATAAAACCAAAATATATTCAAGGTCCAAGCATGAAATACTTAACAACCTAGAACAAAACTCACACAAGCTAACACAAACAAGCCTTTAAAAGCAAAACAAACATGCAACAATTAGTAGCTTAAGAGCTAAAAAAAATGCAATTAAAGGCATCTCAAATGAAAGAGAAAGATTACACTCAAAGGCATGCAAAATTAGGGTTTGAAAACATCAAAACAAATTCAAATTCAAAGCATTGGATAAAGAATCAAACAAGAATGATACTAATTGAACAATTAAGACATGTGTGACTTGTATAATAAGTTAACTAAATATGAGATTCATGAGCAACAAATATAGAAGACTAAACTTTAATACACAAAACAAATCACCTAATTGATAGTCAACATCCTAAAATATGGAATAACACTAGTCTAAAATCAATGATGGATGATATAAACTAAGTGTGGAAAGAAAATTGGATACTTATAGGTCCTAGGGAAGTGGTATATCCCTATCACAAGTATCTATCATGACTTAAAAAAACTTGAACAATGTTATCAATCTAACATGCTAAAGTTTCATGGCAATGTGCAAATTTAGAAATGACATTAAAATTGGGGTTCTTATATGTTATTGGGTGTAACACGGTGGAAGAAATGATTTGTTTGTTTTGCGTTTTATCGCAAATGTTGCGGATAGCAAGAGTTGCCACCGACTTTTCTTTTATCCGATAAAGGAAATGTGAAAAGAACAGGAAAAACCTTATATCGATTCTGAGTACAGGAGGTAATTATGAAAAGGGAAGGTATTATCACCCTTTCCATCCGTAGTTATCTACGGGCTCTTAATTGCTTAACTCACCTTTAAAAAATTGCTTTATGTGTTTGTGTGGTTTGAAAAGTATTTTTGAAATGTATTTCTCTTTGACTTCGTAATGATTCTTGTATCAGTCCGCAAGAATGTATACGAAGTGTTCAGAAATATTTGTTTGAAAAATGTTTAACTTTGTAATGATTCTCGTTAGAATGTATACAAAGTGTTTGAAAAGTATTTTTAAAATAAGTGTGAGGTGTGAAAAGTGATTTATTTGATTGGAGCAAACAATAGAGTCTTATTACCTACTCAGAATGGTTGTTTCTTATTATTTTCCTTCTCCTTTAGGATAGTGCTATCCATACCATTAGTTGGTAGGTAACCCTATTCGTTGTATGTGAAGGGACAATCGTAGGGTCATCGTATGATCATTGAAGGCAACATGTAAAGATACCTTTAGCAATTCGAAAGGAAGATCATCACTTATTCGTAGGCAACAACCGAGGGACGAGATCATATATTCATAGGCAACACCGAGGGTCATCGAGGGGCTATGACCTTTGTGATGATTTAACTGAAGGACTTTTACTAATGGTACCCCTACGTTCGAGGGACATGACCATTGTTTATCCGAAAGGCAACAAGAGAGGATACCCTAAGGGGGTGCAAGTGTGAAATAGTGATTCAATTCAGATATTTTATCTTTGAATTAGAGTGATCTAAGTTTTATTTTATGTTTAGTCATGCAATTCTATTAGTCATACATCTAAGCAGTGTATATATGTAAAGAAAATAAAGACGCGGAAAGTAAAAATGTGGAAAGTAAAATCCTACGCTATTACATGGCTTTGGGGTAGTTACATAATAGGAGGTGCAGAAAGTAAATGTCATAATTATCTATTACATCCCACGAGCAGATACATAATGCTAAAAGTAATGTGCGCGAAAAATTATACATCTTGGAAGTAGTTACAATAATATGCGTGAAACAGATAATCGAAATATAAGAAATAAAGTTGCGAGAAGTTTGAAAAAAAAAGATTGAGGTTAATTCAGCCCTAATTAAGTTAACCTAATTATTATGGAAAAAAATCGGGTGAATCGAAAACCCTAATTCTAATTGTTTTTAATAAATAAAAGAAATTCAAATTAAATTAAATTAATTAACCTAAATTAAACTAATTAAGTTAATTAAATAAAATAGAAAAAAAGTTAATTTGAAAATTAATCTTAATTTTAACTAATTATTTAACCTAATTATGCTAATGGTTAATCAAGGATTAATTAGTTAATTAATTAAGAAAATAATAAGAAAAATGGTTAGAAAATTGAAAAAAAAAGAGAGAAAATCAGAGAAAGGATTGGAAAAAAGGTCCCTGGGAGGCTCGCCCATGACCTTTCCTTCACATGCGCGTCTCCCTTGCCTTCTGTGTTGGGCGTGTTTGTTGTCTTAATAATGAAATAATAAGAATATATATGAAAATGTTTTCCAGAGATCCATTCAAATCAAAAAATGCGCGCCAAGGGGGTCATCGTCCCCGTTTGAATTCTCAGACTTTTACCTACAGACAAGTTTCGTTGCTAAAACCAATAGTGACGGTTTTGTCCGTCACTAACATCTGCAAGTTTCAAAAGTCATGAATATGCAATATAAATTAAAGGTGATACCATGGTTCGATTTGAAATTCCCTTATGAGTTCAATGGTGCCATCGATTTAGTCCAATTTAACTTGTAACCATGTTTCCCCAAAGTTCAAGCTCCGAAACCCTAACAATGGTGTAACTCGATCCCTGCACTTAAACTCAAATTGAACCACCCAGATAGCTTTCAAACATCACTCTAAGCATGAACATACAATTGAAACATGTTAAATATGCATATATGATCAAAATCGAAACTGAAAAATATGAGTGCAAATCGTGCTCGTATTTTTGAGTTTCAGGATGCTTTAATTGCTTGTGAATGGTTGGAACGTTTCAGAGGATCATCAGGAAGCTAATGGAATGCATGGAATAACCTGAATTGGTCTAAAACTTTGGCTGCAAGTTACTTGAATGTCACCTATTTTTGAGACTTGGCTAGGGTTCTTGGAGGCAGGAATTTGTGTACTTGTGATCTGAATCTATTGTGTTTATATAGAGGAAGGATTAGATCAAGTGATTGCCACAAAAAATATGCAAATTATGATGACTGAAATTTGATTGAAAATTTGACCAAATCTTTCTATTTTGGTATCAATCTTCTTCCAATCATGTTTAAATGAATATCTTGAGATTCAAGGATGATATTTGATTGATTTCTGAATGCAAATCAAATCCCATGCACCTCTTATCATTTATTTGATATTTTACTTGATTTATTTTGAATTTAAATGAATAAAAAAATGAAATAAAAATCATGGACATGCACCAATGGGCTTAGAGGTCCTCTAACATTTTATATTCATGTTCACATTTTAGAAATTAGGCCCATTAACTCAAAAAGTCAAAATTGCTCAATTGACATTTCATGCCTTTCTTCAAATTTTCCAAACTTGCACAAATTGTATCTTGCTCAATTTTCAATATTTTGAAGTGTTATTGGACTTTTTAGAAAGCTCAAGATGTCCTATAAACACTCCTTTTTGTTTCATCTTCATTGAAGCTTCCATGTTCATGTACACTTTTTTGAAAAATATGACTTTTGTTGACTTTTAGAAGGACCTATAATGTCTTGATCCATAACTCTCAAATGAAGCATTTTTTGCCAAAGCTTGTGAGACATAAAGTTATAGAGAATTGGATTATCTTCAAAATGAGATTTGGTGGAAATATTTCTGATAAAGTATGTGAAAGTTATGCCTGGTCCAAGTGTTGTTGACTTTTTATCAAGAAACCCTAATTTAGAAACTTTGACTTTTGATCAAATATTGAGTTTTCTTGATGAATCATGATCAACCATTGATAAAATGATGAATGTGACTTCAAAACTTTGATGTTGACCAAAAATGATGAAGTTTGACTATATGTTGACCACAATTGACTTTTTTGTCCAATACAACTAATTCTCAATCATCTGAGCAATTGACTGAGCAAACTTGAGCTGTGAGGCTTGAAACTTGACATGGTGGTACCTTGAGACATATGAGGAGGTATGATGGTCACTTGAGGCAATAGAAAACATCTTTGACTTGAGAGAATAAAAACCCTAGTTGTGGGGTTAATTGCTTAAGAGAAGGCTCTTCTGGTCAACCCTTGAGAAATTCTTTGAGTATGGAGATGTGAATTGACTTGAGAAATAGGAGGGAAAATTTTGGGGTATAACACATCCGTATTTTTCTATTTGGCCATGGACAGTTGTATAAATTGATTCAAGGTATCCTCTATCTTTGAAAGCTTATCTGGCTGAGTGTAACTTTGGCACTAATTCTGCCAATTTACGTTGTTGTTGTTGTATGGATGTCCTTGATTGTTTTGAAATGGAACCTGCCTTTGCTGCTGATTTCCCAAATAATTGATTTCTTCATTGATCGGGGGACAAAAACCAGTTGGATGGTCTCCTCTACACAACTCACACGATACTACTTGTTGCGGTTTAGGCGTTTCGTGCATTTGTTTGAGTTATTGTGGAAGGTTTGAGAGTTACTTTGTTAATTCTTCCACGGTTTGCGTGAGAAGCTTATTTTGTGCCAATATTGCATCATTCGTATCCAACTCAAGAATACCATATTTCTTTTGCGTTTCACCTCTGTTGTACTAAACTTGGTGATCACTGAGAGTCATACGGTTGATGATAGCAACCGCTTCCTCCGCACTTTTGGATAATAACGAACCACCGACTGTTACGTCAAGTAGTAGTTTTGGTTAGGGCTGCAATACATTGCGAAAAACATGAATTTGCATGAGATTATCGAAACCATGATTAGGAAATTTGCGCAAGATGGACTTGTAGCATTCCCAAGCTTCGCAAAGAGTTTCCGTTGCACTTTGCGTGAATGCGACTATTGCTGTTTTTGCATCCATGAAACGATTGTGAGGAACGAACCTGTTAAGAAAGTTTTCTTCCAAGACATTCCAATTTTTCATAGTTTTCGTGGACTGGTCAAGATACCAATCCTTGGCTTTTTCGATCAAGGAATGCGGGAAGAGTCTCAGGAACACTTCTTCTTCCCCAGCCTCTGGTGTACCTAACATATCGGCAATCTCATAGAATTTGGTGAGGTGAATTTATGGATCTTCATGATTCAAACCTGTAAAAGGGTTAGCGTAAATAATCTGCACCATCCCTGTTTCTATTTCTGCTCGTCTTGCGGTTGGATTGTTGTTGAGACGAGCCAATCGTCTTGGACTGCTTGCACATGGACCATTGACAACTTCGGCCATTGCTTCGTTGATGGACTGGTTTGTTGAGGAAGTGAATGTAGAAGCTCCTTGGTGATTTTTCCTTTTGGATAGTTGTCTCTGTTTCTTGGTTTGTTTCTTGATTTGTTTCTTGTTCTTTTAGATTGTCTTTTTCGTTTTCGGGATCAAAAGGAAGTTGATCTTCCGAACACTTGCCTCAGAGCATAAACATATTATTCACCTATCCAAACACTTGAACAAACGGTTGCAAGAAAACAAATATATACAATATATAACAAATTCACAAAACTTAGAAGTATAGAAACGATTGCGATGTTTTAATACCTTAAACGCTAATCCCTGGAAATGACGCTAATTTGATGTTGTGTATTATCAAATGAAGTATTTGTTTTATCGTATCCACAAGGATTGGACCGATATTAAAACCGTTCAATGATTTCTATATTTCTAAGCATAAGTTTCAAGATTGTTTGGTTTATAAGTGACGAAAAGTAAAATATGTAAATAACGAAAGATAAATTCAAAGAAATAGACTTGTTAGAATTGGTTTTCGGTCACCGATTCGATATGCAAAACTCGGATCAGTTATACATAACTTATGAATGTTTCAATATCATCACGTATCGCGCACAAACAAAGCTTATGTCTAAACTTTGATGTTATTTGTTACCTTATGGTTTAATCGATGATTTCTCATCCTATTAAACGATACGACAACATTAAGATTCGATACTTGTGAATATTAAACCTAACTCTATGTCTAGCAGTTAGAATTTAATATCTGTTATCTTGGATCGAGATTAGAACCGTATTTGTCAATATCGATTTAATCCATTAAATACACGGTAAAGAAAAGATAACAATGATAATGATTCAAACACAACTTATATATAATGCCATGATCAAGTAAATACATATTGATTTGGTGAACTACGACCAATCCCAACAAGAGAGGGATTTAACTACTCATGGTAGCTTAAAGTACAATTAAAGAGTTAAGTAGAAACGACATCAACAACGATTTCCCGACTCTTGATGCGAATTCACCTTCTTCTCGTTACAACCTCTATTAAACTATTACACTGATGTTTAAGAATGTTACAAGTGGTCAAAACTGGCATCCTCAACTGAACTGAGTTCTGCTCTATTTATAGCAGTTCTGGCCGCCTGAGTTCGTTGAGCGAACTATACTTCGCTAAGCGAAGTCCTTTCTTCTATGCTAAGTTTTCAAATCAAGTTGTCAACTTGTTACCGCCAAAGTTCACTAAGCGAAATATGGCTTGCTTAGCGAAGTTGCTTTCTTCAGCCTGAACGCTTCAAAATATTTTTTTATGGCCGCCCTGTTTCACTAAGCGAACTCTTCTGCGTTGTTGCTCGCTGCAAGCGAAACTGGATGTTTTTCTTTGTGACTTGGTTTCGCCATGCGAATTATATCTCGCTAAGTGAATTGGGCTTCCTTCTAAATTTTGAATTTTGTTCTTTGACTTCGTTGGAGGTTCGCCAAGCGATCTGTTCGCTGCGACGTTCGCTTAGTGAAATGTATGTTTTTTGGTTTTTCTTCAATGGCCAAAACCTGCACAAAAGATACTCAAAGCCAAAGTAAACATGTACAAGCCATATCTATTTAATAATTGGGGTTTTTATGTGAGAATCTTGTTATTATTTAAGTAAGATAAATGCCATGTTTTAATGTGATAATTTACTATAAATTAAGCATTCATCAATATCACATGAGAGTACTCAGTTTGTATTTAAGATCGACAAAAAAATATGTCCTCTGAGACCCTAAATTAATACAGGGGATTTATGCCATTAAAATACACAAATGCAAGATGGACATGTGAATTCATTCTGGTTTTTGTAAAGGAAATGAAATGAGAGACCTTATTTATAAAAATTATAGATAAATAAATACCTTACAAACCATATCATATAATCATGATAGATTTAGAGAGACATATTCGAATCCACCTTTTTTTCAAAATATAAGGGTTAATCTAGAGATGCATCTCCAGATAATCTCATGTGTTACTTTTTTAAATAATTAGAAGGCGTGTCCGGAGAATCATCTCTGGAACCACCTAAAAACAATGCAAAACATGACCAATGTATTATGCATAGTAGAATTTCAAAACACCTAAATTGTAAAAAAAAATACCACCAAAACTTATAACATTATGCCGTGCATTACATAAAAAATGTGTTACATCGTTAGATTACAACTAAATGTATCAAAATGTATGTCACTGCCTAAATCTATTAGTGGTTCATTCTTCGATATTTCCTTATTTGCTTGTCTTTCAATATCGCTCAACTTGGTGAACTCTTCCATCCTTTCTAAAATGTGATCTACCTAAGTTTCAAAATCTTGTGTGAAATGTGTTATTCACTCCAGCGATGTCTTTGGTATATGACATCTCAGTTTCAAATAAACCTAAACAAAATGTTGTTTTTTGATAACCAACCAATACACATGATGCGGTTCTGATGGATTTTGAGGTGCATTACTCCTAAGTGGAAAGAATGTTTCTGAGAAATCATATCGTGTTAAAGCAATACACACTTTATCGTAAGAAATTGCTATAAGGTGTCCTATTTCTTTAAAGTGCATCCATTTTTCAAATGCAGTTGGACCTGTAAGACAAGGAGCCAGAGCATTGGGAATTACATCGTAATTTTCTTTGTTCCCATATAGCTTTATGTATTATTCCATATGGGTCTTCATCTCTTGTATAAGATGACGACATACAAATTAGTAGTCGTCTTCTCACTTGAAAACATAAAGTTATCGTTGTGAATCGTTTATGTGCATTAAGTATCATTTGTGTGTTTTGATGTTTTTGTCAACTCGATTATTATTTTGAGTGTGTATTTATAATTTGAATATCATTTCATTTATGTGCTTGCACGCTTTTATCATTTGAATTTGTTTGTAATCGATTTAGCTACTATTAGTTTGTACCACTAAGAACCATTTACATTTCATCAAAAATATTCCCTTGATCCTTGTTGGTATTTTCTTTTTGAGCCCATAAAAATGTTATTTTGTCATTTTCATGAGTGTAGCTTGAATCACAAGTTATAACATTTAAATTTGAATGCCTTCGTATTTGATTCGAATCATGTGTTATATCTAATTTGAATCACACACCTGTGAAAATTGGAATTTTCCTATGGATAATATGATTCAAATCACAAATTGAGCATAATTTGAATCATAACATCATTTGATTCGAATGAAGTGCATATCATGATTTGAATCATGAAACTTGAAAAACACCCATTTTGGGTCTATCCAGATTGATTTGAATCACACTTTGTTCTTAATTTGAATCACGTGTTTTAAAATGCTATTTTCCATCTCTCATTTAAATAGTTATTCCTTTTGGTGAAAGTAACAAGAGTGTGAAACCTATGATAATACCCATAGAGACAAAAATATGATTTTGTCATTTACTCTTTGTGTGAATATCCTCATAACCATGTATCTTTCTCCCTTTTTAGTGGTATAACTTATTGATTATTAACTCATGTTGAATTCATTCTTCTTTTTGTTGCATCTTATTCTCGTGTAATTCGTTCTAGTGTATGATTGAATTAGAGAAGTGAAGTTGATTAATCTTGATGTGTGTTCATTGTCAACCAATTTATTGATAACAATACAAGCAAAGATCCATTCATCTAGAAACTTGAAAGAATATTGTGTGTGTGTGTGGGTGTGTTCTTCATTCACCATTATCTAAAACACTTGAATAATATCTTGC
This sequence comes from Vicia sativa, assembly GCA_021764765.1. NCBI lineage: Eukaryota > Viridiplantae > Streptophyta > Magnoliopsida > Fabales > Fabaceae > Vicia > Vicia sativa. The sequence continues at coordinate 83,181,189 of CM038795.1, forward strand.
GTTTGTAGATTATTGCGAGATACTCTAGAACTGTTCATCATCTTTATCCTTAGTCTTGTTCCATTATTGATAACCTTCATCTCTAAATATTGAGTGTTGAGAGAGAGACTAGTGGTACACTAGGGTATCTAATATTTTGTGTGAAGTTTACTGTTTGTAACATGTGCATGTTTCATTTCTTGGATGTAGTTTGGTGTTTATTGTTATTCATCAAGAATATAGTTTCCATTATACTCCAAGGAAGACTTTGGCGAGATCAAGTATCAATTGTCTTTAAGGCGCGAATGGAAGTTGTCCATCATTGGTGGCGTTTGAGAAAGTTGCTCGCAGAAAAATTTGGGAGTTGTCCTATCAACGCTTGGCTATGACAATCACTTAGACAAGAGATCGATGGAATCAGGTGGATTGTCCCATACTAATACTTGGAGCATAACTATTGTGGATATCAAGGTTATTAGATCAATATCTTTTAGAGATCTTGTCCTTTTGTTAGCAGTTTAGTGTTTGAATCAATAAGGAGGATTATCATATGATAGTTTATTATAATCAAAATGATATAATGAAACTTATCAAAATAGTGGAATGTCCTGATTATTTTGCAATAATTTTCAACACCATTGAAGAATGAAGTTGGCAATGTGAGGACGACAACCCAACCATTATATATTTTTTTGTATATTTTCTTCTTCCCTTACCTCATTTCATATTCTAGTATTCATTATTATGCTATTATAGTGTTGCATCTTTGCATTAATTGCATACCACATAAGTTAGACTTTGCTTATAACGATTTAATGTAGGGTTAAATATGTGTTACCCTCTGCCATTGTAGTGAGTTTTGATATATCCCTAAGAATTTTTTTCTTATCCCCTTTATCTTTTACAGATTCCCTAAAAAATAATCTTGATGGAGAATTTGACTGAAGATTCCTTGTAATTGTCCTACGTGCCCATTTAGGTTAGGCATTTTATGTTTTATTTTTGTTGATCGGTCATTTTATGTTTTATTTAAAAGGAACATAAACTAATAAACAAATGGGTTAAAATATGATACCCCTGATAAAGACCCTGGGTCTATTTGCTCAAAATCTTTGAAATAATCCTACATGACAATAGTGACTGTGCATTATTTTTTATAAATTCATTTATACACATGATATATTTATAAATTCATCTATATTTTCACACTTGAAGTACTGCAATGGTGTGTCGTCTATGTTGAGTTTGGAATACGTGTTCACTTTGAATCCAAATAATATAACTAATTCTTGTGATGTTAATTGAAATAACAAAGAAAGTGAATAAACTAATTGAACTTTGTACTACAACTTATGTTAACAATAAAAGTAAAAACTCTAATTTCATAATAAACCAGCCACTAGTGTTGATAAAATAGAATGTGAAACTCAAGCTAGAGTGTAACTAGCATATTTTGTTTTCTCTAGATGAGGTTCGATATAATTTGGTTAAGGATAATTTGGTTAAGTTATTCTGATGCATTGACAGTATAGTGCATTAACCTTGTATCTCATGTTGTTATTGAGTATAATTGTGTAGCTGAGCCATTCTAGTGCATTCAACCAAATATTAGTTTTTCTCCATACAGAAAATAACTGATACAAATCTAGTTACAATTCAAATTCAATTACAGCATAAACCAATTCAACAAATCTAATCCAATTCTATTCAAACTAAAATGATAAACAAGAAGCATAATCAAAACAATAAAAAAAAAGCAAGAAACTCAGCCCAGGCATTCCATCAAGCAAGAAACAAGAAGCATTTGTCAATTCTCAAACCTGAATATGAGTTTCAATCAATAACAACATCAACATCACAAGGCAAAAGAATCAGAATAGCGGAAATGAAGAAAAATTGAAAGAATAGAGGAATAAACCAGAACCAATTGGTGTATGGAAGAAACTAGAACCACAAAATGGACTCATGGAGACAACAAGCTATTCGAAAATGCTCTTGCAGTTTACGACAAAGATACTCCAGATAAGTGGCATAATACCAGGGAAAACAATTGGTGATGTTATGAGACAGTACTAGGAAGAAAGGTGTGCATCACGGAATCAGTTTGTTAACTAATAGCTATTTTACGTGTTTTTTAACAGATGGAAGTTACTAGCCTAGTGGTTGGGAGCCTGGCATTTGATGAGATGGAAGGAGTAGCCTTTTGGAAACCACCCGTCATTTCCGATAGGCTGAAATCAACATGCAAACACAGCCACGCGGAATGAGATGTCAGAGACAGTGAAGATTTCGACACCAGAAAATGGAAGACATACTTCTGTGAAAATGAATAAAGCATGTTCAGCGATATTCTTGGAGTAGATATTCAAAAAATAAGCAAGTACAATTTTATTCTAGTTTGGCTTGATGATAAAGAGAACACACAGGTTTCACACCAAAACATTTAACTATAACTTTCTTGGGTGTAAAGGGATGATTAGCTTGATGGTTTCTGGCCACTTAATGTAGATCAGGGATACTAAATTTGGATCAGTCGTTAATGTTACTTTTAACTGTGCATGCGAATTTCGGGCAACTGGTCAGATGTAACAACTAGTCCAGATGCATAGGAATGCAGAGCTGTTTAATCATTAGAACTTAGTCACTTAGTTTGCCAGTTCACAATACCATCTACATGTTCATCCTCTCTTGAAATAATAGCTCTTTCACATCCATGCAATCACACACTGAGAGCTGTAATATTAAATCACTAGAGATATTGTAGTCTTCTGGGTTTCAACCTACGTCAGTGTTAAATGCAAGGTCAAAGCCTTCGTTCCATGGAGCTAGGTCGACCAGTTTCAGTTGTGATATTAAATTCTCCAACATCAAATAAACACCAGATAATTCGCTGTGTGAATGATCAAATGCTTTAAACTCGTGAACTGAGCCATCCACTTCTATCCAACTATATCCTGGAGTCTTTTCCACCTGCATTCCTTTCATGAGCTTCCTGACCTGCGCCGCTGCTTCCCAGTTTTGACACATTGAATACAAGTTTGTCAGGAGTGCATATCCAGAGCTGTGGTTCGGCTGTAGATTAACCAAAATGTTCCCTATATGTTTACCCATTAGGAAATCTTTGTGGCTCACGCAGGCACCTAATAAAGTTGCCAAGACCCCAGGGCTAGGCTTCATTGGCATGCTATCAATAATGTGCTTTGCTTCTTCCAAATATCCCGCTCGACCAAGGAGATCAACCATGCATCCATAGTGCTCCATGCTTGGCTTCAAATGATAAGTATGCCTCATCAATTCAAATAACCATTTGCCCTCCTCTACAAAGCCTCCATGAGAACATGCACCAAGAACACCAAGGAAGGTGACTTTATTAGGTTGAATACCACCTTCCAACATGCGTGAAAAGACATTCAATGCTCCTAAGGCGTCCCCATGCACAGCTAACCCATTAATCATTGCCGTCCAAGTGTGCACATTCTTGACTTGCAAGTTTTCAAATACCCTTAAAGCTTCATTTATGCACCCACATTTTGCATACATATCTACCATTGCCGTCCCTAGAACTACATTCAGCTTCACCTTGTTACACTCTAAGTATCTATGCACCGACCTTCCTTGGTCCAATGCACCTACATGAGCACAAGCACTAAGAACACTAGTCAATGTAAACTCATTCGGCACAACATTATCTAACAACATACTCTGGAAGACACGGAGTGCATCCTGGTACTTGTTACATTGCACAAAACCAGCCACCAGAATTGTCCAAGCAACCACATCCCTGTAAAGCATCTCATCAAACACTTTGCAGGCATCTTCACATTGATCACACTTCAAGTACATATCCACAAGCGCACAATAAACCGAACCATCCAGACTCACTCTCCCTGCTGCCACATAAAACCCATGAACACACTTTCCAAAATAATCATCACCAATCATGGCAGCAGCACGTAGAATACTAGCAACGGTAACACCATCGATCACAGCCCCCTTCGATCTCATCTCCACAAAACACTTAAGAGCCTCACTAGGAAGTCCATTTTTAACATACCCATTAATCAATGCAGTCCAAGCAACAACATCCTTTTCAGAACTTTCATCAAACACACGGCACGCACTTTTCATAAACCCGGAACACCCAAAAGCCGAAACCAAAGCATTACCAACAAAACGATCAAGATCAAAACCAAGTTTAAAAATTTGAGCATAAACCATAAAAGGGCCATGAACAATAACACCCTTTGAAAACATCTTGAGAAGCAAAGGGAACGTGTGTTTATCCGGTTCAACACCCTTTTCCCGCATTTTTGCGTAACAGAGAAGTGCTGTTTCCGGGTGAGAGGTGATAGAGAAAGAAGTGATGATCTTGTTGAATAGGCGAGTGTTGGGAGTGTGGATGGTGTTGAGTAGAAGGCGAAGAGATGAAGTTTGAGGCTGAGAGAATGGAGCGCATTGGATGAGTTTGGTGAGGAAAATTGCGTCTTGGAATGAGTAGAGAGAGGAAGTGATGATGATGGATTGAATCTGCTTCCATTGCTTCAAGTTCTGGTGTTTGTTTGATAGGGAAAGAGTTGCATTGCGCAAAGGAACAAAAAGTGGCATAGCGTGCGCGCGCCACAGCCACCACCACCCTTATCTTTCAAAAACCCTTCGTTATATAAACGATATCTTCTTTGTTTTAATTTAATTTAAAAAAAATATACAGCATGTAAAAGAAAATTAATAAGAGTTATATGTGAAGTTAACGGTAGTAGTTTCATGAAAATTCAAACAATGGTAGTAAAATAGACTACACCAAAACAAAATAAGTTTATATATAGTTATAGATTATAGATAAATCACAAAAAGGTCATCTTTGTTCCAGATCTTTATAAAAATGGTATAAAATAAAAATGGTTAGGAGGTAAGAGACCGGAATAAAATAAAATAAAATGATATTTTATTATTTAAATAATTTAAAAATAGATAGAAAATAGAATAAAATGGAATAGAGTGGTAAGAATTTCATTCAATTCAATCAGATACCAATGTGTTCCTTCCCCTTCGATTTTGGCGCAATATTACGGATGCAGATGCAATTGAAGTTGCGGTGTTGCGATTACAGTCATTGCGATGTGAATTTTTAAACAAAGGAGTTTGAAATACAATATTAAAAAACACTTAATGTTATATTTTTTCATTAGATAAAAAGTAAATTGAGTTTTAAAGTTTAATATATTTATTTATGATTTTTTGATGAAAATATCTAAAAACTCATGATTGAAATTATCTATATTGTTACTTCTACAACCAAAAATATAATTTTAAAATTACGTTGTAATTACAATTACAGTCTAATACAATTGCAGAGACAACCGCATCTGCAATATTGCGGGTGCAATTACAGTTACAAACCACAGTTTAAAACATACTCTAATTCATCATACGAAAAGTTCAAATTCACCTTAACAAAGACTACTCTATCGTTTTCTTGATCATCTCTAGTTTTGAAAATTGAAGTGAACCTCTTTAATACCAAAATATCGTTGTTTCTCTTCCTTCATAGGCTCCACCATAACATAGTGAATAATATTTTAGAATTATTTAACATATCAGATCAACAAAGTTTTTGAAAGTGGATTTTTGATTTCCCCTAGATGATCTTCCAAATATGGATATGTTACCAAAACAAGACACTTTATTGACCAAATGATAAAAGACATGTACGGTGTTTTGCATGTTTGTATCACAAACGCCACATACATAAATTCAATATTCATCTGATCATTAAACAGAAGAACTTACATTTTACATTTTAGGGTTAAATAAGTTTTTAGTCCTTATAAATATTACGCTTTTCGTTTTTAGTCCCTCTAAAATTTTCCTTCAAACAATGGTCCCTTCAAAGTTTTTCGTCCATATGTTTGGTCCCTTCCGTTAGTTTTCACTAACGGAGGCTTACGTAGCTTTTAAGATGTGACATTTATTTATAAAAGAAATTCCAACGTGGCTTGGGATACAAAACGTTGTTACACTAAGTTTTCAAGTCAAAACGCTAAAAATGAAAGAACAAACACTCTCAATCTTCATCTCCGTTCTCAATGATGCCCTAATTCCTAACTCACAAGGGTGGTCCCCTTTCATCTTGTTTCTTTAATCGGTGGTCCCATTGTGTTTGTGATTCTCTGATTCTACACTGATTCTACAAGCGAAAGGTTGTTTCTTTAATCAGTGGCCCCCTTTCATCTTCATCTACCTCGTGCATCCCATTCACAGGTTTGTCCTTTTCTTACTTTGTTTATTAAAAGGTTGTGGTCCAATGGTTGTCTTGTATTTCGTAGTGTAAAATTATATTGTTGTCGTATTTGACCCTATTTCCCTTTGCCCCAATTTTGATTTTTTTCCCACTATTTGTTACTGTACAGACAATGGGTAAATTTAAAGTGTTTTTTTTTTCACAAAGGGCTCATTTGTAAAAGACCCCAACTTAAGATATGAGGGTGGAGAAGTGTTTGCATTTAATGGTCAAGATCCAGATTACTGGTCATATTTTGAAGCATGTGATTTAATTAAAGGGATTGATACTGAGTTCGATGCTAGTACAGTGAAAATATGGTGGAAACATGATGGTCGAAACCTTTTAAGGATGATGGAGATGCTTGTGAGCTAGGTGTGTTTGCATATGTGAATAATATTGATGTTGAGATATATACTGAGGAAAAACCAATTACAGGAGAGACAACTTTTATGGACAAGGTTAGAGAAAAAGGCAAGGGGACTAAGCGTCAAGAAGAGGTTGAGAAAGGAGTTGAATATGAATCTAGCGATGAATCATAGAAGGATGTGCACTTTGATGACAGTGAGGAGGAAAGGATGAACGAATCTAGTGAAGGTGGTCTTGAGGAAGGTGTTGATGAAGGTGTTAAAGCAGGTTTGAAACAAAGAGTTGATGTTGGACATAGTGATGGTGTTGGTGTTGAATCAAGTGAACAACCAAATGACACTCTTATCACAAATGAGATGGGTAAAGAGCATGTCATTGATGAAGAATACATGACTGATGAACTGGATAATGGGGAAAATGATGAGAGTTGTGATGATAGACCCAATGAAATTAGGTTCAAAGAAGATGATGGTCTAAGTAAGAATTTTAAATTCAAGGTTGGGATGAAATTTTCTTCACTGAAACAGTTTAATAAAGTTATCCTAGAGCATAATGTGTTGAATGGAAGGGAAGTAAAGTTTGAAAAGAATGATGCTGATAGGTGTAGGGTGGTATGTAATGACAAAAAGACATGTAACTATATTGTCTTGTGTAGTAGGGTTTTGAAGACCACAACTTTTAAGATCAAGACATTATTTCACAAGCATAAGTGTGGAAGGCATTTCATAAACAAAAGTGCAAAAGCAGAATGGGTTACAAAGGTGATTGTTGATGGCTTGAAGAATAATACCAAAATGAAGTTAAATTAGGTGGTATCAGATGTAAGGCTTATGTGTGCAACTGAAATTCCAGGATGAAGAGCTTTCAAGGCAAGGTAGTTGACAAGAAAAATAGTAGAAGGGGATTCTAGCAAGAAATGTAACTTATTATGCTCATATGGGGCTGAGTTGAGAAGGGCCTCAGCTGGAAACACCTTTAAGTTAAACACTATCACCCCTGCTCCTGGGCTACAACCTAGATTTGAAAAATGCTATTTGTGCTTTGATGGAACCAAAAAACCTCCGAAAAAAGCTTGCAGACCTTTTATTGGTTTAGATGGTTGTCATTTGAAAAACAAGTATGGTGGTATATTACTAATTGTAGTTGGACGGGACCCTAATGATTAATACCTACCTATTGATTTTAGAGTTGTGGAGATTGAATCCAAGGATACTTGGAGTTGGTTTATGAAATTGCTTATTGAAGATATTGGACAAAGGAGATGGTGTTTTATATCTGATCAGCAAAAGGTAAATGTGCAACATTTTAACATTCTTAAGATTACAAGTGGTTTTATAATTCATGCTAACTCAACTTGTTTAATGTTTTTGTATCATAGGGTCTGGTCAATGTCTTTGAAGAAGAGTACCAAGGGTTGGAACACAAATTTTGTCTAATTCACTTGTATGCAAACTTCAAGAAGAAGTTCAAAGGAGGAACATTATTTAGAGATTTGATGATGGCTTCTGCAAAGGCCACTTATTTTGAAGCACGTGAAGCTAAAATGCTTGAAATCAAAGATGTCAAGTTGGAATCATATGAATGGTTAGAGGCTATTCCCAAGTCAAAATGGTGTAAGCATGCCTTTCATGTTTATTCTAAATGTGATGTCCTCATGAACAATTTAAGTGAATCTTTCAATGCAACTATTTTGTTACAAAGGGACAAACCAATATTGACTATGTTTGAATGGATAAGGAATTACTTGATGGGTAGGTTTGCAGCCCTTAGGTAAAAGGTAGATAAGTATAAGGGACTTGTAAAGGCCAAACCACTTAGGAGATTGGATAGGGAAATTGAAAAAAGTGCTAGCTGGACTGCAACATATGCATGTAGGTTAACTTTCCAAGTCACACATGTTTTTTTTATCGATAGTTTTATAGTGGACCTGGCCAAAAAATCTTGCACATGTAATTTATGGGAGTTGGTGGGGATACCATGCAGGCATGGTGTGTCAGCAATCTATAGGAAGGCAGATGACCCTATAAAATATGTTAAAGGAGTCTATCAGAAGAGCACTTATGAGAGATGTTATAATGAGGTCATCACACCCTTGAATGATCAAAATAAATGGCCTAGGACCTCTGATCCAGTTATATTGCCACCCATGTACAAGCGTGGCCTAGGCAGACCCAAGAAACTTCGTAGGAGGGAACCCGATGAGGCAAACTAACATAAATGGCAAAGAACAAATACCAGTCATAGGTGCAAAAAGTGTCTTGAACTTGGTCATAATTCTAGGACTTGCAAGAAAAACAAGCAATTTGTGCTTGTTCCACCTGAGAATGTAAGGCATGAAGTTCCTATCCAAGCCAGTCAGACTGATGCATCTAATGTGGCACCAAAAAAAAGGGTATTCTTCTTACTCTATCTATGTCAAATAACTTTGTTTAAATTAAAGTGAATTTCTAAAATTGAAGTATGTTTTGTATCAGGATAGGCCTAAGGGCTCTGTCAATGCAAGCATAAGTAATACTACCACACAGAAAAAACAACAAAAACCTCAGAAAAAGAAGAACAAAACTGGTCAGGAAAATGTTATTGAACAACCTGGTTCTGAACAACCTGGTGTTGAAGAAAGTTCTGCTAGTGTATTTGACAAGTATTGTGATTGGAATTCTGATACTTTGGAAGCAATTATGAGTTGTGAAGGTGTCTTGGATATTCAACCATTGAGTATTGATAACTCACCTGTGAAACCAACTGAGTCAAAGGCAGCCCAAAAAAACAACCTTGTCAAAGGTAAGTCCAAGCAACACAACTCAGTCAAAGGAAATTCCAAGAAAAACAACTTATTCTAAGGCAATCCCATCAAAGCCAAGGACATTCTTTCGTAAACAACCAAAAGTATGTGTCAACAATTCCTTCAAACCACCAGTTTTTGCACCGGTGCCAAGTAAAAGTGATATTGTGAGCATATCAAACTCATTTTATTCATTATGTCAATTTTTAAATTTCATGTATAGCTTATTCTATTACTTGATGTCTTAGGTTAATAGCTTGATTCCAACTAAAAAATGAAAGAAAAATAATGAATTGGCTTCCCAAGTAGCAAAGAGACAGAGTGACAGACTCAGGACCCTCAAAACAAGAGACATAGATGGCCCCGGTAAAGAACCTGAAAATCCATTGGCCATTAATGAAGATGATGGTGAGACCACAGTTGATGTCATTGGTGGTGTAAAGATTTCAAAAAATTGGGAAGATATTTGCAAGGGCTTCACACATTGAATGTAGAACTAGGATGTCATTTGTGTATGTTTTCATTCATGTTTTGGTTAATGTAATGTGAAAACTTCTGTAATGTAATGGTATTCTGATGTGTAAACTACTGTTATCAACTGATGTAATGTGTCAACTTTTGTTAATCAACAACTGATGTAATGTGTCAACTTTTGTTAATCAACAACTGATGCAATGTGTTAACTTTTGTTAATCAACAACTGATGCATCCATGTATGTGATCTGTTAATACTACATTACAGGTAATTGAAACAATATTAGAAGTCTTTATAACAACATTAAAACACCAATACATGTCTTTATAACATCATTAAAACCAACAGGTCCTTAAAAATATTACAATAGTAAACTATGAGCATACATTTGAGTACCAACTGCATAATAATTGGAGAACATGAAAGGCAACTTTAACAAAAAAACATAAACATTACAGATATTTCAACAACAACTATTGATCAACATTTACATTTCACTATCAAGTAAATATTGATCATCACTGACACTACAAGGGATATTAACTTCAATTTTCCAGAAAAAGCCTCAGCCTTCATCTTCATATTCAATTTCTTGTTCTTCTTCAATGATGATTCATAAAGGTCTTTCAACATTGCTTGCATCTCCTTCAATGTTCTCACATCCTCCTGGACGGATTCATGAACATCCTCTTCTGTTGCTAGGTCTTCATCCCATATGAACAACTTGCAAGTTTCCTCGCTTTGCCAAAATGGACATCTCCAAAAGAGCTTTCCTTTGTTAGGTCCATGCTTGCAATGGTACAATATCATACGAACATTAAAAGCATACTTTCTCCCTTGAACGAGGTTTCTCCCTATTATGTAATGAGATGAACTTGATTTGCTACGCCTAGAGGAAGATGTCATGAGCAGAAGAAGAAGAAGAATAACGCTGAAACAAAGGAAAAAATTGCAGAAACACAGGCGACGAGGGATAGGAAGAAGACGAAGGAAACAAATGTGGCGATTGAGTTATAGGGTTATCGTATTTCGTTTATTTAAATTAACGAAAACGCTACGTGTCTGTCCACGTGTCCAAAAAAATTGACCTTTGACCAACCACGTATGCAGTCGTTAGTCATTTTTAACGGGAAGGACCAAACATATGGACGGAAAATTTTGCAGGGACCATTGTTTGAAGGAAAATTTTAGAGGGACTAAAAACGAAAAGTGAAATATTTATAAGGACGTCTAACATATTTAACCCTACATTTTATGTGGGACATGCAATTTCAATTTTTTTTTTTTTTTTAGTTTCTAGTCACCTACAATGTTTATCTCAAAGCGGAAATATATATATATATATATATATATATATATATATATATATATATATATATATACACATAGCAAATCATTATAGATTAATCTCAAACTTTATAGGTATGATCTATATGATGATATGTTCCAATGCAACGGTTGATTTTAAAAAATATTAATCCGAAATGACGTTTTTGAGCGAGTGTAACTCATTGTGTAACTCTTGGTGTAATTTGATCTATCCTTTATATATATATATATATATATATATATATATATATATATATATATATATATATATATATATATAAATAATAATAATATATGTTTGATTTAGTCTCTTAAATATAAAATATAGTAAGGTTTTAAAATTTATTAATTTCATTTTTCTTATTATAAAATGTTATAAATAATTAATATAACTGATTTTTAAATGCTTTAATAAATTGTATATACAATGTGCACTATTTGTTAAGTTTATATATTTTAGAAATTAAATTTAAGAGAATGATATTTATAATTAAATTGATGGTTTATATTTAACGATTATTTTCAAATAGTTTTTGATATTTTAATAGAGACAACTTGAAAATGAATATGATTTTAGGGAAAGTATGCTAGTTTGAAAAAGAATAATAAATCTTATCTCATAGTCCTAATTATTAAAATTTATTTAAATAAAAATTAGATTGATAAAAAATTCAATGCTCAGAAACCGGCCCAAAGACCAATTTAACCGGTAGAACCGGGCGCTAGCAACAGAAGATTTCAAATGTTTAACTGTCTTTCTTAATAATAATAATATAATATTATAATATTATTATAGTATCTTTGCTACCACTAAACATTTAATGCTTACATTGAACAGTATGTCATGCAAGTTATCTTGCCACCAACATACACCAATGTTACTTTGCTAGTCGTCCACACATTTGGTTTTATAACCAAATATTTCACACTTTGTCTCACCATATGTGGGACTAAAATATTTGCATAACTTTACATTTTTGAGTTAAATAGAGCCAAATCTATTCTACAAAAGCGATACTGTAGTATTATATTTACTCTTAATTACTCATACTCTTAAAATGCAACAACATAATCTCATATATTCAATTCAATAAATTATTATTATTCTTATTCTAACAAAAAATAAAAATAAATAAAATATGTTACTTATTTGGATACTCTTCTATTTTAAAATGAATATTTTGAGTTTTAAATATTATAAACTTATAAATGTTTTATATTTTCGTTTAACCTTAAACCCTTATCTATGCCGGTTTAATGTCCGATCCAATTTTAATTACCTTGGCGGTGATAGTTAAAAGTAAGACATGACATGTGACTAAAATCGTTTCCGTCTAATCCAATGTGTGGCATAGGGAATCATCAAATTAGACCTAACCGTGACTGATATGTGAATAATTGGGATCAAATTTCCGCCTCTCTGCCAGCATTCTACATGTTCTTTTGATTCTTATGTCGGGGCTCTATATTGGGCATGCTTTTTTGAGCTTTTACCGACCCAGAACAATTGTCTTCTAAGTCCTTATTGTTACTTAATGAAGCGAAGATTGCATCACTCGAAAAACTCTTTATTGTCATCTTGAGTTTCCTGGGTAAGCCTTCATCTTAAGTAAGTCGAAATGGAAAAGTCTAGTGAGTAGGAGTAGATGGCATTGCGAACATGCACATTAAATGCTTGTCTTGTATCTTAAATGTTTCATTGAGCGAGCTCGACACATGGCCCTAGGTTTGAAAGTAATACTAACCTTTTTAGAGTACCTGAGTACCATAGATAGTCGAGGTTCAACCAGGATCGTTGATGGCGTTGGAACACTTCAAGTCTTCTAATGTTGATTGTGTGGTGATTGACCACGTAATGTATGAAAATTCAAGGGCAAATATATCTCCTTTTTTTTCACTTTCTCTACATGTCATGTTTATGGATTTTTGCTTTGCTTCTTTTTCTTTCAACCCCCATTTTCGGCTATAGTTCTCTACTAACCACTGTTCTGACATGTTTTACAGTATTCTAGTCAAATGGTATGTATATATCGAAAAATTCAATTCTTTAAAGGTAACAAATAATATATATTTTTTCTTCCTACTTGCTTATCGTTTAGGGTCTATATGAAGATGGTTACAAAATATTGAAAAGAGATATCAATGTCGATGATGGAGGATGGTTGTTGGTCTTGATTATAAGGAAATTACCAGGATCTAATTATCGTAAGTGACTTTAAGCGAAAACGAAAGGCTCAAACTTACATAAAGGCGCATCTTTGTGCTTTTGGTTATGATCCCATTGAAAATGAAGTAATGTGGTGGCTGGAATATCAATCTCGTATCTATACTTATGGTTGTTCTTTTTATGTGTTGGCGGTGAAATTGAGATGGAACAAAATATTCGTCAAATTGCTCGAGACGCGGGGACGAAGATCTAGTATCTTGGGTGGATTAAGAGAGGTTTGACACTACTTCTGTACTCATAGGTAAAAGAGGTATGAGCTATGCTTTTACCAATGTGGGTTCCTCTTTAGACTTATGGTTTCTCTCCCTAAAAAGGGATAGAAGTTTGTGTAGTAAATACAAAAGATGTGTCATTCCTCTTCACGAGTGTTTGTTTTCCTATATATGAATTTTACTTCCTTTTAACGATGTTGATGTGCATGTTCTAAATCATAGAAGAGGTTATTCAATCACAACTGTATTCTATGAGTTGGGCTTGCTTCAAGGTCTTCCAATTATTGTGTGAATACAAGAATAATGTGCAAACATTGTCACTCTTTTTCCATCTTTTCAATATTCAATGTAGTTTGGACCACTAAGAACAGGACAAAAGTTTTATCTCCCTTAAGCATGGTAGGAAGATGTTCGAGGTGTATACTAATAATATCAAAAAATTTAAGGACCAATATTACCAATTACACCCTTTATTGGGATTGTCCATACAATTATATGTGAAGCTCAACTTAATACTCCTTCAATATGTTTTGATACATTTCAAGAATTCTGGCATTAATACCACTTCTTGGATGGGTCATGGACTTATGTATATCGACTTAATGACTTTTATCAAGAGTATACTTATTTGAGGAACGAGTTGGTGGCTTGCTAAGAAGTTTTGGGTTTTGCTGACAATGTTAGGTATTTTGCAACGACGTCGAAGAAGTAGAGGAAACAATATATAAGTTTTGTTTGCTAGTGAAGTCATCCACCGAAAAGGAGATGCGTAACATATTTGGTAATAAAGTCAATGGTTTCCTTTTCTTTTCTTTACTGTTCCAAATCAGGCATTCTTATTGTTTACTTTCCTTTGCTTGCATACACCATGGCCCCATGGGTTATTATAAGACAATGATTCAGATGAAGAGGAAGCCCGAAACTACTCATCCATGTTGATCCAACTTCTTCCACACCTCTTATTTCACTTTAGTTTAAGATGCGACACCCTGTTAACCAACTTGTGGCGAAGGGTACCCTAAATATTTCACCATGGGAAACAAATGAAGGTTATATGATGGGAGAAGTCAATGAAATCTGTCTCAAATTGGGGGGCCTATTTTCAAAAGGTATCAAATAGAGGAACCGAACTAGGAAGGTCGTATCTCAGGGAAAGCTCGTTAGTTATCCTTTAAATCTTATCGTCGTTGTTCCTGGATTGTCCTCATATGGCTAATCAATTTCAGTCATTTATATCTAAAGAGGATTGCATGTATTCATATACTTAGACAGAAGTTGTCAATCAGGAAGAAACGACGAAAATCTCATATCAAAGGCCTAAGGATTTTTCTATATTGGCTTTCGGTGATGCAGGTAAGTGGGACATATTTATGCATTACCATATTCTAAAGAAGAAATAGGCACTCAACTAGTGTATTGTCGCCCTTGTTATTGAGTAAAATTTGTTTCTTAATGAGATCTTCAGGACAGGAAACCTCTTGAGGGAGATTAGAAATGAGGTGTGTATGGATCTATGTGTTGCACATGTATAACCGCATAACCGTTACTTTTTTTATGATGACAATTGTGAAGTTGATACAACTATCAAGTTATTTAAATGATGAGAACACCTTAAGTCAAATGTGTACTATGAAGTTATTGGCGTTTGTCAAATGGAGAATTAATTGCAACTTCCAATCAGGGGCGGAGCCAACACCCGACCAAGTCTCGCAGTTGCCAAGGCTCTTCTACCACCACCAAGTAGAAGATCATATCGCCAACTACTCAGGTCTTTCTCTTTTCTACTCAACATTTTCACTCTCATCTTCTTCAAAACCCCACGGCGACGATCTCGACGCCATTCACAATATTCTCAAATCCATGGTAACTCCCCTCACTTTCAACTTCAGTTAATATTGCTTTTTTATGACTTTGAAGTAGCTGCCCTGAAGCATTTAAAAGTCCCCATTCCCAGCTTCATCTGGGGCCTTGAGTGTTTATGATGATATTTTAGCTGTGTGACGAGCATAAGTCTCAGAAACATTCTCTTGGGTTATTCCTTAACTTGTTCCATCTGAGGCGCACCTCTCAACACAACTTTCGGGATCAAGGGCTCATTAGCCTTTATCTGAACAATACTTGGTCCGACCTCTTCGCTCCATATTAGGATGATTTTCTAGGGAGCTTCTTGCTGGTAAAACCCCTTATAATTACTTCCCATCTCACTTTTTTCCACCTTTCTGCTAATTCTTATTGCTTATTTGATATTCCTTTCTAAAGTATTGGTTCAAACTTCACTTTAATCGAGACGTCTTTTTCTTATCGTTCCAAGCCAAATTCCTTTTCTCCTGAGGAGGTGGAGATGAAGGAGGCACTGCAATCTTGGTTTTAGGGGCTTAGCTATTAGAAAGGGTTCGACGCTAGTGAGGTACCTCCCACCAAAGTGGGGAAAAGGCGAGTTGACATGTATGCCATCGTGAGCACGGTCAACCACGAGGATAGGAAAATGATACTCGGTGAGAGTTGAGTCTAATGTTTTTTTACATGTATGATTACTTTTTTTTAGGTAACATTGAAAAGGTGAACAAGTTGAAGATGTTCTACGATCTTAAAAATGCTCAAGGTATTTAGGTTGTGGTTCCTCTTTCGATGACAACTATCTTGCCCTAGATACCGGAACTTCTACTTTTGTATCCAGTGTGGTTCAACTTGTGGATGTTATGTCAACTTTAATTATGGAGGAGTCAACCTCGGCTCTAGTTTAAACCAAAAAAGGATATGGATGAAGATTACAGAGTAATCCAAGTTCAGTCGGATAACAAGTTGCTGATAAATAACATCAATGGTAAGATAACTCCCATAAGAGCTATCAAATGTCTGATCACTCAGATTCATTAAGAGAAGAACAAGGCCATCAGAGTCAATTTCATTCACATTTTAGAAGCCAATAAATATGCGGATGCTTTAGCTAGATGAAGTTTTCAGCCAGGGGTTCGATTCCAGCTCATGAGGACTGTCCAGATATTTTATTCTCCTTGTTTGCACAAGATTTAGTTGGAGAGTCATCTCAATCATCTCGTAGTTTTATTTTGTCTTGGGCTTAGGTCCTCCCATTGATAAAAAATAAATAAATAATGGGATATGGATGAAGATTAATGATCCCCTGTAAAGAGATTTCTCCAAAACAAACTTGTGTCTCAAGGGAGGTATTATTTTAGCAAGTATATGGTCTAATTTTAATAGCCATTCTCGATTCCATTGTCAATGTGTGTGTTTGTTTTATAAATATTAATGATGTTTCTATAACATTCGATGTGGGACTCTAATATTGAACTATGAGGAATTGCATGTATGAACATGAATAGTTTGTTGGTTCTTTCGCGAGAAGCATCATCATTCACAACGTTACAAACATAACAAGATTAATATTTAGTTATCCAGTAGCAAAGCATCTATTTTCTTTGTTTGAGTTTTCTGGAAAATTAAGCAAATGAGTTTTTGATGGTTAAAGGTTTGGAATTACAAGAAGCTTTTCACGAGCAGGTATCATGTCTTTAGGCCCTTGAGTTCAATGAATTTGTGTTTTCTTAATGAGAGCTTCAAATATATAAACTCCAGTTGTAAAAATATTCATGTTTGGAACTGTCCAAAGAGCTCTGAAAGTATTAAGGGAACAACTAAACATCGAAATTGAGCAACTTACATGGAACTGTCCAAATATTGACTGTCATCGAAATTGCATTTCCAAGGAGATTCGGTTAAAATCTAAAATTGTTTTTTTTCTACTTTGAAATATAACTTTGACAACAAGAGTTATTAATGATTGTCTAAGATATGTAGGGTTTGAGCAACTTAAACACACTGTAGTTTAGAGGACGGAAAAATGCTACTGTGTTGGCTTTGTAATTGATGCATATATATATATATATATATATATATATATATATATATATATATATATATATATATATATATATATATATATATATATATATATATATATCATCATGAGATCATATTTAACTGAAATAGTCCAAGAATTACTTTGATGATTAAAGTCAATAAAAAAAATCCTTAAAATTACATTGAAGTACCAGTCCTATAGAAACACCAAAAAAGTAAGCAATTTGAAATGTCAGACTAATCTAATGGGAGGTGATACTTGATGATTTGAACTATAGTTTCTTGCTGCAGTTTTATAGTTTTGTAGTTTTCATGCATTTTAGTTTATAAACCATATAAATTGGAATGAAGATGAAACGTGCACTGAACTTGTAACTCTTTTATAAACCATATAACAGTTCCATTCAAACAATATGTCCAAGATCTTAAATTGAAACAATATTTCTTGAGATAATATTTTAATAATTAATTTATAAGAATTCCGCATTGCTTGTAAAAATTAAATCTAATAAAATCCAAACCCAGTAGAACTGTAGAAGTGGCTAAAGGTAGTGCAATGTGTGTACTCTTTTTCTCAAATAGAAATAGGTTATGCAAATACAAAGAAGTTAAGAAAATGTTCAAAAAAAGAAAGAACTGAATCTACACGTGAAGCCATAAAAGAATTCTATTATTAGCTTTGTACTTAACATATTGCTTATTGTATATGCAAGTTGCCCTTGGTGACATATGATTATTGAAAGATGCATCCACTTGTTTGACAATGGAACCTAGAAAAGACCCGTGATTATAAGGCTAACGAGATTCAATTGGTTTGGTTGGAACTTAATTCCAAAAATAACTAGAGACCCTCACCAGTGACCCCCTAAAACTCAGATTCTATGCAAATTATTTTTTCCCTGCTTTTCAAGTTTATGTATTGTACGTAAGTTTTATAATTGGGTTTGTTGATGAAGACTGATATTGATATAATCGTATTAGGCCAGACAGAGTTATCGTGACAATTTTGTTGCTTTGTTCGCTCTTAACGAGAGGTGCTTTTGTTTTGAGATATAAAATTATTGTTCTTTTTTATAAATTAATATGGTTATTCAATATTATTCATAATTCATAAAGATCACACTATCAAAATGAATTGTTACGTAGTTATAATTTAATACGATGAAATGGTATACAAAATTTAGTTATGGTCAACAGAAGTATTCCACTATGAAAAAAAATTGGTAATGTGTTGTTGTGAAGCTCTTTAATACAACGGTGCATGTCTCTAGTATAGTGGAGGGGAAGTGTCTTTGCAAAGCTAATTTTTAAGCATTCTATTAAGTAAGGTTAGAGAAATATAACTTTGCAAGAATGAATGAATTTGTACTTGTTATGGCACACCGTTTATTATGGTTGACGATTTAAACTGTTATTGGTTGGCGCGACGTGGATTGCGGGAGACCAATAAATTAGATCTGATGGCTGAAGATGATCAAGTGGCCAAACTCCAATGTGCTTCCTTCTTGCGAGAATTTACACTTCCATCGATTTTGAGTGATGTTGTTTTGGATTTGGCCTTTGGTGTTGGGCTAGTCTTGATAGGCCGTTTATCCGGCCTAAAACATTTTTCTCTCAAGGCCTTGCTTCCACGTATGGAGCTGTGATTATGACGAAAGCATTGAGAGTGGCCTCAAGATCGTTCTTTTTCGATTGTGTTGTGTATTAGGGAAGGTCCCCACCTTAAAGATGGGGTCGAAGGCGTGTTTAGTTAGAGAAGTTGACCTCATAAACACGCACATTAAATACTTGTCTTGAAACTAAAAAGTTTCGCTATGTAACTTCTTTGTGTGGCCCTAAGCTCCTAGGGTAGACGAGTGGTGACATAGTTATAACACTCAGGTGCACTCAAATGATTTTGGAGAAACAAGATCAATCTTGAGTTGTTGATCACGCCTTCTGGTATTCTGTTAAATTCTGATCATAGACATGCACCCGATTACCTATTAAAAAAGTTCAAGTTCCATTAGTTGTCCCTTTTTTGCTCCATTGGAATAAAATTTCATATCTCCATTTCTCCCCATAATCTTTGCTTTGTAAGTGATTGTTTGTTGTTTCTTTTGACCTTTATCCTCACTCTTATAACATTTCTAGGTTAATAGGGATTTTATCTTTGTTCCTCCGACTCAAACTTCACAATTTTTTTGAGGTAACATCTTACCGTTTATTTTTAGCCATGACCAACACAACAAACTCAAACATACATTTCATAGACTTGTCTAGTGGGGATGATATAAGTAGTGCTTCTTCGCGAACTAGAGGGGTAAATTTAAAAATATTGGAAGTGTCACCTTAAGGGGTTAGTTATCCTTCAGTATAATTTATAGAGATCAGTGATAGTTCTGACATTGTGGGAAACTCCGGTAGGAATGCTGAATAGTCGAGGATCTCTGAGATGTTAAAGACCTTGAAATCGACGTGAATGAAGAGGATGAGTTTTTTCATGAACATATTTTTACACAAAGTGGTAATGTAATAAAATGTGTTAGTACAAGAGTTAAGAACAAGATTAAATCAAAGATAACTTGCACAAATGTTATCACATAGTAGTCTTAGTGTTGCACTCATTTTAATATACAATTTCTAAAGCAAGTTAACAAGCCACGATAATTCACTTGTAGTTGTAGCAACAACATAATATTTCGAATTCAGTGAATAAACCAGAAACCATAATTTTATTTATGAAGAGATAAGAGATGGGATTGAATTCAGAGAAAATGATATATGCAGACATAGAGGTTTAATCATTTGGGTTACCTCCCTATACAACACCAGAGTAAGAAATGAGATTTGAGTTTGGGGTTTTATAATAGAATTACATGGTTTAAAATTTATAAAGGTGTAATAATACGAGTTTATGTATGAATTTTGATATCTTATTGATGGAGAAGGAAAGGCCCGATCTAATAGGGGGTAATGGAAAACAACAATAATCCCATGATATATGGTAGCATTTGTAAATGTAGTTCCATCATGCAAGGTAAGTGATGGCATTCCATCATACTATGTTTTTAGTATTTAATTTATTTTTTAAAGAGTTTTAACTATTAATACATTTCCTTTTTGTAGGTTCTAATAAATAATTTGAAGATTCGTGGAAAAGATAGAATCATGTTGAAATCATCCTAACCAGGAAAATTTTATCTTAAAGTGTGCCTTAAAATCTTTGTTGATGAAGATAAAGAAAACATGTTTCGAGATAGTCAAAAATCAAGAAGCCGGAAAGAAACAAGAATGTCTAGTTTGGATGGTTCGCGAATTTCGGGTTTGACCGATTCAGTTTGCGGATCCGTTATTAATGTTAGAATAAAAATAATTATGTTCATTTATTTTTGTTCTTGTTTGTTTGTTTGGAAAGAAAAAATTTCAAATCTAGAAATCCAATTCAATCCCTCCCCCACCTTCTTGTGTTTCTTGTACCTTCAATATCTTCTTCATAGTACTAGCATATGAAGTCAAAGTTGATAACCAAATATTGATGTTTCTTCAAAACTTATTCTAATAAATGAACTCTTAGAAATTCTATATCATATGATATTGTATCTTGAAAGATCAATCATGAATTGACAATAATGTCATATGATCTTTAAGTACTTATAAAACAATTAATTTTACTTAGGTACCCAATATTCCTTGGGCCCTCTTGAGTTAGATCCCTTCCTCGTCCATACATACTCACCATAAGGAATGCCATAATTTCTAATGTAGCAAGCATTTGAATTATGCCCTTTTGCATTATAATAATAACAAGTAGGTCTAAACACATTGTTCTGGTTATTGACATAAAAGTTAATTCTATCATAAGGTCTTTTATGATGACTTACAACATGTTCTTTTTTTAGCACTTGTTTGCTGAGCATCACATAGTTGCAAGCACTTATATTTTTGAAGTCCGTGCTACTTTATTTCCACTTTAGCATATTTCCATTGGAGCAACATTATTTGAGGTTGTTTATGGAAGCAAACTTACTCATTGCAAGGAGAGACTAGAGTAGACACATTATCAATTGAATTAATGGATAAATATGATGTCGTGAGGCATTTGAAGTATCATTTGTCGAGGGAATGATAACATATGAAGAATTATATTAATAAGAAGATATGAAATGTGTCTTTTGAAGTGAGATAATGGGGATTTCTTAAATTAAGATCACGTCGACAACAGACGGGGTGGGAAGAATTAACCAAAACTAGCTCTTAGATACTTTGGCCCTTACCAAATTGTGGAGAAAATATGGTATTTTTTGACAAAGTATAACTAGATACAATGGCAAGAATTCACCATTTATTTTACTTTTCTCAATTAAAGAAATCTATTGGGAATTACTCAGTGGAATCCAAGTTGCCCGCTGATTTGGAAGTAGAAGAACCAAAAACTTTGTCGACTTTTAGAGAAAATATTGAAGGGAAAAAGAAGAAGCAATGGTTAATAAAGTGAAATAAAGAGACGTGAAAGAGAACACTTAGGTGAATTAAGACATGTTGAGAAGTCAATCTCCTCAAGTCAACCTTTATAACAAGTCTGTTATTGAAGGAGAGGAGCAATGATAGTAACTAAGATGGGCTTGTTAGAGATGCGGGCCTAATTCCTAAGAGCTCTAATGCATGGAAGGTTTATTATAGGATAAATTTGAGAGAGAATACTGTTGGTAATGACAACAAATCTATTTTATTATGTCAGAGATTATATCGTTAGACACAAAATACAAGGATAATGTCATTCTGACATTTTTTACAAAAAAAAATATATATGAGAGACTTCTTTGGTAAATGAGTTTTGTCTACGAAATATTCCTTACATTTATACCAATTACTTAGATCAACCTATTTTCACTAATATAAATAATTTTGTTATCTCTATTATCCCTTACTCCCTTAATGTTTCATTCTCTTATTTCACATACTTATTATTCACTCTCTTATTTCACATACTGAGTATTCACTCTTTTATCATTTATATATATTATTGTTCTTGGTGTTTTTCGCCATCTTTTTTTTTTTATTTTAAAAATAGAGAGAAATTTTAAGCTGAAAAATATGTCACATCACTAATAATGATGTCACATTAACAAAAAGTATTAAAAACTAAAAAAAAAAATCAAAATCAAAATCATATTAAAAAATGACTGAAACATCCTATATTAAAAATAAATAGATTAGGTGAGATAATCCTTAAACTTGATATTAGTAAATCCTATGATAGGATAGGCTGGGATTACTTGAAAGGCATCCTCACCACTATGGATTTTTGTGAGAAATGGATATGGTGGATTATGCTTTGTGAAGGAACTGTGGAGTACTTTTTGATTATGAATGGTAATGTGATTGGTCTGATAGTTCCCGGGTGTGGGCTGAGACAAGGTGATCCATTATCTATGTACTTATTTATTCTTTGTGCGGAAGGTCTCACTAGGCTTATTAGGAAAGCAGAAGATAGAGGTGACATTTGTAACACCCCAATATTTCGATTATTAAATAATTTGAATTTGAATTTTTATTCAATTAAAAATAAAATTATTACTATTTTTGGAATTATTGGAATTGGTTAATTAAAATGAAAAGTCGGACGGTGGTGTAAGATACAGTGGGGGTGTGTGTAGTAAAAGACTCTAATCCTATTATTTGTTATTATTATTATTTTAGAATAATAAGGAACAAAAGGAAACGGAGAGAAAGTGAGAAACATTTGGGATTTTCATCGTACGTGAGAAGTGCAGAGAGAACAAGGGAAGAAAGAACCAGAACTCTCAAGGAATTAAGAATTTCTCACAGGTAAGGGGTGATTTCTCCTAATTGCTATGCCTTATAGATTTTGGGATCAATAGAATGGAATGAGTAGTTAGAAATCCCAATTTAGGATTTTCTAGGTTTGTGAGTGTTGAGTATAAATTTCCAAATTATGTGAATTGGAGTAAATCAATGTTATAGGATCGTTGTGTATGGTTGAAATATGTTATATTGTATGATCTTGCTGAGTATTGGTTGATTTGGATGACAATTATTGTGTTGGGTCGTACATGGATGATTGGAATGGAATTGGGAAAGCAAACATCTTGTCAACCGCACTACTCTCTGCAGAAACAGTTCTGTGGGAGGAACCGGGTTCCTGGTGTAATTTCCAGAGAGGAGAAAATCACCGAGGAACCGTTACTCTAGTGAGGAACCGGGTTCCCATAAATTTTGAAAGATTTTATGAGGAAACGTTACTCGGGAGGAACCGGTTCCTCTAAAAATCCGTGTTTTCACAGTGTGGAACCGGTTCTCCACGAGGAACCGGTTACCATGTAACATTTTTGAAAATAATAAACTTTGAAAATTCATAACTTTCAAACCGTAAGTCCGTTTTAATCGCCGTTTTGGAAAATATTCTATAAATTAAATAATCTATGTTATGAAAATGAGAAAATAATAATTAATTGGTTTTAAATGGGAAAGTGTTAGTTTTCCGATGTTGTGGTTGTTTATACCTAGTATACTTGGCGTATGGTATTAGTCTGATGTTGTAGTGTCGTATTGGGTACATGTTGATGCTTGAGTATATTGTTGATGGTTATATGTGTGTTGGTGATGATGATGGCATTACTAGTTGATGAGTAATTGCTTGTATGTTTATGCTATTGGTAATGTTCATGATTGTTGTCGATATCATGTATTGTTGAATGTTGCATGTTGTTGATGCGCATGCATATACATTTGGTGGTAGCTAATTCCCATTGTGTGGAATTAGTGAGTTGGCCAATATTTGTTGCCGAGTTCGAATAGGCGGTGAGGTTATATCTATGTCCGAGTTAGAATGGAATAGATGTTAATGTTGTGTCCGAGTTGGAATGGAACAGTATGTGAATTTAGTTCACTGTCGGTACCACATGCATATGAATTTTATTTTTGATGAATTGTGACGCCCTTTTGTACATGTTAAACTCTGAATTTGTTATATATTTGTGGTGTATTTTAGAAGGGTGTTATAATAGTGGTATCAAAGAATAGTCGTTCGTTGTGACTAATGTCTTAGTGTCATTATCCTTTTTTGTATACGACAAGCGCAAGGTAACATTGTCGATACTCGTGTTCTAATGAGAATTATTTTGTGATTTTCGAGAACAATGGCCGGAAGAGGTGGAAGAGAAATTCCAATGCTTTGGGAATGCTTCTTTAGGAAATCGGGAACGGTATTGCCCGATTGGGGAATTTTGAGGAACAATCCTCCAAATAAAAGTGTCCAAAAAAGATTGAAAGAATCGAGTGATTGATTGTGTCAAAGACAGGTGAGGTATGGTACCTATAGGAACGATGACCGTGGGTTGCTACCAGGACTGAGATGGAGCAAGATGGTGTTGTGTTGACTTGGGTTGTATTCAGAAGGGCTTTTCTGAGGAGGTATTTTCCTGAGGACATTCGTGGAAAGAAAGAGATCGAGTTTTTAGAGCTCAAGCAAGGCAATAAGACCGTGGAGTATATTTCAATTTCAGAGTAAGCTAAGTATTATGCTCACTACAACAATGATGAAGAAGGAGAATTTTCCAAATGTATCAAGTTTGAGAACGTGATGAGATTAATTAGGTAGTATAAATTAGTTTTCGATTTTATGGATTGCGTGGGATTGGAAGAGGATCTTGCTAATACTAAGGCAACCGTTATCTTGAAGGAAAAAACGGCAAATTCATGCAAACCCTATGGTAGAATATGAGAAAAAGTGTTGTTTGGAACCGAATTAAGTGTTAAAAGTGTTAAAACATAAAAACGAAAAAAAATATTAACAAGAATGACATTACATGGTAAAAAAGGTCATACTCGTCGATGATTTACTAAACCAAAAAGACTTAATCTATAATAAATAAGAAAACCATAATTAATTAATTTGTTTTAAATACACCCTATTGCGATTATTGAAATTTATTTTGTTCTAGAAAAATATATAAATGGTAAAATTTCGCATATCAACCATTTTGAGAAGACGTATCATTGATTAACTGGTGCTAAAATTTAAAAAAAGAGTGTTTATTTGTGCGAAGAAAACTAGCCAGAATTACCCGCAGAATTTATTTAGTTTTCCCGGAAAACTTCACCTAATTTGAATTTGGAAATAACCTTTGATTCGCATGTCAATCCGAGTTTGATGAATTAAAGAAGCAATTAGAAGAGTTACTTGAGAATAAGGTGCCGTTGCTCCCGTGTTGTTGGTTAAGAAGAAAGGTTCAATGAGTGTTGATTACGCGGTTGAATAAAGTTACGATCAAGAATCGGTATCCATTTTGAGGATTGATGATTTAATGGATCAACCTTGGTATTCGTAAGATTGATCGAGGGAATCGGAAGATAAAAAGAACGAGGTATGGATATTATGAGTATTAATTAATTTGGAGTTACTAATGCACCGGTGTTTTCATGGAGTATATACAGGATATTTCATATGATAAGTTTGTGGTGGTTTTATTGATGACATTCGATTTACTCGCGATGAAGAACATGCATCATCTTAGAAGATTGAATAAGGCAAAGTTGTCTAAGTGTGAATTGTTGAAAAAGCTTTCTTGGTCATGTGATTTCCAAGAATGGCATTGTTGTTGATCCCGTAAGAAGTATCTTAGTGAGGAAGAATGCTTCTAAAATCCGTAGTTTTCTTCAAAAGAAAGTTTATTAAAAAAAAGTTATTTGTTAAAAGTTGACGAGGAAAGGAAAGTGTTTTGTTGAAAGGAAAGTTGCTAGATTTTGATTTTGCCAACCGCGTAATCTTTTATTGTGTCTTGTGATACTTCAATGGGTTTAGGTGGTGTTTTGATGCGTAAAGTAGCTTATGCTTCAAGGCAATTTCATGAAAGGAATTATCCGACTCATGACTTGGAATTGGCTGTAGTGTTTGTTTTAAAATTGTGGAGGCATTACTTGTATGGTTCTCGATTTGAGGTATTCATCGATCATAAGAGTATGAAATATCTCTTCAATCAGAAGGAACTCAATATGAGACAGAGAAGATGGTTAGAATTTCTTAAGGATTATGATTTTGGTTTGAATTACCATCCCGGTAAGGCAAATGTTGTCAGATCGAGTAGGAAGTCCTTGCATATCTATCTATGTTGAGTTGGCGAATTGGAGTTAGTTAGTGAGAATACTTGTATTAATGGTAATAAGTTGACTAGTGGTATTCTTGATGAGATTCGAATCCGTAAATCTAACGTTGGTTTAGTTGATAAATTGACGTTGATCAACCAAGGTCGAGGGAAAATGACGAGAATGGTATTATGAGGTTCGTGGCGAGTTTGTGTGGAGAAAGAAAAGTATTTTGGAAGAAGGACATCGTAGTGGATTGAGTATTCATCCTGGTGCTACAAATATGTATCATGATTTGAAGAGGTTGTTTTGGTGGCCTGGAATGAAAAAGGAAATTGCTGAGTTCGTCTATGCTTGTCTGATTTGTCAGAAGTCGAAGATTGAACATCTAAAATCATCGGGATTGATGGAACCGTTGTTTGTTCCGAATTGGAAATGGGATGGCATTTTTATGGATTTTGTATTTGGTCTGCCAAGGACAGCTAAGAATTTGGATTCTATTTGGGTTATCATGGACAGGTTTACGAAATCTTCTCACTTTATCCCGATGAGAATGGATTATCCTATGGAGAAGTTGGCTCAGTTGTATGTGGAGAAGATCGTGAGTTTGCACGGTATTCCTTCTAGTATTGTGTCAGATAGATATCTGAGGTTTACGTCTAAATTCTGGACAGGGTGACAAGAAGCCTTAGGTACTATGTTGAGGTTGAGTTATGCTTATCATCCGCAGACAAATGGTCAAACGGAGAGAACAATTCAGTCGTTAGAGAACTTGTTGCGAGCTTGTGTGTTAGAGAAAGGTGGAGCGTGGGATAGTTACTTACCTTTGATTGAGTTTACCTACAACAATAGTTTTCATTCGAGTATTGGTATGCCTCCGTTTGAGGCACTGTATGGTAGGAGGTGTAGGACACCGTTGTGTTGGTACGAATCTGGAGAAAGTGTTGTGATTGGACCGGAGATTGTCCAACAGGTTTCTGAAAAGATTAAGATGATTCAGTAGAAGATGAGAACTTCTCATAATCGTCATAACAGTTATCATGATAAGAGAAGGAAGAATCTCGAGTTTAGTGAAGGAGATCATGTGTTTATGCGAGTTACTCCGATGACTGGTATTGGTCGAGCCTTGAAGTCAAAGAAGTTAACTCCGCATTTTATTGGTCCGTTTCAGATTACGAAGAAAGTTGGGAAAGTTGCTTATCAGATTGCTTTACTGCCGTCGCTTGCGAATTTTCATGATACCATGTATCTCAGTTGAGGAAATACATTGTTGATCCGTCTCATGAGATTCAGGTAGATGATATACATGTGTGAGATAATCTGACTGTTGAAACATTGCCTATGAGGATTAAGGATCGAAAGTTGAAGCAATTGCGAGGTAAAGAGATAGCTCTGGTGAAGGTAGCTTGGGGAGGACCAGCTGGTGGTAATATTACTTGGGAGTTGGAGAGCCAGATGAAGGACTCTTATCCCGAACTCTTCGTCTAATGTATGTTTTCGAGGACGAAAACTCTTTTAGTAGGGGAGAGTTGTAACACCCCAATATTTCAATTATTAAATAATTTGAATTTGAATTTGAATTTTTATTTAATTAAAAATTAAATTATTAGTATTTTTGGAATTATTTGAATTGGTTAATTAAAATGAAAAGTCGGTGGTGGTGTAAAGGTGTGTGTGTGTGTAGTCTAATCCTATTATTTGTTATTATTATTATTTTAGAATAATAAGGAACAAAAGAAAAGGGGGGAGAAAGTGAGAAGTATTTGGGATTTTCATCGTACGTGAGAAGTGCAAAGAGAACAAGGGAAGAAAGAACCAGAACTCTCAAGGAATCAAGAATTTCTCACAGGTAAGGGGTAATTTCTCCTAATTGTTATTATAGATTTTGGGATCAATAGAATGGAATGAGTAGTTAGAAATCCCAATTTAGGATTTTCTAGGTTTGTGTGTGTTGACCCTAAATTTCCAAATTATGTGAATTGGAGTAAATCAATGTTATAGGATCATTGTGTATGGTTAAAATATGTTATATTGCATGATCTTGTTGAGTATTGGTTGATTTGGATGACAATTGTTGTGTTGGATCGTACATGGATGATTGGAATGGAATTGGGAAAGCAAGCATATTGTCAAACTACATTTTCTGCTACTGCAAGTCGTAGGAACCAGTTCCTGTGTGGGAGGAACCGTGTTCCTGGTGTAATTTCCAGAGAAGAGAAAATCTTGTGTCTGGGGAACCAGTTACTCCTGGTGAGGAACCGGGTTCCCAGTGTAAATTTTGCAAAGAAAACTGAATTTTATGCAGGAACCGGTTACTCCTGGGGAGGAACCGGGTTCCCAGTACAAAATCCAGAGAGCGTGTTTTCACATAGTGTGGGAACCGGGTTCTCCTTGGGAGGAACCAATTACCACTGTAATATTTTTGAAAAATAATAAACTTTGAAAATTCATAACTTTCAAACCGTAAGTTCGTTTTAATCGCCGTTTTGGACAATATTCTCTAAATTAAATAATCTATTTTATGAAAATGAGAAAATAATAATTAATTGGTTTTAAATGGGAAAGTGTTAGTTTTCCGATGTTGTGGTTGTTTATACCTAGTACACTTGGAATATGGTATTAGTCTGATGTTGTAGTGTCGTATTGGGTACATGTTGATGCTTGAGTATACTGTTGATGGTTATATGTGTGTTTGTGATGATGATGGCATTACTGGTTGATGAGTAATTGCTTGTATGTTTATGATATTGGTAATGTTCATGATTGTTGTTGATATCATGTATTGTTCAATGTTGCATGCTGTTGATGTGCATGCATATACATTTGGTGGTAGCTAATTCCCATTGTGTGGAATTAGTGAGTTGGCCAATATCTGTTGCCGAGTTGGAATGGGCAGTGGGGTTTTATCTATGTCCGAGTTGGAATGGAATAGATGTTAATGTTGTGTCCGAGTTGGAATGGAACAATATGTGAATTTAGTTCATTGTCGGTACACATGCATAGAGTCTTGCATCGCATTTTGTATGGATTATAACATGATAGGATGGTTTCCAGTGTTATAATCTTGTTGTTGTGAATGACGTGTGTTATGATTTAGATTGTGAAATAAATCTCATTATGATGAATAGGGTAGACTAATAACTTGTGAAACTCTATTGTTTTGCTGAATTTATAATGCATCTTAATTATGATGAAGTCTCACCCTTACTTTGATGATTTCAGATTGAAGCTTTAGCGGCTTAGGAGATTGGTGAGGATGGCTCGTAGAGCTATGCTTTTATGTTACTCACATGTCGGTGTCATGCTCTGGTCTTGTAACACTAGGGAACGTTTGGTTTCGAGTTATAATTAAACTCTGTTGATTTATTTAAGATTATTTTTGGATAATTATTGTGAACTAAGGCGTTGACCTTGAAGTTTTGTTGGTTTTGGATTTATCCAAGTTTTGAGAATAATTCCGCTGTGTAGAACATGTTTCTTTATTATTATTTTAATGATGTTCTTCAGTAAAGCATGACAGTATATGAATTTCATTTTTGATGAATTGTGACGCCCTTTTGTACATTTTAAACTCTGAATTTGTTATATATTTGCGGGGTATTTTAGAAGGGTGTTATAACATTCATGGTATTAAAATCTGTAAGAATGCTCCTAGTATATATCACCTTATGTTCGCCGATGACTGCTTTCTTTTCTTCAGAGCTAATCCTGAATAAGAAAATGTAATGAAATATATTCTTGTCACGCATGAGAAAGCCCCTGGTCAAGCTATTAATTTCCAGAAAACTCGAGTTCTATTTTAGCAGAATGTTGATTTTGATACTAGGAATTTGTTGGCCACTTCCTTAGGGGTTCAACAAGTTTTGGATGTTGGTAATTATCTTGGTGTTTCTTCTATGGTTAGAAGAAGTATGAAAGCAACTTTAAGTTTGTTAAAGATAGAATTTGGAGAAAAATAAATTCCTAGAATAGTATAAGTTTGTCGCAAGTAGGGAGGGAAACCATGATCAAATATGTTTTGCAATCTATTATGACTTATATTAAGAGCCTATTTTTAATTCCTTCTTCCTTAAGTAATGAGATTGAAAAAATGATAAATTCATTTTGGTGGGGTCATAAAAGAGACAGAGAAAAAGGCATACACTGGTTATCGAGGGATCGTTTGTCTACGCCAAAAAATGTAGGGGCATGAACTTCAAAAATATCTGTGCTTTCAACTGTGTGATGCTCAACAAACAAGCTTGGAGGCTTATGACCAATTCTGATACTCTTGTTTCTTGCCTCTACAAAGCCAAGAACTTTCCTAATTATGAATATTAGTCATAACATAAACTATGTGCGCCGAAGTATCTGAAGTTCTAAATTTGTGGTTGTTTACCCTGGGTTTTGTTAAACA
This sequence comes from Vicia sativa, assembly GCA_021764765.1. Taxonomy (NCBI): domain Eukaryota; kingdom Viridiplantae; phylum Streptophyta; class Magnoliopsida; order Fabales; family Fabaceae; genus Vicia; species Vicia sativa. The sequence continues at coordinate 83,212,204 of CM038795.1, forward strand.
ACGCTGGTCTCTTGCCAAAAAATTTAGCTGCGAGATCAACCAGGGAATCTCAGTACAGTGTTTCAATTTTCAAGTGTTTTTTTCTACAAAGTGTTTCAAAAGGTGTGTTCGACCTCACGTCCAACGTGTTTGTGTGATTTCACAAGCAAATAAAATAAACTTGTAAAATAAAACGAAAGCGTTTAAATTGTAAAAGTAAATGACATAACATTTAAAAAATTGAAAAGTAAGTTGATTCAAACAAACATTGCCCTAGCCTGATTCACTTTGCTCGTTCGCTTGGTTACTCTGAGTGATTAGCGTTAGGAATGTAAAAGTTTGAACCTTTAAAATAATGCACTAAATGCTTTATTTATAATACATATATTAGAACTACTTCTTGTTGGGCTTCGTTCATTTACACGCCACATGTATCTTGTAACTTCTACCCACGAACTCATGTTCTCCACTCTTGCTCTCTTTCCCTCCAAGAAACCTTCGTTCGAGTGATCTGGGCCACACTTACGTAACTTTGGGCTTTTAATATTTCTAAGCCCAATTATCCTCCTGGTCAACTGCAAACAGAATCAATTGTACCCTGGTCGAGTGAAACCTCCTGGTTGACCCAAATATTACATTAATTCAAAGAACCCTTTTGAATTCTTTTCTTCTATTGGTTGGATTTTAACCCTGTTGAAAATCCCAACCAACTGTGGTAAAATGAGGTCTAAAATGAAGTATAGTGTCGGGAGAGAATATTTCATCATGGGATTAGAATTGGCTTTGTGATGGTATAGATAATCCTTGGTCAAATGAGTTGGTTGTGAGTAACTTTAAAGTCTCATACTTAATGATTCCAAATGGTAGACAATGAAATCATGTACTCATCTTTTGTCGCTTGTAGGGGAGATTTTGCGCAATAGTTTCAAAATACGCCTCTTTATGATTCAGTACAACTTGATAAATTGTATCGGAAGTATGAAACAAACGGTACATTCTCGGTTCGTTGTGCTTATAGGTAACGAATCTTTTGATACTTCTCACCTCAGGATTAGTGAGAGATGGAATTCGTTGTGAAATATCAAGACACCCATAGAGTTAAGAAGTTTTTGTGGCGTCTATACAGAGATTGTGTGTCTTCTAATAAGAGACTTTTGAACAAAGGGATTAATTGTCCATCCAACTGTCGGTTGTAGGGATGGTGAGGAAAATAATTATCATATATTCCTCTCGTGCCCAAAGAGTATTGAGTGTTGAGAAAAAGTGGGTCTCTGGCCTATGTTGCAGCAGATTAGTGCCAATAAAGGGTTGTTTACTTATGTGATTTTTTATTTTTATAGGTTTCAAATCAATACCAACATGCAGTTTTCTCAATCATCTTATGGAGCATTTGGAAAGGGAGCAAAAATAAAATTTGGAATCCTGATGAAGAATCAGCGACCCTCATTTGTCAACGAGCATCGCAACTTTTGGCCGGATGGAGAGATGCCCATCAATATCGTCCCAACAATGGAATTCATAATTCTTTGACAGTTGTTACCAGGTGGAGTAAATCGTCGATGGGTCGCCTAAAATGCAATATTGATGTGTCATTCTCTCATAATAAAATAGGTATGAGTGTATGTATTAGAGATGACGCGAACCATTTTACTCCAGTCTGAATAAAATGGTTTTTGCTTTGCACTGAAGTTGTTATTGGAGAAGCTCAAGGTCTTCTAACTTCTATAAATTGGGTTCATGATCTGGGATATTATAATATGGATTTCGAGTTATATGTCAAAAACGTCGTGGATAGTGTGAATGCTCTAAAACCAAATGACTCAAATTTTTGTATTATTAGTGGAGAATGTAATCGGCTGACGACTTTTTTTTTGGAACTTTCATGTTAAGTTCGCCCGAAGACAAGACAATGAGGTTGCTCATGCTCTAACAAAAGTGGTTTCATCTCTTACTAGTTTTCATAATTTCATTGGTATTTCAATATGTATTCAAAATATTATTATTAATAATATGAGTTAATTTTTTCCCTTCAAAAGATAAATAAATGGATTATATCCTATTAATCCAACTCAACCATAGTTTAGCAGCCGGAGAGATATCCGATCACCGCAAATTTAAACCACAATATCATATTTATTCATTTTTAAAAAAAAAACAAAATTCCAATAATCAATCTACTATACAGTAAAGTTAAACTATAAAATTAATATTTGTCAAAATAGATGGAAATAAAGTAGAATTACTGCTATATAACAATAGTAATATATACATCCTTCGGACATATTTATAAGCAACAAAAAAATTTGAGATTCATTGAAACATTAATGTATCTGATGTAAAATAATGACTAAATACATCAATAATTCAATAAACCTAAAAAAAAATTATTGCTTATAAAAATGTCTAGAGAATATAGGTTTATCAAAAGCCAGCGGCATCTTAAAGAATTGCTTTAGAATCTACCTTCACGTGTACCTAAATTTGAATTCACACTCATTCAAAATAAGGCTACATTATGTGACAAAGATCTAAAATATTACTAACAAATATGCTTTGGGTCTCCACTTCCTTTCTCACAAACACTACTGTTTCCTACATAAAACCACACAAAAGGTTCTGCTATTCGTCCCACCAACAAATATATGTATAATGACAAAACACACAACATTATTATTATTTACTTCATAAAGTATAATATATCTTCAGATAGAACAACAACTTGTTGGTTGAAAAGACAATAGGACAATTTACCCAAATTACTTATGTGTAGGGCATTAGCTCCTGTGACTCCACGTTTACAATAATCTCAAAACCTGTCTTATATTGGACACATACATGGGATCTGTCATAAAATTGCCAAAAGTTTTAACATAATTAACACTGTAGACTCACGGCAGAAAAACATATTCAATGACATAACATATTATCATTATTAGATTTGAGAATATAATAGAAATGAGAAACCATTCAACTTCAAATCATGGGTAGGTTCCATTAAAACAAAAACACATATCTAGGTTGTTGTGATATTAACATATAACCTTGCAATAGACTATGATAATAGGATATCACTGCAGAAGTAGCAATGACAAAGCCTTGTGATTTGCAGATCAAAATTAATGGTCAACAGATATTTCTTTTGAAAGAGGTATGTATATTAGCCTTCTTCAATGACTTTCTTCCTTAAATCAAAATAAATTATTCTGGTTTGTTCATTTATTTTGCAGAAGATTATATCAAAATACTGTGGAAAGGTGAAGAAAATCTTGAATCATCAAAAGAGAAGATGTCATGTGAAGGAGATGGGAATCAGGATCAATGATTTTCCTGGAGGCTCAGATGGATTTGAGCTAGTTTCAAGGTTTTGTTACAACAATGGAAAAATACCAATTGATGTATCTAATGTGTCTCTTCTTTATTGTTGTGCCATTTATCTTGGAATGACTGAGGAAGTTTTCAACAACAATCTATTGCAACAAACACAGACTTTTCTTGAGGGAATTCATTACTGGAAATGGAATGACATAGTTTTAAGTCTAATGAGTTGTGAAATGTTTTATGAATATGCAGATTGTTGTGGTCTCTTGGAGAAGATCATTAGTGCAGTGTTAACAAAGATCGTCCAAAATTCAGATGCAAACCTCAATATTTCCTTCACCTCTTTATCGTCGTCATCACTGTCGTCGTCGTCAACGCCGTCTTCGCCGGAAAGCAACTATGCCAAGAGATTCTCTTCTTCAACACAAACTACATCAGAAAAAGCCAAATCGAGTTTGACAAGCAAAGCATGGTGGTTTGAGGATTTGGAAACATTACCACCAAAGATAGTTGAGAAACTTTTTCAGTGTACTGAATCATACAAAGATGATAACAACAGTTTAATCCTTACAAGATTTCTGTTGCAATATCTGAAAACAGCTACGCAAACCAGAAACGCCGATTACAGAAATAACAGTGAGTATGCTGCTCTTGCAGAAACAGCTGCTTATGGAGTCATGTCTGTTGGTAAGAAAAATTTCTCTTGCAGAGGACTTTTTTGGGTATTAAGGATTGTTTCTAGATTCGGGTTAAGTAAAATTTGCAGAACTGAGCTAGAGAAATTGATTGGCGGGGTGCTCGAACAAGCAACACTCGATGATCTTTTGGTCTCAGGACAAGATATCGGGATCTATTATGATGTTAACTTGGTGATAAGATTGGTTAGACAATTTGTTGATACCAATGGCTATGATGGAATGTGTTTACAGAAAATGAAAAGGGTTGGTAGATTAATCGACAAGTATTTGAGAGAGATATCACCTGATCAGAACCTCAAGATCTCGAAATTTCTTGGAGTTGCAGAATGTTTGCCTGACACTGCAAGGGATTGCTTTGATGGGATCTACAGAGCCATTGACATCTATCTTGAGGTGAATACCACTTTCCTTTTTTCCATTGCTTTTCATATCATATGATATGCATCATGTTCCTAAAGAATCATACGAAATCGAAAATAGCAGATGCATATTTAACAATTGATAGCATTTACCATTTAAAGCAGCATACTTAACAACAATAATATATTACTAAAGATTCTCATGTTTGGAACAAATAATGTTTTGCAGTCTCATCCAAATGTCCCATTTGAGGAAAGATCAAGATTGTGTAAATGTCTTAACTACAGTAAACTCAGCTTTGGAGCTAGTAAAGATCTTGCCAAGAACCCCAGAATACCTCCAATGGTTGCAATGCAGGCACTTATTTCTCAACAAACAAAAATTTCAACAAGCAATTTTGTAACTGAGAGTCCACGAAAAAGCCGATCACAAATACTTCTGTATAATGAAGGTGGCATTGACAGCTTCTCTCAAGAGAAAAAACACATGAAACTAAACATGGAGACATTGAAATGTAAGGCAGTAGAAGTAGAGAAATTAGAAGAAATGAGTGGTCAGATTTCAAATATGTTTAGCAGGAGTGTCTTGCTAACTCCTGCTCGTGCTAGAGCCTCGCCAAGATATTGTTGAATACATATCTTCCTCTTGTGTGTCTATCAGTATCCATTATACACTGGTATTTTACTGTATTGTAGAAAGTTGCAATTTCATTTTTATTTTATATTTTGCTTAGAATTTCAACATGATAGAAGGAATAGTATAGAAAATATTCCATCATTGTAGCACTTGAACTTCTTGCTTACATGGAAAATATTACTGGATAAAACACAAGAAATATGATCTCTAGAGATAGTTAAGTTTTGATTGACATTGTATTCATGTGCAACAGTAGATGTTTTTTTTATGCGAATAAAAATAAAAAACAGATGAAACTTTAAATACACAGAGACAGTAATTTAGAGAATGCATGTAGAGCCGGGATAAGTCATAATTTGTGTTTCTTCTGCTCATTTGAGGAAAACAGCTATCCTTGCATCCTAAAGTTGATGGTTAGGCTTTAATTAGAATGGTAGATGGAAAAGAAAATAATGAATACTATAGGAAATGTAGTGAAAGGAGAAATGGATAAATTATACAAAATCAAAATCAAAATACAGTATAACCCACGAAATTAGTTCCTTTCCTTCCAAAAGTCATACAAGAGTAGGCTCACTGAAAGTTTAACCCCCACAAACCCTATCTTTTGCTAACGTTCTACCAAACATAGAACCAACTCTTTCCTTCCAATGTTTCCTTTCATTCCTCAAAAGACATATCAAACAAAGCCTAGCTAAATCAATAGGCCCGTAACAAATTAGAAACAATGCAATCATAATTGTTGGTGCACAAGAATCAAAGATGATAGGAATAATGAGAAAATAACAAGAGAATGACGACTATCAAAAGAGTGGAAAAAAATAAGAATTGTTGTTATAAATGACATCTACCACTAGTCTATTTATACAAGGATAAAATTGTCACATAGACTCTAATAGAGTAATCTTAGTGACCAAGATAAAAGGTACATAAATAGAAAATACTAAATTACCCTTCAATACCATCCCTTAATTTATATTTCTATACAAAACTAACAACACCAATTTCATCCCTTAAGAGGAGAAATTGATCCGTCTTGATTGCCTTCGTTAGAACATTTGCCAACTGCTTCTGGGTGCTATAGTGCACAACTTCTAATGTTCCGTTCTGGACTTGATTTCTCAAGAAATGATACTTAGTCTCAATATGCTTGCTTCTCCCGTGCAACATAGAATTTCTGGCAAGATTGATTGCAGACTTGTTATCAATCACCAGCTTCAGAGGCTTCTTTACTTTAATCTTCAGATCTTGCAATAAGTTCAGAAGCCACGACATAAGCGTGCAATATACTCAGCTTCACACGTTGATAGAGCAACAACATCTTGCTTCTTGGAACTCCAAGAAATAGGACCTCCCAGAAACTTGAATAAGTATCCAGAAGTACTTCTTCTATCAACTTTATCTCCACACCAATCAGAATCAGAGTAACTCATCAACTCTGATTCTTCCTTTCTTCCAGAAGGAAATAATATTCCAAACTTCAGAGTTCCCTTGATATACCTCAGAATTCTAACAGCAACTTGATAATGGGACCACTTAGGTTTACTCATGAACCTACTAACCAATCCAACTGCATAGGAAATATCAGGTCTGGTATTACACAAATACCTCAGAGAACCAACCAGTTGTTTAAAGATTGTAGCATCCACATCTTCACCCTCAGAGTCAGAATTCAATTTATGATTGATTTTTGACGGTGTAACAACAGTCTTACAATTCTCCATCTTAAATTTCTTCAGAGTTCTAGTTCATATTTCAGTTGATGCAAAATGATACTCTCCTTCGAGTACATAATCTTCATCCCTAGATAATATATCATATTTCTCAGATCAGTCATCTCAAATTCATTCATCTGCACTTTCTTGAACTTGATTATATCTTCTGGACAGCTCCCTGTAAGCAATACGTCATCAACATAAAGACACACCAAAATCATATTGCTTCAGTCCATACAGAGTTTTATGTAACTTGTACACCATCCCTTTCTGATTCTTTTTCACGAAACCAGGAGGTTGTGACACGTATACCTCTTCTTGTAATGGACCGTTCAGAAATGCTGACTTCACATCCAAATACATCAGAGGCCAATTTCTCTTTGCAGCTAAAGCAATCACCAGTCTGATTTGCAGCTAAAGCAATCACCAGTCTAATTGTCTCATGTCTAGCTACAGGTGCAAATACCTCAAAGTAATCTAGTCCAGGTTTTTGAAGAAAACCTCTGGCCACTAGCCTTGCTTTGTGCTTACCAACTGATCCATCTAGCTTAAGCTTCACCTTGAAAACCCATCTGACGCTGATGGCTTTTTTCTTCTTCGGAACCTTAGTCAACTCCCAAGTTTTGTTTCTTTCTATAGCCTCAAATTCTTCTTTCATAGCATTCAGCCAGACTTTCTTCTTGAGTGCTTCTTCTATACCCAATGGTTCAAAATCTACTAGCATGGCACACTGAATGACTTCTCCCTCTGAGTCAACTCCAGTGTCTTGCAGCATGTCAAAATCTGCAACCCTTTTAGGTATAGTTCTGATTCTTTATGGCCTCTAAACTTGTTCTGAATATTCTCCAGAACTTGGAACAACATTAGCTTCTGAACCTTGTCCAGAAATCCTAACTTCAGAATTACCACCTTCAGAAACATGATCATCTTCAGAAGCTTGTCCTCCAGAACCTACGTCTTCAGAGTTTTCCCTTCCAGAAGCATGATCACCATCAGATTCTGGATCATCATTAGAATTTGGATCAGAATCAGATTCATCATGTTCATCTTCAGAATCATCTTCTGACTCTTCTTCGGAACTTTCAACTTTTGATTCATCTTCAGAAGTTATCTCTACACCAGAAATGAGTTAAGACTTACTCCAATCCCAAACTTCTGACTCTTTCACAATAACGTCTCTGCTGACTTTTGTTTCTGGACAATAAAGTTTGTACGCACCTGTATTGTGGTACCCCACCAGTAACATCACTTTGCTTCATCATCTCTTCTTCTAGCTTCGGAACATGTTTGTAACACACGTAACCAAAAACCGGATGACTAACACTTTGCTTCTCTCCCCTTTCTAAAGGAACAATTTCCTTGACCTGCGTTGGATTCTATTGAGCACATATCTTTGTAGCAGCCTTTTCCTATAAGTTGTGAGGAAGCTTCTTCTCTTTTAGCATACTTCTCGTCATATCAAGCAAAGTTCGATTTCTTCGTTCTGCAAGACCATTGTGTTGAGGAGTATAAGGAGCAGTAACCTCATGCTCAATTTCATTATCATCACAGAACTTCTGGAATTCTGTAGAGTTATGCTCACCTCCACCATTCGTTATGAGAATCTTTAACTTCTGACCACTTTGATTCTCAGTCTTCTCCTTGAACTTCTGGAATTCAGTAAACGCCTCATTCTTAAACTTGATGAGCGTCACCCACGTCATTCTTGTGAACTCATCCATAAAAGACACAAAATACTTATTTCCTCCAAGTGAAGGTTCTGGAAATGGTCCACACACATTAGAATATACTACTCCCAGAGCATGTTTTTCTCTTGGGACTACTTCTGTGATACAAATGGCAATATAGGTTGCTTGCCTTTCATGCATACCTCACATGACTTCTCAGGCTTCACAATCTTCGGAATGTCACGTACGAGTTTCTTAGAACTTAGATGCCCTAAGCTTCTATAGTTCAGATGCCCCAATCTCTTGTGCCACGACACTATCTCCTTGAGCCTTCGCACTAAGACACTCTATTTGATTGTTTCTACATTCACCTTGAATGTTTTGCTTCCTTGATTGCATAATCAACTTCGATTGGAATCATACAAGAGATTTTTCTTCATAACAAGAGAAACTTTTCTCAATGAGCTGACCCACACTCATCAGATTGCTTTTGATTCCAGGAACATACCAAACATCCTTGATCAAAACATTCTTCTCATTCTTCACTTTAACTTTGACATTTCACATACCTTACGCAATAAGGTACTTATCATCGACATCGATCTTTGTCCTCCTTCGAGTCAAAATCTATCGCCTGTTTGTTTCGGTCAAGTGATTTGAGCGGTCGGTGTCAATATACCACCAATCGCCAAACATCTTCCATCGACTCGAAGCCATCAATAACACAGTTCATCATCCGGCTATGTTTGCTTCTTCTGATTTCCTTCCTTTGTTTGACCAACAATCTCTAGCAAAATGGCCAAACTTCTTACAACAGTAACATTGAACTTTCTTCTTCTCCTTTCCCTTTTGATGTTTCTTCTCATTAGAAGTTGAGGTTTTTGACTTCTGGAATCTATCACCACGTCTATTCTTGGCCTCTGACCAAGAATGCTTCTGGTCCTTCTTGACAAAAGAAGCTTTCAGAGCCTGCTCAACTTCCCTCTCAGAAGTTCTTTCAGTCAGATGCAACTAGGGATGGCAACGGGTACCCATAAGTACGGGTAGTAGTCTTCCGCTACCCGCCCCATTTAATAAATATGATATCCGTATCCTCCCCATATCCGTGCGGGTACCCGTTAGACGGGTATCCGTGAAATTTGAGATATCCGCGGGTATTAACGGGTATCTATGAATACTATTATTTAAGTATATTTTAAAATATGTACATTTAAATAATTATTTTTTAATTTCTTTTAAAGTAAAAAAAAAATATTTTCAAAGTTAACAAATTATAAACATTAATAAAAATAAATCACTTTCATTTTATTTCTTCTTTTATCCAAATAATAATAATAATTGTAATAATAATATTGTATTTAAGAAAATAACAATAATAATTTTGATGAAACAAATTAACGTTTAAGTATTTTTTTCTAATTATTAACGGATATGGATATCCACGGGTACGGGTACCATCAAATCCATATCCGTATCCGTAAATAATCGGGTAATTAAATATCCGTTTATTTTACCCGTGGATACCCATTAAACCATCATATCCATATCCGTGACGGGTTTTACCCACGGGTACGGGTTTTTTTGCCATCCCTAGACGCAACTCATGCACTTCTAGACTACTTTGCAGCTCTTTTATTCTCATGGTTTCCAGATCTTTAGAATGTTCAATTGCTACAACAATGTAATCAAATTGAGGAGTAAGTGACCTCAATACCTTCTCTATGATTACCTGTTCAGAAAGAGTTTCTTCACAAGCCTTCATCTCATTAGTGATCAAAATCACTTTAGAGATATACTCTGAAACCTTCTCATTATTCTTCATGTTGAGATTCTCATATTGCTTTCTCAAGGACTGAAGCTTCACCTTCTTCACTAATGCGTCATCGCCGTAACATCTGACCAGTGTGTCCCACGCCTCCTCTGACATCGTCGAATCTACAATCTTCTCAAACACGTTCACATCCACACATTGATGGATGAAGAACAACGCCTTCTAATCTTTCTTCCTCTTCTTTCTCTGCGCCTCTCTCTCTTCTTCTATTGCATCTGCTGCAACCGGAATATACTCATCAGTAACAAGCTCAAGAACATATGAATCATCCGTCTGTTCCAGTTCTTGCCATCAAAAACTGGAAGTTTGGTACTCATATTGTCGTTTCCGTTCATCTTCAACCTTGTAAGGTGCACTCAAATCTTCACCAAACACAGTGTTTTCCAACCCCATAGAATCAGAAAATGTGATTTTGTTACAATTTTGTTCAAATATTCAACGTGAACCCAGAAACAAAATCAATCACACAAACTCTCACGTTTCACTCATGTTTCCCTATGAATCGAACTGGAGCTTTAGATACCGATTTGTTAGTGCACAGGAATCAAAGATGATATGAATAATGAGAGAATAATGAGAGAATGACGGCTACAAAAAGAGTGAAAGAAAATAAGAATTGTTGTTATAAATGACATCTACCACTAGTCTATTTATATAAAATTGCCACTTATGCCCTAATAGAGTAATCTTAGTGACCAAAATAAAATGTACATAAATAAAAAATACTATATTACCCTTCAATAATGATCACCTAAAAAGGAAAAAGTTTTATTATAGGAGTGAGCAAAATAACAGATAATAGATAGAAGACATTTCCTAATCAAAATTATGTCCTCCTTTTGATAAGTGCCACATCTAAGATGGATTCTTGTGATCTAGGAGTACAAATCCTTTCACCAGTTCCAGTAGGTTTCTTTATGCGGCTGGACCTTGCCTAGGAATTACACTTCGAATGCTTCTCTGCTTAGCATGAGATAACCCTCAGCAGAATGATTATCCCGCTGTATAGGGTAAAAAATATGGCCAATCTTTCTGGAATATCAATGTGAAATATAACTTGAAACACTCCATTTCTCTTGTAGCACACGAGTAATGTAACCTGGTGAAACCGCATCTTCTTGATAATATCATGGATCCTATTTTCATCATAATAGTGAGTCTAACCAAGAAGTCATATACTCCATTTGTTTCAGAGCTTTTACTGAATCTGTACCACATCAATTAGCAACACAAATAAATAAAAAATGAAAACAAATGAGAGGGCCGTTTAGTAATAACGAAGAGAAGGTGCTTCAAAGTTCAGAAGAAAAAATTTTGTTACCCACGATTAAAAGCAGTTATTGATCAACAAAAAAGCTTCAAGAATCTACAAAAACTCCAGCCTACAAGTTCAACAAAATGGCAAGACTAAGTTCAACAAAATGGCAAGACTAAGTTCAACAAAAAGGCAAAACTAAGTTCAATAAAAAGTCCAGAGATAATAACCTTAAGGTCCATTTGGTTTGAGATTTTTTCATTTTTTATATTTTATTATTACTTTTAGTTACAAAAATGCTTTCAATCTGTTCAAAGTTTTCAAAATATTTGTGCAAGAAACAACGAAAAATGTTGTCTAAAAACCAAGATATCCGCATAAATATAATGTCCTTACATCTTTCACTACAATCTTGTCTGAAAAACTCAATCTTGGCAATAACCATTCCAACAAATAGAATGAGGAGTTCTGACAGTTGCTTGCAACAGAATGATCATCTGAAAAGGGAATATGCTGGAATCATGCTGATTGCTAAAAGCAATTGACAATTGTAATTAGTAGCAATGGAGTTCAAACCTGAAGAACGGATGAGAACTCTGTGTGTAACAAAGGACTGTGACAGAAGAAAGGACCAACATCAAATTAAAAAATTTTATACGGGAAAAAAAAGTCCGCATATATTAGAAAAGTACAAAACAGAACAGCATTGGAAACAGGCTTTTGCCCGCCTTTTCCTACCCGGTCAAAAAAGTAACTATAGCAACTTCACAATTAGATTTTAGAACACAACCACTTTTTAGAGACAAATTCAACGAAAATTATAGATTCTTTCTATAAACAACTGCTTTATATCTTCAAATAGTTAGACATTACATATTCGAGAAGGATGATAAATGGAAGAAAAAAAACCATGTTTAATGATTGTCATTTGCAAATATAAAAATTATGATAATAAACAGAAACGTAATTGAACACACAATTCCTATTAGAATTTATCGAAAGACGTGTCTACAATAAAAATAAAGATAACTATGGTACTGTTCCAGGATAAAATTTTGCCAAAACATGTTCCTAAATATTCAGTTTATAATGTACTATGTTTTTCTGCAATTTAATAGAAGGCATCAGCTTAATTTTATAAATATTAGGAAAAAAAATCAGATCATTACTCTCACTTTCTCCATTGCTCTTTCCTCTATCTCTCCCTGCTCCTATTACGGTCTGTTCATCCACTTTCTATATATATTTTTAATAATACTTCACATATAATACCATTTTTTAACCTTCCCCAAACAAATTAAGATTTTACCAGAGTTGGTCTGTGAATTACGCATGATGTCTTTGATATAAAGTTGACAAAATCTTTACCTGCCAGACAGAAGGCATGTACTCACGATATTCAACATGTTGACTGTCTCTTGTTGCATTTCTCGAACTTCTTTCTTCCCAACTATTTTTCATGAAACTTCTGTAATAGGGTATCATCATACATAAAATCAGGAAGTATAATAATATTGAGACTATAACAGAAAATAATGTCTTAATCAAAGAGTTTCCAAATAACAAAAAATTAACCTTTGCAAATGCAAAGCACCTAACCAATCACTACTAAACCATAAAGGCCAATCAGGATTAAATAAATTGTCAACACTAGAGAGGGAAAGAGAAAATACTGGCAAAAACACAGTGGTGTTACTGCGTTAGAGTAATGTACGCTTAGAGTAATTGATTAACTAAAATACAGCAATTGATCAACCAAAATGAATCCCCTATTAACCACCTATGAAATAAGACAACTCTTCCCCAAATCACAGTTCCCCTAAATAGTTTTCCTACCCTTTGCATGGTGGAAGAAGATTTTTTTATCAAAATCAACCTTGCACCAAATAAAGATATTACCTCTTTCTTCATACAATATCACGGGTAGGATTCAAAAGCTTCTCAAGTTCTCTAATTTGGATACTAAAAGAAATAAGTTTGAGTTTCTATAACCATTATAGAACTCACCCTTTGACATCACTTGAAGCTGTGGATTGTTTATTCCAAAAAATCACTGACTTTGTAGCTATAACAAGCATTGGATGCACCTGAAGAAGTTTTTTAATATCCTGAACTACAGCTTCTGACACACTTTGAAGAAAAAGCTTTTTCCTGCATCACATAACACCTGAAAGTTCAAATCAACATATATATGGACCAATGTTACACATGAATTCTAATACTAAGAGAACCACCGGTCAATATTCATTATCTCTTTGCTTCTAGTCTAGGTTTTCATTCTTCCATAAAAAAGCCAGAGGGACAAGTCAATCAATAGAGAATTCTGAAGAGAAATTGTTCCTTTTAGAACTCTAAAACATAGTGAAACGGACACGTGCCATCTTCTAGAAAATATCAACATGAGTATCACTTACCTGCTGTTTTCTTTTAGAGGCAATAACATAGATGCACGATCCATCCAATGAAAAGCTCCAATGCTGAAAAATACAGTTTGATCAGTCAAGCTTACTGATTAGTTATTATATCAGACCATATTTTAAGCAACAGTGTTCAAATAAACAGTTGGACATAATCATATAGTAGGCTAGTGAGAATACAAAGGTATAACTCATTCGACTTTCTGATGGGGTTCTTTTGAATTATTGTGGTTCTAGCATGAATCTGAGTTTTTATATTTGCTAATAATGATTCAGAGTTTTCATGTCATTATGATTTCATTTTGTGGTTGCTTTTATTCATAGGGTCTTAAACAGAAAACACTATGAATAAGAATAATCAAGAGGACAAAGATGAAGTACATACATAAATAAAAAATAGCAATGACAGCTCTCTAAATCTAATTGTTATTAACATTGTAATTGGGTGGAATTCACAAGAAGCCTTTATTGCTCGTATTGAGGTGACATAACTGATAACATCACAATGACAGCACTTAAACCTTTTCTTATATTTTGGTAGAAAATTACACCTAAACTTTTCTTATATCATATCAAACTATTATTTTTATAATTCTTAACTACTCAAGATTTCTAAACCTTCCACCACGGCAATCAGTAAATAAAATGCCACATTGAATAAAAAGGAAGAAAAAACCAACCTGTCAATCATGAGCAAGTGAACACTAACCCCGTGAACTTCTTTCTCCTTATCCAAACGCCAATTTAATGTCTGTTGTAGAACAAAAGGAATAAGATACATAGATAGAAGTTTAAAATTGTTATTGGAGGCAGATGCAACCTCCTCCTCCTCCTCCTCGTCTTACCTTGAGAGTCTGAAGAAATTGAAAACTATCCGAACACCGAACATACAAAAACCGAGTCATACACAAATCAAACAACGATTTATCATAATCTCCACTATCTTCCCCTGTTCCATCACAGAAAAAGCGAGATAAATAACCCTAACAAAACACAGTAATAAACTCAACAATGGAAAATCATTACCGTAAGGTTCCATAATGCGATGAACAAGCAATTGCGAGAAACGATTGATATCAAATCGAGAATCAAGGTCAATAAAGAGTACCAAATGCTCAAATCCACCATACTGTATCCCATTCCAGTGTTTAGGGAGAATGCAAGTGATTGCGGTTTGAATGAGAATTTGAGTTTTGGCGGAAGGAGAGGGACCGACGAGTTCGACGACGTTACCGACGCGGAGAGGGACTCTGTGAAGCGGCGGAGGTAGAATGAAAGGTCGGACCCTCCAAACGCGTTTCAACATTTCGCCGCCAGTTTCGTCTCCCTTTATCCAGCTTTCCATTTCTTCTCGATCTTTCTTCTGCATTTTTTGAATCCGATCAACACTAACCCTTGTTTCCCACGCAATTCAATTCTTCTGTAAATAAATATATATATATATATATATATATATATATATATATATATATATATATATATATATATATATATATATATATATATATATATATATATATATATATATATTTTAAAATTAACCGTTAATCGGGATGAGTCCAATAAATGTCTCTAACAATTACTCTATCATCACCCGTCGTTGTCTACAAACATAATTGTTCTCATCTAGAACTTTCAAAAGGTGTTGCATTTCGGTTCGATCCTCCCGAATGGCTAATTTGGTTTGATAGCGCTTATTGTACACTTGTTTGATATTTGATGTGCGCTCCGGTCTTTTGCGCTTCAAAGTTGCAAGAATGTTTTTGGGAGGTACCAAATTCAAAGTCATGTTGGAAACACATGTCTTCTCATCTGGAAGTAGTTGACATGCTATTGGATGACCGGCCAACTTTACAATTAAATCATGATTGTGTTCACCGCTAATCACATTAAATTTCCACTTCTTGTTGGCCATGAGATAAACACGCAACCGAAATGGACACTCACATTTTCTTGTACCGGTTTCCTCACGTTTCAAATTTTGAATGTGAGCCACATATTTTCTGCTCCTTTCGCAAGTCAAAATTACAAACGCATTTCTTCTATCAGTGACGTTATCGGACATTGCTATCACAGTATCAAATCCTAGTCTTGTTGCCTCTAAACTAATACACTGCAACATATCGTCACGTAATTCAAATTCTTCAACATTTTCAAAACGTTCACGAACATCGACCGCCTTAATTACGAGAGGTGGAACTACGATCGGTGATACAACTTCAATCACATCGAGTTTATGAATGTTATCGGGGGTGCACCATACCTCTATTACATGATAAAAAATAATTATACACATATCACAGTGAAATCTGGTGCATAACTTAACACAGAGACAAAACTGGAAATAGACTTCTAGTTTAGTTCAACCAGAAACTGGAAGTATATATTTGGTTTGTACCTAACCTTATTTTCAGCAAAAACTAACAGATTAATTTAGTGGATGAGGGATAAAAGGGATAAAGTTTACATAAAATTCTTTTTTGTTGAGCTATTTTTGATATGATGAACCACAAAATTGAGGATTTGGAGTGGAAAATGGATTGACAGTGGAGAGAGTTTTTGAGAGGTTTGAAGGAGAAAGAGTGTAATGGTGGTGATCACCATGGTTGTTGTTTTAAGCATTCAGACTCGTGACAAAATCGGAAGTATACTTCCGGTTTTATATAATTTATCCAGGTGGCAATAGAATTCAATATTCTCACTACTATAACTGGATGTAAACTTCCAGTTTCAAACCGAAAGTACATCTCCGGTACAGTTTCTTACAATATCAGGGGTCACACCATATTTTGACTAGTTTGTACAAATGGGGTGCGAACCGGAAATAAACTTCCGATTTTGTGAAGGGCATTTTTTATTTTACATAGGGTGCGGTGCGCCCACCACTATGGGATGGATTAAGAAATTCACAAATTTATTTGTATGTCTATAATCCATATAGGCAAATGCAACACTAAATATTAACTTGGTTGATGTCATGCTAATTATTTCAAATGAAGGTTGTCTATATTTGTGTGTCTTGTAAGTGTTGTCTATAACTAACATAATAGGAAAAATATTCAACAACTTAATTGAATCTGAGTGGGTCCAAAAAATATTTCTCACAACTTTTGTGTTATCTCTTTTTCTACTCAAGTAAATATAAATTGTGTCATCTATCAGCTTAAACAAATGTTCTATCTCACTTCTAGAACCTCTTATCTCTTTTCGTAACTTACTCTTGTACTTATATATTTGCATGATTTGAGTGACATTCTATGAATCTCGCTCTTGCAATGAAAGCAATATGCGTTTAGATGGAACATGTCTCTTTTTCAAATCGTCAACATATTGCTTCTCATATGTGTTTAGCCTACCAACAAAGAAATGACTTTCTAACATATGCGGTAAACCATGGTTATGAAGTCCACATTTTATATTAATTTTTCATCCAAACTCATCTTTCGATGGTGTCAATATGATTTTGAATAGACATTCACATTTCTCAGTGTCACTTTGTGTTCCACTATATGCATATATCCTTGTATTTCTCACATTTATCACAACCAAATATTACTTTGTTGTTTCTCACTCTCTTGTCTATTTCGATATTTGAACGAGTGATGATAATAATAACTTTATTTCTAATTTCAACTTCTTTAATCACCTTGTCACCTCTTCTCGTGAATAGAATCTGTATAATTGAAAATGCATCAAAAATATTTACACATATTTAATTTTTATCGCATATTTATAAAAAAATTTCCATAACTACAACAGGAAAAAATTGATTTTTTTTTTTTTAAATGACTATCAGATAACTTACCATTAAATTTTCAAGTAAAAAAAAATTCACTGAATAACTTAACAACAAATTTTCCGATACACAAGTTCTCCTCCCCCGATAACATTGTAAAAGTTATTCTGTATTGTTTAAAAAATACAAGCCGAATAACTACTCAGTTAGTCCTTCAATAAAAACAAAATACAAATCAGATAACATTACTTCAAGCTATTCAGTAAAAAAAAAAAAAAAAACATATTGAATGACATTTTTTGTTGTTATTCAGGACACATATATGGGGTGTAGTTTAAACTTCTTCAAATTTTCTATAAACTTGAATGAATAGTAAAAAAAAATAAAATGATAAATTAATTAAAAATATATAAAGATAAAGTTTGTATATTTTATAAAATGTAGGAATACATAGATAAGTTTATGAACATACGTAAAACTTTTGATATTATATTGGTGCAACATACACGATAGGGGGTGAGGTGAATCAACGGTGAAAATGATTAATTAAAAAATATGAAATTTAGAGAAAAAAATAGAGAATTAAGAGAGTAATTGAAGAGGAAAAAAAAAATTTTAAGCACAATGACATTCTTCTTACACATTACATGAGAGAGAGTTATTTATAAGTATCTAAAAGCAACACAAAATAAATCAACAAACAAAAACAAAACCACAACAGAAAAAACTGTCACACTGGAGAATTGAGTTTCGCGAGAGAAATTGATTTCTCCAAATAGAAAAACCGATTCGAAATTTTATTTTTCTACTTTATTGACAAAACAGCTTATTCACTTAAATTGTTTCCAAAACAGCTTCTGAAACCTTCAAATTGCATTTGACTTATACTCAACCTCTCAACCTTCAGTTGAGAGTTATATATATATATATATATATATATATATATATATATATATATATATATATATATATATATATATATTAACTAGCCTAGTTTTTAATATAATAGAATTAGTATTACCTATATATGATATTTAATTAACTTAACTATCAATTTAATTAGATTGAGTTGTCATAGTTTTGAACTTGTGATAACGTTTGTATCTTGTTTTAGTAGTATGAATAGAATCAATCAAGATATTAATCTTAAAAATATATAACTAAAGTGAAAGAAAGAAAGAAAAAAATAGGTGGGGTGTGTCTAACAAGGGTTTAGAGCATGTCAGCTTGTGGTAGGCATTGCTTACGGGACACCAAACACACGAGAACTTGAGGTTATCATTGCTTTAACGCCACGACTAACAATCTTTCTTAATATCCACAATTATTCCACTTCTTCCTTGTTATTATCTTTTCTACTCTATCTCAATCTTTTTTTCATCATCAGATTTATATTAAAGTGGAACTTATTTTATTAACCTCTTCCACTTCCAATATCGAAGCCTCCATCCAGAAAACAATAACAACAATATTTATAAGGAAAAAAACACCAACTGAATCTGTCTCTGCTTCTGTCTTTCACAGGTAATAACTAAATCAAACCTGTCTTTTTGTTGAGTTTACTTGTCATAAAACATGTTTCATATAGTTTTTTAGGAAGGTTACAATTATTGATTATTTACTTGAGTTAGGAAAAATCATAAGATGTTTAGAATGGTTAGTTAACTCAATGATTGTTAATTGGTTAATCAATTTTCAGAATTATAGCAAGTGTATCTGAGTTTTTTGGTTGCTAACAATGTTTTATACTTTCCTTGTATTTGTTTATGAAACTGAGTGCAGGACACAATGAATATTATGTCCACCAACCAGTGTGGTTGGCCACTGAGAATTCAGGATCATCTTGACAAAGGAACTAGTATTAATAAGGCTCCATTTTCAGGATATCATTCTCCTTCCAAAGGATTGGACTTCCCTAATGTTGCTCATAAATGTCGCCGTAGTGCCAGAAATTGTAGGCCGGTTTTTTCCAGTACAGTGAGTGACAGTATGGATCCATATGATTCAGATGAGAGCGAGAAGAACAAATCTGAGAGTAATGATGAAGTTAGAGGGGGGAATAGTGAAATGCTCAGAGAAAGTCTCGAGAAAATAGTCGGTACAGATGATTCGAGGTTTAGTGGATTTGATCTTGCTACTCTTATCAGGAAAAAATATGGGAAATCTTATGATGTCCAGTTGATTAAGAAGGTTAGTTTCTTACAAGTGGAATTACATGAGTTGAATTTTTTAGATATGAGGGTAGTTATATAGGTGATGTTTGTTATTATATATTCCTAGGACCTGGCATGGGAATCTCTATTGTAATGTATGTGTTCTCCTTTATGTTCTGTCTTTTTCCTTATTTTGCTGTTACACAATTTATTCTAGGAATTCATGGGAAAAAATCTCCTTGCTATGAATGTCATGTGGAAGTACATGGAGCAGGTAATAAAACACTTGTTCTTCATTTTTGTATTTTCTATGGATATGACATGTAAACTTTGTATATATTGCTCTTCATTGAAATGTAAATTTCAGAAACCAAGATAAAAACTATGGAATTTCTTGTATAGTATTTTACACTACTATTGTCTATTAACTATGTGATACTATTTTAGTATGTTATCTGCATTTTTCTTGTACTGCTATAGAAATCTTTCCCATTGACTGAAGAAGAGTATATTTGGAGGCTTGATGATGTTGCAAACTCATTAAAATGCTGGGGAGCCGTCTCACATGTTAGGAGCAGCCTAGCAAAGTCGAAAGAACGGCCTCGGATAGGGAAGGTAAAAATATGCCCTTCTGTCATATATATATGTACACACATCTAGATAATGTCTTGAACTTTGAAGTCTTCATCTGTACTTCAATGTCAATTTAGAATGCACCATCCAAATTTAAGTTCAGGGTTGTTAATTTTTGGGATGAGTTATTACTTTTTTCTTCTTTCTAATTTCTTGTTATTTAATGCAGGCTGTAAGCATCTTTATTGATATGGACGAATCTGGCGCAAGAGCAAACGAATGGATCTACAAATAGATTGAACTGAATGAACTTAAAATTCATCTCAAAGGTGGAGTCTGTAGCTAGCAGGACCACCTTTTTTTTTGTGAACTTGGGAATTTATTATACATTATACTTAGATAGTAACAAAATATATAGAATCTAATGTATTTGTTAGCATCATTTTAAGGCAACTGTCTTTTTTCTTCATGTTCTTCATGCTTATCAGTTTACAATATTGGTGTAAATTCTAGTCAATATAAGAAAAATAAAAGCATCCATCCACATTAAATTTCTAAGATATTAATGGTTTTGCTATCCTATGTGAGTGACCATTCTTTGAGAGAATCACTTGAATAGTGCGAAAACTTTGAATCCTTTGCAAGCATAAAAACATAAAAACATGAAGAAAAAAAGGCATCCTTATAAGGTGCTCAAGGACTATGCCAAGCAATTAAACTGCTTTTGTCATAAATTTGCAACGTTCTATAAATAAAACTGCATAGTGGTTAAAATCACAAGCTTTATAATTTACATGTTATATAATTCATCTTTGTTTGCTTCTTTACAAAACTTATAAGCCGACCTAACATTAGCAACAGCACAATCACCTCTTATGTAAACCTCTATCACATGCTATAAGGAGCCTCATCAGTAACTTAATTCTATATAAAATTGTCTTTAGGATCAAGACTACAAAAGTTTCCTTTTCTCTTTTCTAAAATAGAAAAAAGGAAAACTTGAATTGAATATATTTTTTAAGAGCTGCTATTTTGAACTAGCTGCAACTGCTGGTCTTCCATAGTTGGTGAGTTCAAGAGCTTCCTGAGAGAACGATACTGCAGGCGGACATTCTCTCCAGATCCAATAATCTTGAGCAAATACCTATACAAAAGATCGACAGTGAATGAGATTATATAGTATTCCAAAGAAGCAGAATTAGATAAAGTTTGAAAATAAACCACGTAGAATATGTTGAATAAACAAGCATTATCAACAGCCAAACCCCACTTATGGCCCTCAATAATATTCTAAATTATCATAATAGAACATAGTTGTCTCACCTTTTACTAAATAAAGTGTTGTTAAAATTATACAGCAGTTTGAGTCACTGACTAGTTGAGAACAAATTAAAATCATTCAGAAAAGTTAAAAATATAGAGTAGATTATGCCAGGGTTTGCTTGTTTTGTTACTAATATATAAAAAAATTAAGTCAATCAAAGAGGGAGTCAATTAAGTAAATTATTCACTTCTATTGTCATTATAGTTTTCGCTGGCCCTCATTACAGCATACAACAACGACAACAACAAAGTCTTATCCCAACTAAGTGGAGTTGGCTACATGGATCGAATTCCGCCATAATGTTATATCCAATACCATGTTTCTATCCAATTTGTTAATCTCGGTTCTCAAGATCATTACAGCATGAGATATAGTAACACAAAGCATATAGAAAATCTCTATCCCCTCTCGGGTAAATTAGCCAGTTAGACAATTAGTTTGTTACAGTTGACGTTATTAACCGTTAGGGAGGAATGGAAATGCAACAACAAAAACCAAATCTTTATTCACTAGGTAGAGCCGGTTACTTGGATAAGAAGGCGCTTTAATTTCCAATGGTTCTATTATATATCAAAGCTCCATCAATTTTCAGTCTTTCTTGATGGTTTGAGTGTGACCTAAAAAGTTTATTGGCTTACCTTTACCTCTCTCTAACTATCAAACTATTCTTCATTTGACCAACCTTCTTTATAATGCTACTATGGATCTTCTCCAAAACATACTCAAATCCCCTAGGAGCTAAAGACAAAAATCTACCTTTTTTTACAGTAGGAGCTACCCCAACTTTCTCTTAAATAAACATACCCTCCCTTGTCTAGTATTATCACCTTGTTGGCTCCAAAATTAAATTCCATATAAAATGACCTAAAATAAGGACCTTGGCCAACTATTCAGAAGAGATTATGTCCTATTAGGGTTATTTTGAACATACAATACAATTTCAAAAGTAGTATTCCATTTCAGCTGGAAAATGCACTTTGATGTTTGGGGCAGTACATGTGGTCAAGGGGTAGAAAACTTTGTGCATGGTTCCATTACCATGGCTGTGTAATTTCTTATGGGAACAAACATCCCAGGTAATTCAATCTTATGGTGCTTCATTATTTTCATATGGTCTGTCTTCCTGCGTGCCCACTTTTTAGACATCTATTTAATCTTCCATGCATCGTTATTGTCGAAAACTTGTTGAATGTGTTATTTGGGCTCATAATAAATTATAAGTTGCTCCTACTGTCAGCCTAGAGCCTCGAGGACTGTACAGGGATATGTTGTAGGAGTAATCCATAAACTTCCAAGTGGAACTGCCACATGTCATTCTTCGCAAGAATAATTGCAGTGGGGTGATTGCTAGGAGGATTTGAAAAGCATGATGGCCTTCAGATTTCCAAGGTTAGGCAAGACTTAACTCAAGACTGTTGGTCGTGTTTGGTTTGGTATTGCTACTCATGCACATGGCTTTAAGGGGTATGAGAGTGCATATAGATGATACTTGAGTGCAACTACCATGCAATGCACAAAAAAGACCCATCCAAACCATAAATAAAAACATAGCAAAAGTTAATAAAATACTAATAGAAAAGGCGTATAGGTCAAGGCGGGAAGCTTAGTCACAGCCTATATCGGGGACAGTTTTATTACACATAAAGATGTGGGAAGAGATGGAAGCATCACCTACCATCGAAAATTTGTGAAGGGATGTCCGCCATGGCGGCACCATGGGTCACACTAGTGTGCATCATAGGTCACAAAGGCGTGTTTATACGGTGGATTTTTGGCCTTCCGCCATTAACATATCGAGAATTTAAACTCAAATTAACAAAATATTCTTAATAACTCACCAGCCATTGAGACACTGAGACGTAATTACAGCTTCTTTCCCAACAAATTTTTCAGGTGTTCTCCTGTTACCCTGTGGAAATTGGTGGTTTATAATTCCCTGGTCCATCTGATTCAGCAGTAGAAAAAAAATTATAAGTAAAACAGACCGTGTTTACCTTAATAATAACTTTCTCATTTACTGAAAATGGATATTGTACTCCCCGCTGGAGTCCATCAGTAGAAGTAAAATCTCCATTTTCCTGAAACACGAGTGCTAATATACATAAATTTGTCTACTTGAAACTAAATTCTTATAGTCTAACATTTTGTTCAGTCAGAAAGAGTATCCTGATTAATTAATTAATTAATTAACATTTACTGATTTGCTACTTCTCATCAAAATCACAGGCTACTTGTGTTTTATACCCTGTTCACTCTTCTGATTGGATCCATTGGTTCACTCATTTCTTTCCGCCGCTTTCGAAGAGCGGCATTTCGAAATAACCTTCGATCATCCTCATGCTTGACAGCAGCAGCTGCAGCTCTAAGAGCTGTGAAGGAAATGTTGACACCACATTATATCACACAAATAATTTTAAGAAAAGTAACGAGGAACCAAATGCATCAAAGACAGAAAGATATAACGAGACCAGATAAAAAGCTACACTATCTGAGAAGTTTGTGGTTAGATGGTGGAACGGAAACATAAAAAAAACTACAAAGAAACGGTAAATACCGAGATTAGGGATCAGAGAACCAGTCTCAATATCGACATTGCAGAGGGTGCACCTTGACTGCAACAGAAACAACAATTATAATTATGATTCTTGTCTCTTCCCATGTAATAGTTATAATTACAAATAGATGGTGATGGGAATAGAAGTAAAATCAAAATAACAATACTGATGCATGAAGAAAAAGTACAAAGAGCAAGAGAATACAACTATTAATAGGCATTTTTGTCAACTATTAATAAATAGAATTGACGAAAAATGAAAATATGTGTCTGCTGGATTCAAACCTCATACCCTCAAGTGAAGGGCGTGTTGTTTGCCACTGGGCCAAACAACAACTTATGTTACATTTTTAATGTTAAAACTATATAACAATTCGAAATGAATACATCCAAAACTCTTTCAAGAGTTGTATCCTCTCATCAAATGACATGATTCTCTCTATAAATAGAGCCAATTTGTAGGCAAAAAATACACAAAAAATCATGCTTCCCATCACATGACATGATTCTCACTATAAATAGGGACAAATAAATTCAAGGTCTACTACTTCTTTCATTTGCTAATTGCTCATTTTCTTCTTTGCTAATTGCTGATTATAACCTACTTCAAATCACATAAAAACAAGTCATATCTACTACCATTTTATAGAGACCCACCATTCACTAAAGACAAAATAAATAGATAATATAGGCAGTATGAAGGTTCTAGAGTTCTATTGGGCTTCATCTCCACAGACGGGCAAGGTTTCATACACTTCCAAATCTAACTATTGAACCTTCAGTACAACAAAAATCATAACTTGTTCACTGGCAAGGTTTCATACACTTCCAAATCTAACTATTGAACCTTCAGTACAACAAAAATCATAACTTGTTCACTGTATTGTACATAGCCCGTAAAATCTAATTTTAACCCAATCTATCATTCCCCAAATTTAAGTTCATTAAAGGACATGATGGTGCAATAAAAAACACCTATCGTGGCAAGATTCAGGGAAGAGCCGGGTGGTGGATTTACAGTAAGCAACATTACCTTGCACTCACAAGAGGCCCATGACTTGAATTTCTGGCCTCGGCAGTAACTCCAACCTTTGTACCAAGACTCCCCTTCCCCATATGAAAGATTTATTCTATACATTAAAGAACAATTAATATATTCCCTACCCTTAGCCTACATATAATCCTGAGCCTAACTATCAGACTTCCTATTTTGCTGTAGCTACTAATCTTCCAGCAGCACCCTGACTGCAATAGAAGTCTAATCTCGGAACACTAGATAGTTAAGTCATACAGTGTCCAACTATGGTTTAAAACATAAATAAAATTGTCACTTTCATCAGCTGTTGGCCCTCATTTCGTAATGCATAGATGCAAACTGAGTATGCTTAGAAAACTGAATAAGACAGTTGTACTTACTGTTTCAATGACTCTTCTCAGTGTGAGACCGCCAAAAGAATGTCCGCATGAGACAAGCATTGCATCTTCCAAGAATGAGCCACTAGTAAATTAATTGGATGAAAAAGGAAAGAGAATATATATTAGAATAAAAGTGAACCTGAATATAAAGGTTATATTTTTCATTTCTTATGTTGAAAAATGAGAAGGTACTAACCAAGCCAATAGGCGAGTTAAAAAGAAAATGACCACATACAACAACAACCAAGCCTTATCCCACTAAGTGGGGTCGGCTACATGGATCAAATAAAATGCCCACATGTAAACAGAAATTAATTTTAAAATGCACATATTGCATTTGGACTTCAAAAGGTTTGTGCCTAAATTTGTTTTGTGAAATTGGACAAAGCAAGCATCTAGAAAACCCAAACGAATATTCGGACCTGTGAAATAAAGTATACTTACGACAAAGGATCTGATAGAACACTTCTTAATGATGGGTCCTTATTCACATTGCTTTGGGAAACCTGTGAATGAGAAGTGCATAAGTTTCCCCGAACATTGAATAAAAATATTCTCTTAAAAGAAAATTATATTGAAAGCTTTACAAGAAGAGTCGCTGCATCAAATGTAACAAAAAAACATTATAAATGACCAATAAACAGTAAAAAGACCATTATATAATATTCTAATTCTTCTGAATAGCTTGTCTCAAATGACTAATCAAATCATCCAAATGCTAACCAACACTTACAAGCAAAAATATTACAGACTTAAACTTTTGCTAATTACAGGAAACAAGACAGTCATAATAAAATTAGTTTAAAAGACCAATTCAGTCGTTAACTGACTATAGGACAATGGATGCTAGATTAAGAAATAGCATTAGTTTGTATGTATCATCCAGCCACAAGAACTTCAATTCAGTAGTAGTCTCACGGTAGAGCATTAGGAACCAAATATGGTGGTTTCAACTGGCTCATGCACTCATCCTCCATAGTCCACATTGTGTCTCAACGTGAAAGTTAACACGCAAAGTTGGTTAGTTACTTTAAAATGGTAGTTGAGTCTTTGCTGAGGCACAAGAAAGTAGAAACCAAAATACAGCATAAAGGGTTGTGCAAACAATTTGTGATTAATTTTCTGTCAGTTTTTGTATTTTGCCCCACTTTCCAATAGGGTACTTCATATTAAAAAGAATCACAGTTTGTATAAACAACAAAAAAAGAATCACGGTGAATGTGGTTGGAGAGGAACTCCTGCAGTGTTTTGCAGCAGAAACGTTACATTTCGCAATAAGTATGCCAAGATCTCTGGACTATTTGGGTTTGGAAGAGTCTTCTAACATGGCAATGCTCATATTTTCAAAAGTGCATCTTAGCAGTTACGTTATTATAGGTTAGGATCTTCTTTTAATTACTTAGTCACATTTGGTTTGAGGCAACTTCCATAACATGTTCTCAAAGCGAACATTTGGAGAGATAGCTTACATCATCATTAGCACATTGGCTGCCTATCAGTTCTTCAGCAGCAAGGTCGTCCATAAACTGGCTCACAGATATTGGAACATAGCCTTGAGGAATAACATGACCAGCTGCTGCAATTGGAGAACAATCTAGTATAGCATTGCCCTGTGGCATGAGTCTATATGCAAGTGAAGTCCTACAGTCAAAGAGTACTCAAATAAGGTCCTCAGAAATCTTAAGAGTTATCAGAAATACAATGAATCTCATCAGTTATCACAAATACAAGGTTTTACTCACAAAACACACGCTCAAACCAAACTTATAAATATATATTGGCACCTTCCTCCACTATTCGGATTCAGAAAAGAATCTGGAGAAGCTCTATATGATGCGGCGGGATGTAGACCTGCAGTAGCATGGCTAAGCGCCCGGCCTGTTATCAGCAAAAGATCTCCAGGCCCAGATCCACTGTCTGCCAGATACCAGCGGCCATTGGGATCACATACCTAGAGAAGAGAAAATACTGTTCATATAACGTGTGTAGAAAAATCAATTGAAAATTACCAAAATTTTACTATCATCAAACAAAATCCCCTAGAGTATAACATATGCAGTAGATGATAGCCCCCAACATTACATCCCAAAGGTAAGTGATTATTTTCTCTTCATTGGTGATTGAAATAAAACACACATGAACTATACTTTACAATTTACATATAACAATAAAAAGACACCTGAAAACCAGGAGTGTCAGAAGATATCAAGGTCAATAATCCCTTCTCGTTTTCACCATTGATGCTGGGTTTACCGCCTCCAATGGCACCTTTTCCATTTTGTAAAGAAGCATGTGAATATGTCCCAACAAGAACAGAAGAAGACACCTCGTTAGCAGGTAATGGAGCATCATCAAGCAGTTGGTTAAAAACACTGCACAGAATAAACTTCTTTCTGTGAGCAACAGAGTTAAAAAAAATCACAAATTGAATAATGAGTCTCAGTCCATACTCGCTTCTCAATCGCAGATGCCTTGCAATGGCTGACAAAGCAACTCGAGAAGCCTTTCCCATGCACCTAAAAATATCAGCCATGCAAGGAGGAGATGAATCCCAATCCTCCAAAGCCCTGAAAGAAAGGGAGAGGAAAAAAAACATAAGTTGCTATAAAAACAACTCAACAATCATCCATCTCAAAGCAACAAACAATTTCTATAACATCTTAATTTAATGCTTGTAGCATACTAGTAAGTGTTTACCATAAAAGTGCTTTTGTATAAACAATTTCTATAACAAAAGATAAAACGAAGTCAAGTTGTTTTCATACACTCTCAATTAGTCTCAGAAGTGATTTTTCTTTAAGTAAATAATCTCAAATAAGTTCTTCATCCAAACAAGCTCTATGACTGAATGAGGAATAATAACTTATTTATACTATAATATACCTTCCTGCCCTATACATGTAAACCCCGCGACTTCCCTTTCCAACACCGAGATGAGCTCTACTCCTGAAGAACAATCTAGCACCTTCCAATCCACATCGCATCAGAGCAGTATCTTCACTCCCCAATTCAATCACCACCGCATTATGCTTCAGCAGAGACGAACAAAGCATTTCCACTGCCCTAACATAAGTCCCCGCCGGTGCACCGTCATATGGAGCAATGTCCGACAGACGGACCCTCCCCAACTGCAAATTGGGCGGCGCCGTGGATACCGCCTCCCCGGACGGGAGAACAGTGGTGACCGGCGCCGGAAGTTGCGGGAGTAGCGGTTGGCGGTGGGAAGCGATGTGGATGGGCGAGCAAAGATGAGATTGGGAGGCGGCGGAGGTGGAGGATGGTGACCTAAGGGAGGTGGTGGTGAGGTTTGGCAACAGTAGAGAAGGATTCTGCTGATGCTGCTGATGGGGTTGATGTTGTTGCTCTTGCATGATCACCACCATAAATCATTCTGAAGTGTGTTTGAATAATTTGATGATGATGATGAATCGGTTAGGGTTTGGGTTTCTGTTGCGATCAATTGCCATGGCTAAACATGCCTTTTGCAAGAGTAACACTACATCAGGGTTTTTTTTTTTCAAAGAACAAGACATTATGGACAAACTTGTTTTTAAAAAACTGATTTTTTGTTTTGTATTTTCAATTTATGAAATGGTTTTTTAAAATATTACAAGTTTTTTTATATTTATTCTTTTAAATTATGAGATTAATTTTATTATCCTATAACATTATCATATATTATTGAAGATCATAATAAAGTCAAAATCATAATTTTTCTAAAAAATTATATTTTAAAAAGGATTTATATGAAAAATTATTTGAAATAGCTTCAAAGTTAATTTATTTTTTAAAATTTTGATATCAAATTTTTTTTTTTAAATAATGAATCATCTAAAATAACATTTTAAAAATAATTATTCAAACAAAATTTATATTTCGAGCTTTTATTTCTTTGTAAATTTTTTTAAACAAAATAATATTACACTTTAAAAATCTTTTTTTTTTTTAAATAAAACAAACGGGCCCGTAACCTTCAACTCAATTTCCCTTTCTTTTAATTTTATTTTATTTATTTATTTATTTATACATTAAATAATCTAATCTTGAATTTTTTAAATTTTCTAAACTTTTTAATGAGAAAAATAAAAATACTGAACAAATAAGAAATAAATATGTAAGAAAGAGTATGAGATATTTGAATAAAAAAGTATAATTGGAAAAAATAAAAATGTTTTGTAATTTTTTTTTTAATTTCTCTTCCTATTGTAAGGTTTGTTTCCAAATTTTAGAGAAAAATTAAAATTATCTCTGAAATTAAAAAATTATATTTTGGACGTACTTTAGTTTATACGATTAATTTGTAAATGTGTCTAACTCTAATTTTATTTGAAAAAAATTATATGAAAGTACATTTTCGTATAACTTATGAAAATACACTTTTGAACACGTTTTTAATCAAATGTGCGTTAGACTTTTTTCCTTCATCATTTCTCTTTCACTATCTTAGACTCTCTCAACTCACTTTCAAGTTTTTACTCTCAATATTCAATCAATTAAAAAACTCAATGTCAAACTCATATTTGATAAGTTTCAATTTCTCTATACATTTTTTTATTTTGCTATATATTTGTAAAAATTAAGCATTAGAATGTGCAATGACATATGGGTAGTTTAGATATGATAGTTAACAAATCAGTGTGTTTAATAAGTAGTTTAGGCGAGCAGTGTATTTTGAGTATGTTTGATTTTCGTGCATTTTTGTCATTTGCATGTACTACTGAGTTGTAGGTTAATACATGAATGCACTTTCGAATTTTATCAAAACTTGATTTTCCAAAAACTTGAGAATGTATTTTCATATTGTTAGTTCTATGATTTTATGATTGGCTAAATTTTGGTAAAACATGATTCTAAACTGGTGTTGAACAAGATGTTATAACATTTTCATCAACTGTCATAACAATTTTACTTATGTAAATTGTTATGTGTTTTTAGCAAGATGTCAAAGACATATATCGTGATATCCTGGACTGTGTACAACAAGCGCTATTGTTGTGTGTCTCTTGACATATTGAATTTGATTTAACGAGATTAGATCCTATTGGATATTCCTCATCATTATGGGCAAAAAAATGATTATAAGAGAATAATTGTAAAAGCAATCGTAAATGACGAACATGGTCAAACAAACACTGATTAACAAACACTGATTGTAAATAAATAATTTCATTAAAAAACAAAATAAACTGCCTTAAGTAAGGTCGAAGCAGATCATTCATTGTCGATTGAAAAGTACTAGAAGCATTTGTTAAACTGAATGACATAACCAAAAACTCGTAGTGCCCATCAAACATTTTGAATGTTGTCTTACAAGTGTCTTTAAGTATCACCTGAATTTGGTGGTAGCTTGATCGTAGGTCAATCTTAGCATGACATAACTCATCAAAGAGTTTATCAATTGTGGGTATATGGAAACATTTGTGGGTTGTGGTTGCATTCAATGCACGACAGTCCACACAAAAGCCCCATGTTCCATATTTTTTGTGCACTAGTAAGACCGACAATGAATAAGAATTATTGTTGGATTTGATAATTCCTTCTTGCAACATGTCATTTATGATTATGGTCATGGCTCCTTTTTTTATAGTGGGGATAACGATAAGGTTTAATATTTACGGGGGCAGTGTTGGGTGTAAGGGGAATATGGTGGTCATGTGGCTGAGATAAGGTAGGCATTTTGGGTGCTGGAAAATGGAAGAATAGGCATGTAAAACTGCTTGTATTTCTTTGAAAATGTTAGGGAAAAAGTTTTAATTGGCTCATAGAGTATGGTTTTAGGATTATGAGGTTTATCATGAGTTAGTTCATAAAGTAAAAGGTGTATGGAGGCTATAGAATCGATTTGTAAAAGGTGGCATAGTTGGTTGTAGGATGAATGAGTTGTGAGAGTTTTGGGATCCCCTGTGATTGTAATTTCTTTGTTGTTATGTGCGAAAGAGGTTTTGGGAATTGAAAAATCAGTTAGATGAAAACCAAAAGTTCTTAACCATTTCATCCCTAAAATGACGTCATCCCCTTCAATAGAAAGTAAATAAAATAAAATGAAAAATAAAAGATTTTGTAATGTGATAGGACTTAAAAGCATAATCTAAAGTAGTTTAATTGCGAGCCATTTCCGAACATAACCGGAAAATTATGAATGGTTTTTGTAGGAATTTTGAGGTGTTGGGCAATATGGGGTTGAAGGATGTTGTGGGTACTGCCAGTATCAATTAATACCATGAAATTTAAACCATCAAGTATTCATTTAAATTTTAATGTTTTTGGACAAAATGGCCATTTACTACCTGGGGTGAAAGTTAGAAATATGTCTCTTCAGTTTCATCTTGGATTTCCACCTCCTCAATACGATCTTGATTCAAATCAAAATTTGTGGGTTATCCTCATCCACTATCAGCAAAAGGAATTTCCCAGTATTGCATTTGTGCCCAGGAATAAATTTATCATCACAATAAAAACATAAACCTTGTGCGCGTCGCTCTTGTATTTGAGTGGTGGATAGACGTCATATGGGTAGTTTGGTTGCTCAGGATTATGGTGTTGTTTTAAAGGCACCCCACTGAATGAAGGATCATGTTTCTAAATAGTTTTAATTAAGTCTTTTTGTAAGTGACTTAGGCCGATTATCTTTATTTTTTTCAAGTGGCTTAGGCCTATTAACCAGTATTTTAACCTAATATTTATATTGTAAGTGGTTGTTATTTTGAACAAGAAGAATTTGAATCTATTATTTTTCTCTTTAACATTTTCTTTGAGTGTTTTTAAGGTAGAACCCTAATTAGTAGTAGATGCATAGCAAACTTTTGTCATTGATGCCCCTTCCCGCAAACCTACCCAACAATCTTCTCAATATATTGTTGAACTAATTGTTCAAACATCCCACTAGGGATGGCAACGGGTACCCATAAGTACGGATAGTAGTCTTCCGCTACCCGCCCCATTTAATAAATATGATATCCGTACCCTCCCCATATCCGTGCGGGTACCCGTTAGATGGGTATCCGTGAAATTTGAGATATCAGCGGGTATTAACGGGTATCCATGGATACTATTATTTAAATATATTTTAAAAATATGTACATTTAAATAATTATTTTTTAATTTCTTTTAAAGTAAAAAAAAAACTATTTTCAAAGTTAACAAATTATAAACATTAATAAAAATAAATCACTTTCATTTTATTTCTTCTTTTATCCAAATAATAATAATAGTAATAATAATATCGTATTTAAGAAAATAACAATAACAATTTTGATGAAACAAATTAACGTTTAAGTATTTTTTTTCTAATTATTAACGGATATGGATATCCACGGGTACGGGTACCATCAAATTCATATCTGTATCCGTAAATAATCGGGTAATTAAATATCCGTTTATTTTACCCGTGGATACCCATTAAACCATCATATCCATATCCGTGACGGGTTTTACCCGCGGGTATCCACGGGTACGGATTTTTTTGCCATCCCTACATCCCACACTCACCTAGATAATGTCATTAACCAAACTCAACAACAAATGGATGAAATATTTGACAAATTCATTCATATCTCGAGCATACTCAACAACATATTGGAATACTCAACACAAAAATGGACCATGATAAACAAATCTCTAATTCTCGCTATGAATTTATTATGTCTACTCTCAACAAGCTACTATCACAAAAGGAACAACAACCCGTTGTTGTTGCTGTTGTTCACTCACAAGCCAGTTCTTCAAATAAGACTCATCAAACCTCATTTATACCTATGGTTGTAACCCATGTTTCTCATATGCATTCTTTTGCCAACACGCCCCTAAGACACTTAACAAATTTTTCTACACAACCCTCAACCTACTGTAACATAAATGATGAGAACCACAACTACCAGCTTCCACCACCCTTACCAACCTACCCCCTATTTTCCAACACCCTTTACACCTAACCAAAACTACCATATTCCATATTCCCAATATATTACATATAACCAGATCTCTTAAATTCATCTATTACCTCCTTTTTGCACCTCTAGATTGAAGACTGTTATGTTTGATGGTTCTAACCCATTCAAATGGTTATTTCAAGCTAAACAATTTTTTTACTTTTTACCATGTACCCTGAAAATATTCTGTCCATTATGTCCTTTTAGTTGAAAGGAGAAGTCTTATGTTGGTTTAAATGGATGCATCACAATCAAGAATGGTTAGATTGGTCCATTTTTACTAGAGCTTTGGAATTACGGTTTGGTCATTCCACATGTGTTAATCATCAAGCTGGACCATTTAAATTAAGACAAGTTGACTTTGTTGTTGATTATCATGAAAAAATTGAAAAATAGGGAAATCAAGTTGTGTGTTTACCTTCGTAAGCAATTCTAAATTGTTTTATCTCTAGTTTAGTACCAAAAATTAAGAGTGAACTAGTTATTCATAAGCATGTGTCCATCTCTTAAGCTATTGGTATTGCGAAACTTATTGAATCAAAAATTACATATACAAAAGCCAAATACCCAAAAATATTTCTCAGCTCGTTCAACTACCCAAACCCGCAATTAACATCCACACATATAAAATCATCATCGCATGTGTTTCCCCCCACAACCCCTACTCCTAAAACAACAACCACTTACAATATAAATATTAGGTTGAAATACCAGCTAATGGGACTAAGCCACTTGAAAAAGAAAATAAAGATAATGGGCTAAGCCACTTACAAAAATACTTAATTAAAACCAAAGAATTTCTATTTACTTCTAGTAACCTTTTTCCAGACCTCCAGCTAAAAATCCAAAATACCCTCAAAATTCAAATATGCATATCCGAACGCATTTATTTCACAAAAATTTATGAAAAAGGTATTTTTGGATATGGATCTCCGAACACATCTCATTTTTTATGAAAAAACTTGTTTCGATTTTGTTTATATGAATTTTACTCTATTATAAAAATTTAAAAATAAAACTAAAAATCAAATAAAACTAAATGAAAAGTTTACAAATTTTTTCAAATTTTTTTGAAAATAAGAAAACGAAAAATAAATCAAATGAAATAGAAAACAATGGATTTAGAATTTTTAGGGTGGGGATTTTGATCCCTGATTTTTTCGAATGAATTGACACGGTAAAATTTTAATTCATAATCGATTTTTCAGAAAAATGAGTTTTGTACGTTAGATTGCATAAAAGGTAGAGAGACGTAAGAACTCATTAGGTCTAGTAGTGTTGAGAATTTCTTTGTACACCTAGTAGTGTTGAATTTTCGTAAAAAATAATGTATATTGGAGATGCATATCCAAAAATACATTTTTCATAAATTCTTGTGGAATAGGCGCGTTCGAATATACATATCTTAAAGAGAAATCCCCTTAAAACTATTTAGAAACACGGTTCTTCATTAAATGATGTGTCTTCGAAATTCTCTTGGGTTTTCTATCATATTTCCAAATTAAAAATTCAGCGTGCATTCATAAACAGATATTTCATCCAAAATAAATAAAAAAATTAAATCTATTACAAAACACAATATCTTCTTCATGAAGAAAGATTTTCATCAATTAGAGTTTTTCAAATCAAAATCCAATATCATTTTCTACTACTATTTATAAGAAACAGTGGAATAAACCCAAATCTAAAGAAAGAAATAGAGGATAAACTCATATCTAAACAAAAACAGAGAAGGGATTTTTTAATGGATGAAAAAATTACGTTCCAATCAAAATTCCCCTTATCAGAAGCAATTTCCACAACTCTCTTTCCCTTAGCCAGATTTATGTGAGCATAAAAACACTCATTGAGCATAGAAAAAATGAAAATGAACTCGAGAGAAACAAAAACGAAAATGCAATTTAATTTGAAGAAAAAATGAACGCAACTTAGTCTAAATCAAAAGCGAACACAACTAAAATCGAAGCATTGCTTAATAATGTCACACGAGTTATGTAAAAATCAACACTACAATGACCTATAAAAAACAAAGAATAAACGAAGTAAATCTTACTGAAACTCAATCCAACGAAGTAAATCTTACCGAAACTAAATAAAACATTAAATCTAAGAAACCCTATCAATTTCTAACACCAAGATGATAAAGCGACCATATTATTCTCTCACGCCATTTTGTTCTTTTTGCCTTTGATATTTGCTTCATAAATGAAAGAATTTATAGATGAAGGAGAAAAATAGAAGAATAGGGAAGATAGATGAACAATAAGAACATAGTAGTTAAATATGAGAGAAGAAGAAAAGTTTTTGAAATTATAAAGGAGTCATATGCATCGGTAAAAGACAGAGGTTGTATTGGTAATGCAAGAGACAAAACTATAAATTTGACTATAATATGCTACTATCCAAAAACGATATTTAATCTATTATAAATCTATAAAAATCAAAGTATCATTAATTTACCATAACACCCTTTTTAGTAAATTTCAATTTAGTCTATTTTGAAGGGCAATTATGTAACTTTTAAAAATACTTGCACCATATTCATTTGAGGCTGATGTGTCACACTATGATTTTTTCTGCCACTTTTTAATTTTTTTATTATTTATAACTAACAACAATTATGCCATTTTATTTATAATTACACCTTATAATCACACCTAATTAGGTCCTACATACCACTTCCCAAAACCCTCATCCAAACCAAAGGTCATTCAATTTGAAATTCAAATTAAAACACTTATATTATAGTCGCTACATACATTGGATTTTGAAAAGGTTGTTTTGAAAAAACAAATACCACAACTTCCCATATTGTATCATTCACCAACTCTATTAAAACACAAATCAGAAAACCTAATTTCATCTTCTTATTTAATTTCATCTTCTTCCTGCGCCACTCCATCTCTTTTCATTTTTCTCTCTTTGTTGTTACCGATTTCGTTTCGTTGTAATCTAAACCATCTGATATTCTCATCCTAACCTGTTAATTTATTTGTTTCAGACGTTCAAGCGTAAGAATGGTGGTCGCAACCAAGATCTCTAAATCTCAACAACATCAATAACCAACAACACCCGTTATAGATCTACATAAGAATTTCCTTCAAATACAATTTTTAACGTTAATTTGATTCATACATATGTAAGTGACGAAGGTGAGTGATTGAAACATGTGATTGAAAGTTGAAACTGAAATACAGTTTGGAATATCATATTTTATGCTGTGTTCTTTTTGTTTTCAGGGTTGTCTTACTATTTCTCCTTTGCCAAAAAAAAAGAAGCTTAACTTGATACCTAAAATGGAATGTCTTTATATTTAGGTTACTTGAGAGTTGTAGAAGAGGATTTTTGAACTGCACGTGACGAACAACACAACCATGGTATTGTTTATTTTTTGTTGTTAGGTATGCTTTTGTATTCACATTTTATTTCTCAATTTTTTTATAAAAATATGAGGTTGAGTTTTGATTTTTTATTTGTTTAGTCTTGGTGAATACAAAGCTCATACATATATATTTACAATTGATTTTCCAAATAGATAGAAGCTTATTTCTTTTGCTTCCTCTTTCAATTTATTATTAATCTATTTAAATTTCAAGTTCTCCCATCACATGTTTGATAAAAGAAGGCAGTATATTCTCATCAATTTTGTTGTTTATTTTGCTTACTGTTATATTTATTTATATCTTATTGAGATTTTTGTATTTCTTTTCTTGATTTAATCGGTTCTTCTTTTGGAATATGTATGGATATGGAGGCTAATAATTGATTTCACACTTGAAGGACCAATCAACAAATTAAATAACCGATTGTTTCACAGTTTAATTTTTATACATATTGATATGTAAAATGAAACTATGCTGATTGGGATTTGATTTTGTCATATGAAAACAGGTTTAATATAGTCACAATTTGTCTTAACAAGGAATTATCAAACTTTACCTCATGGTCGATTCAAGCATTTGTTTTCGAGGTTAAAGATAGAGAAAGGATTAGTGGTTCGGCCTATGGTTGTCAACATGACGTCTGTTGCACCAATGATCTTGCTAAATTCACTATGTCGTGGCTTTTTATTATGCCCAAGAAATAAACATTTTGTTTTTAGTTTTAATGCTTTATAATATTATTGTTTATAGAGTTGTCTTAGCATTTTAAGTGCCAATATTCACCATGGTCATGGTTGAGTGACCACTATTTTAAATCTACTGAATCGAGTCGATTTTCACATGTGATTCATCATCAAAGCCAAGTGTTAACTTATATTTTCATTCAAGTTATTTGACTATTAATCTTATAATAGTAAATATATGTTCAATATGGTGCAGATGATTTGATTTATTTCCATCTACAGTCGTAATTGAAGATTAGGAAGTTGAAACCATTGAATTTTATGCTTCCACAAGAAATATCAATGGCTTTCATTGGCAGGTACTGATTATATACTAATTATATTTTCTGACAGGTAGCAAATGCAAACGTCTCATTGCAATGTTTGGAGGAACTGTTTTTGGAAGAGGAACGAGATTTTGATGAGCACGAAGATAGTCAAGGGGATGAGACTCTTATTCACCTGGAGTTCTAAAGTAATATGTTTTTAAGGGTTTAAGAGTAGCGAGTGATGCTGAATTCACTGCCAATTTCAAGGCAATAATTATCTAAGATGTATAAGATGCTATGACAAAACCAACGTTGATATGCGATCATTTTCTGGTTCTATAGAGAATATTTTTAACAAGATTATATTATTATTGCTTTCATATTTTGTATGTCAGGTTTAGGCCTAAATTGTTGCAAATTATGTTGGCCCTATGTTTTAATGACATTTATTTTACACCAAATTCTAAGTTCTTTTGAATGTAACATTGCCTCTATAAAACACACTACTCTAAGTTACGTTCAATTAACATATTTACAACCTTTTCTGAATAGAATGCCTTCAAAATTCTAATTTATCGATTTATTTTTTTAAAGTATGACTAATTAATATATTTGTATACAATATTAGAAACAAATATTACAAATTTTTAATCAAATATTTGAGTAGCATTTAATTCGAAACTTTACCAATATATCTTTTGAATGAAGATATTATTATCATTTATTTTTATTATACTTATATGGAAATTATTTTGAATGGTGACATAAATATGTTTAACTTTTATGTATGATTTGATTCCATAAAATATTATCATCAATAAAATTTGAATTCTCTTTTAATATTATAGGTTTGATACTGTTTCATATTGTAACAATATTTTATACATTAGAATATATAAAGATATGAAAAAATTCTAATTTATTTTGAATCGAAATTATAATTCTCATTTGTTGTGAAATTTGAATAAAAATATTATTTTGTATTGATATTTTCTTATTTTTAATTGCTATAATTTTAGAAACAAATATTACAATTTTTAATAAAATATTTACGATTTATTTTTTTAAAGTACGACTAATTAATATATTTTTATACAATATTAGAAACAAATATTATAAATTTTTAATCAAATATTTGAGTAGCATTTAATTCGAAACTTTACCAATATATCTTTTGAATGGAGACATTATTATCATTTATTTCTATTATATTTATATGGAAATTATTTTGAATGGTGACATAAATATGTTTAATTTTTATGTATGATTTGATTCTATAAAATATTATGATCAATAAAATTTGAATTCTCTTTTAATATTATAGGTTTGATACTGTTTCATATTGTAGTAATATTATATGCATTATAATATATAAAGATATGAAAAAATTCTAATTTATTTTAAATCAAAATTATAATTCTCATTTGTTGTGAAATTTGAATAAAAATATTATTTTGTATTGATATTTTTTTATTTTTAATTGCTATAATTTTAGAAACAAATATTACAATTTTTAATAAAATATTTATGTTTTATTTTTTTAAAGTACGACTAATTAATATATTTTTATACAATATCAGAAACAAATATTACAAATTTTTAATCAAATATTTGAGTACCATTTAATTTGAAACTTTACCAATATATCATTTGAAAGGAGACATTATTATCATTTATTTTTATTATACTTATATGGAAATTATTTTGAATGGTGACATAAATATGTTTAATTTTTATATATGATTTGATTCCATAAAATATTATGATCAATAAAATTTGAAGTCTCTTTTAATATTATAGGTTTGATACTGTTTCATATTGTAGCAATACTATATGCATTAGAATATATAAAGATATGAAAAAATTCTAATTTATTTTGAATCGAAATTATAATTCTCATTTGTTGTGAAATTTGAATAAAAATATTATTCTGTATTGATATTTTTTTATTTTTAATTGCTATAATTTTAGAAATAAATATTACAATTTTTAATAAAATATTTATGATTTATTTTTTTAAAGTACGACTAATTAATATATTTTTATACAATATCAGAAACAAATATTACAAATTTTTAATCAAATATTTGAGTACCATTTAATTTGAAACTTTACCAATATATCATTTGAAAGGAGATATTATTATCATTTATTTTTATTATACTTATATGGAAATTATTTTGAATTGTGACATAAATATGTTTAATTTTTATGTATGATTTGATTCTATAAAATATTATGATCAATTAAATTTGAAGTCTCTTTTAATATTATAGGTTTGATTTTTAAATGGAGGTATTAATATTATTATTTTTATTATATATGGAAATTATTTTGAATGGTCACATTAATACATTTTATTTTTATGCATGATTTGATTTCAAAAGTTTATGATTAATAAATATTGAATG
The DNA here is from genome assembly GCA_021764765.1 of Vicia sativa. Lineage (NCBI taxonomy): Eukaryota > Viridiplantae > Streptophyta > Magnoliopsida > Fabales > Fabaceae > Vicia > Vicia sativa. The sequence goes on from CM038795.1 coordinate 83,252,549, forward strand.
AATTATAATTTAACCAATAAAATTTTCTACCGATTTCAAAATATATTTGTGTATATTTTTTGAAAGGTTACATTTATATTCTTGAAAAAGTTCACGTAGTCTAAACGATGTATTGTTAACTATAAATATATTGTTAATAAAATTAATAAAAAAGTATATGATAAATATATAAAAGGTAAAGTAAATAAGAACTCTAATGTTTATCTTAAATATTTAATTTATCTTTCTAAAAACGTATGAATAAATATTATTTTGTATTTATTTAGATCCTTATTTAACCTAAAATATATTTTGAAATTATTTAAATTTTTATAAAAGGTTAATAAAACAAAACAAAATTAATTGAGATTTGGTAATTTTTTTAAGTTTATGAAATAACTAAAATATATCATAATATTTTCAAATTAACTTTATAATTGTAATCATGATAAAAAATATTAAATAGTAATCATGAAAATTTAATGATAAATGATAATCATAAAAATTTATGATAAAATAAAAAAATTTATTGATACAGTCGTTTTAATAAATTGAATAATTTATAATTGATTTTATAAAGGTGAATAAATTACAAATAATTTTATAAATGTAATAAATTAAACTATTTATAAAATTATTTGTATCAACGATATGGACACACGAGTTCAACGTGCTTATAAACCGGAAAAAATTACAACAATTTCATAAACAGGAATAAGTTAATATCATTTTATATAAATTAATGTTATTATAAAACTTTCATATAAATTAATGGTATAATATAATGTGTTAAATATATATATAACACTTAATTGAATAAATTTATTTCATAAAATTAATTTTATATAATATTATTAAGATTTAATTATTGAAAATTCGCACTAAATTGAAAAATATTTATTACAAATCGAATACAATAAAATATAAGAAATAAAATACATAATTTTGAATTGTTATGTATGATTCATTGTAATAATAAATGTTAAATTATTATTTAATACTATAATAGATTTTTCGATATTCTTAGATTTAATTTATTTTTTTTCCCGTATACAATAATAATATTATGTTATTATTTAATATTATAATTTTTGATTGACAATAATAAATTCAATTTAATTAGTTAGACATTAAGATAATAAATTTAATATATATCACTAATACGCGATACTTGTTTATAAATGTAATTAACTAAGAGACACATATTTATCACTGTTGAATAAAAAAATTTAAGATGATATGGTAAATATTTATTTTTACAATTATTTTTTTAAACTTAAATAACTTACAAATATTTTTATAAACGAACAAAATTCAAATATTGATGTAATTGTTTTTAACATGAATAAGTTAAAGTATTTTTATAAATTGTCACACGGTTTAAAGACACTGATAAACAAGAAAAATTCTACATATTAATATAATTAATTTTAGAAACTAAAAATAAATTACAATAATTTTATAAACATGAATAAATTATAAATATTTTTATTAACCGGAAAAATTCAAGTATTGATACAATTATATTTATAAACGAGTATAAGTTTCAAATATTTTTATAAATAGACACACAATTTTTGTAAAAGAGAAATTCAAATTTGATAAATGATTGTATATCATAAATTTACAGGTAGAAGTAAATGTATCTATGACATACCAGATAATTGAAGTTAAAGAATTGAATGTACTATTTTAAATGACAATTAAGTTATATTTTTAAATGCAAATTAGAAAATAAATTCATCTAAAATAAATTTCATTCATTAAATAAATATAGAAAATAATATACAATAGTTTTATCTATAGATTTTATTTATCTTTTATGTTCTTTTTAAAAATAATTGTAATTTAACGAGAAACGATTATACATTATAGGTGGTAAAAATATGTAAATATGATATAATATAAAAGTTTTAAAACTGAAATTTGACGGGAAATGTCATACTTCAATTAATTTTTAATATTACAAATATACTATCAAAATTTTATGTTTTTATTATTAATGGTTTTTTTAATTAAAAATTATATTTTTCTTAGTTAATATTGCATTAAGAGTAATAATTAATTACCTTTAATAATATTTTAATTGACCGGTCTATCTAAAATTATTTTGTTTAATGAGTCCTGCAAATTTATTTAACTAAATGATATGTTTGTAATCTACAATACTACTTTATGTTGTCTAAACAAGTAATTAAACAATTGTTTTCATATTTTAATTATATCTTTTATCCTAATTAATTAATTTTATTTATTGTTCATTTGAAACCTAAAATATCAATATCATAATTATTATGGTTCATTATGTTGAGCCTTTCGAAACCATTCAAACTTGCCTTTTAAATTCAAAAATTGATAATCAATATCAATAGTATCAAATTCGTTCCTCTTTATCCAATTGCTTCGTTTTTTTTTAAATATTTAAATTTTTAGAAAAGATTAATAAGAATATGGAGAGCTAACTGAAATAGAGATTGTGATTTATTTAAATAGAGATTGTGATCTATTTATAGATAATTTTAGTCTCTAATTATATTTAATTTCTTAATTCAAATTATTATTTTTTAAACTTATAAAATTACTAATAAAAAAAAATCGATTAACTTTATAATAGTAATCATGATAGTTATTATACATTAAACGTAGAAACTTTTAAATATTTGACGGGACCTATCATACATTAGTATTCATCATACCATTCACATAAATATATATTAAATTATTAATATTGTAATTAATTTTTAGGTATTTTTAGATATGATTTTTATTTAGGTACTGATATCTAAACTAATAAATGTTAAATTGTTTTTTTATTTACCTATTTATAATTATTCGACATTCTTAAAAGTTAGAAGAAAAAGATTTTTGTTATTCCTCTTTTCTCTATAAAATTTAATACTTGATCTACTTAATTTTATTATATCAGTAGAGGAGAGGATTTACGATATTTAAAACTCTATTAGAATTTGGTATTGAAAGAGTGATTGAATGTCAAGTGGGGTTGTTGACATATACATTTTTATTTTAAAAACATTGTCATTCTCATTAATTCCTTCCAATTAAAATCAAACGATACAAACGAACCAACTAAAATAAAAATTATGATTTATTTAAATAAAGAAGATATTTTTTCTTTCTCTCTTTTGACAATTTTTTATTTTTCTACTAATATCAACAATAATAAATGTTAAATTATTATTTAATATTTTAAGTCATTTTTTCGATATTCATAGATCTAATTTTTATTTCTTTCCCTACGGATATCTATAATAATAAATATTATATTATTATTTATAGTTGTAACTTTTTTTATTATCAATAATACATTTACATTAAAGCAAAAATGATTATATTATTAAAATTATTATTCTATTTTATTTCCATATTTATAACATAATAAAAAATAAATTATCTTTTTATCCATAAAATTTTATAATATGATAAAAAATTATTTTTTATAAACAAAAAAAGGTTATAATAATTTTTATAAACGGGAATAAGTTACAAATATTTTTATAATAAAAAAATCCAACTATTGATGCAATTGTTTTTAACCGGAATAAGTTAAAAATAATTTCATAAAACACTACACAAGTTAATGACACTTATAAACAAAAAAAAAAAACTATATTTATATAATTATTTTATTATTGAAAATAAGTTATAATATTAAACATAAGGACTAACGTATCGGTAAAAAGGTTTTAAAAGTATGTAAAATTTGTAAATATGATCTAATAAGAAGGTTTTAAAATTGAAATGTAACGAGAAGTTATCATACATTTTAGGATATAATTTTTTGGATTCATACTGGTATGTTAACTCATCTGGATTCACGAGTAGATGTGAACGTATTATGAGATATCAATTGTACTGATATTGTTAACTCAGCTGAATTCACATGTAGATGGGAATGTATCTATGAGATATCAACTGTACTGAATTTGCTAACTCATTTAGATTCACGGGTAAATATGAACGTATTTATGAGATATAAACTATACTGGGTTTGTTAACTCATCTGGATTCATGCGTATTTATGAGATATTAACTGTAGAGTGTTCATTTTATGTCAGTCTTTTAAATTTGTTTAACGGTTGTTTTATATAATTGAAGTTAGAGAATGAAATGTACGATTTATTATAAGTAAAAATCAATACTTAAAAGTTTGTGTATATTATTAGTTTATATCAAAAATTATAAGAATGTTAACCGATTGAAAAATGAATTCAAACTTTACAAATAATGATTTAGTAGACATGTATGAATGAGAATAAACTACATATATTTGAAGTAATTAATATTTTGTATAGTTAGATTAAGTTACCTATTTACATAGTTTATTAATTTTTGACGGGGTATAATCAAAAATTAATAAACTATGTAAAATTTATAAATATCATCTAATAAGAAGATAATAAAATTGAAATGTAACGAGAAGTTGTTATACATGGTAAGATGTAATATTTTTTTAGAATTAATTCATTTGGATTCAATTGGGTTTGTTAACTCATATGAATTTACCCGTAGATGTGAATGTATCTATGAGAATCGAATACAAATTAATATCTATCTGTTAACTATTTTTTTAATTGTTGTTTTATATAATTGAAAATACGTTGTCATACTTAAAAAATATACGAATGTTCTATTACATGACAAAGTTAGTTCCATGTTATATGAAATCTCGACCGGACCTTACTAGTTCCCATAGTAAAATGGAAAGCATGCCGTATAGGTAATGGTGATTTTTTTTTATCATATTTAATTTATGTCATTATAGAGTTTGGATGAATTAATAATGACTCAATTAATTAATTGTTAAATCATAATTAGGGTAGTTATTGAGATATTTTAGAAAAAGATATATTTAAGAATAATCTTTTCCTAAAATATCTCAATAGTAGTGCAATTACATTTAGGGATACGAAGATAAAGCTCTAATTAATATTAGTTTGGTTAATCAAGTAATTTTGGTAGTGGTTTACTTTATTATATAGAGGTATGAGAAAAATGATTACGTGAGTTGTCCAAGAGATCAAAATTGTAATTTAGAATTTATTTTTAAAAATGATAAGAAAATTTAGTTAAATAATTTTATCTTTCTATTTTTTTAATTATTACAATTACGTACCCACAAATGTTCTAATCAGAATTCGTGTGAACCCGCATATTATTATATTTTTTATAAAATTAAAGAAAATAAAAGTAAATATATTTAAAATAATCTATGAATCTAAGTACAAATAAAAATTATTTTTTAATTATTCATGTTACTAATATTTTTTAAATTAATATATTAAAATTAAAATTGAAATATATATTATTGATGTAAAACAATTTTGGTAAAATAATTTTCATTTTTTTTTAAATATATATTTTAAAAAAATAATAAACTTGTTTGATGAATAATTTTGTTTTACTTTTACATTTTTATTACATTATAAAAATAAAAACATGCGTACCTCACAAGAATTCGTTCGAACAGACAAATATTAATATGGTACGCGGATATGATATAGATGTCAAATTATTAATTTAAATATTAAATAATAACAAAAATAAATTTATTATTGATTTAAATTTAAAAAAAAATATTTCCAACACAAAAATACTTATATATAAGAATAATTATACTATTAAGTCAAATGTTTTTATATGCGAAAGAAATTATAAAAACCAATTTATTTTCTATTTTAAAAATAATAAAATATTTTAACTAGGCAATTTTATTTTATTTTATTTTTAAACAAATTGGTGTAACATATCAATACGGACACAAACACACAAATAACACATCAATATTGTGTGAATGCAATGATAACTATATTAAATTTCGTGCGAACGAACACACAAATTATTATTTTTTTGTAATTAAAAAAATAAAAGTAAAAATAATATATTAGTTGAAACCCATAAAAAATATGTTATTTTTTAGTTATTTATATATTTAATATTTTTATTTTAAAATTATTTTTATTTTAAGATATAATATTTTTTAAAATAATATATGTAAAATTAAAATATGTATTATTTATGTAAAACAATTTTGGTAAAATATATTTGTTTTTATTTTCAGAATATGTATTCTTGTAAAAATATATATTTTAATAATAAATATTTTAAATAAAATAATTTTATATTTTATTTACATTTTATTATATTTTTAAAACAAAAACTTTACGCACGGTTATCTCACTATTATAGACAAAAAAAAAATGCGGTGAGAAGAGTTCTAGATAAAAGATTTCTGAGAACTTGAAGTTGGAAATAATTATTCTTTTGTTTGGTAGAGAGAAAAAAAATTCCTTAAAATAAATAATAACTAGGAATATAATTTATTTATGAAATCTTAAACATTTATTCTCATGTCAAATAGTGGGAATCATTTATTTTTATGGGATAAAAAATAACCAACTATAAATATCCACTTTCAGATTATTTGACTATAATATTTTATATTTTTAAAATTTTAAAATTATAAATAAAATAAAATTCAATAATATTCCTAAACATCTTTATTATTTACCGAACAACTCGATGAAAATAAAATTCTTTGTATTACCATTTTTGCAATATTCTCAAAATTATAATTTTAATAGCACCCTAATACAAGAATCCCCACAGAGATAACCAGTTATACGCAAAATAAAAGGGAACCCGAATATAAAAAAAAAAATGAAATAGGAATTAAGGATTATCTCGAAGGTGGAGGAATAGAGCAGAGACTGTAGACGGAGCGATAAATCGCAGATCTATCCATCGGAGAACAACATAGCAAAGACGCGGCGCTTCGATTCCGGTGAACTCTCTTCGTTCCATTCGCCGTTAATATTTGAATTACAGTATTCATTCTGTTTATTTCGTCGAAGCATTATCGCCCTTTTACTTCATTCGTTTTTCAGTTTCCACAATTCATACTCTAATCTCTGATATTTTCTGTTTCCGCATATTCGATTTTTAACTCATAAATGGTACTCATATAGGTGATTGATAACCTTGTGACCGTTTCTCTAATGATTTGCATCCATTTAATACCTACCTAGAATTTTTCAATGAGGTTGACCTAGATTCGAAGCATGCTAGGAGATACTCGGTAGTAGGAAGTCTCTGGTGATACCAAATGTTGTCAGATAGCTGTTATAGCACTGTTGATCAAACTACTATTTTTTTAGATAGGCAATTAACAACCTTGCTTCTCTTGCAATACTTTTTTTATTCACTGATTAAAACAAATCATGTGTATTTGTTTGTTTTTTCAGAGCTCTGTGCTGGTTCTCGTTGCTTTTTATTTCATGAGATTGAGATTCCATGGCAAGCATTCCTGGAAAATTTGCTCCTTCTAATGGCTCTATCTATGTATGCAACCTGCCTCATGGGACCGACGATAATATGTTGGCTGAATATTTTGGTACCATTGGAGTAATAAAGGTATTCAGCCTGCAGCTATCCTTCAAAATCATGCTATCTTATGTTTTTATGTAAGATGTGATTACTTGAATGATTTTTTTGTCCTTGCAAACTGAGGACTTTATTTGGGATTCCTGGATCATAGATTTGTTTTTGGTTGTATTTCTTTTTCCTCTTTATGAGGTTCTGTTTTTCTGCGCCACCTTCTCTTTCCAAATGATCAGTCATTTTTCATTTACAATTCATGTTTTGCAGAAAGATAAACGTACAGGAAGACCTAAAATATGGTTATATCGAGACAAAGAGACAAATGAACCAAAGGGAGATGCTACTGTGACATATGAGGATCCACACGCTGCCGTGGCTGCTGTTGAATGGTTTAACAACAAAGATTTTCATGGCAATGCAATTGGAGTTTATATAGCTGAGTCAAAAAACAAGGATGATCAAACTTATAATTCAATAGCAGATCCGGTTGTTGCTGGTGATGTTGTTGGACCAGAAGAAACTGAAACTGATGTTAATGGTGTTAATGGAGGAGGTATAGGTCAAATTGATGCTTCCAGCAAACCATGGCAACAAGAGGGCGATTGGATGTGTCCGAATACAAGGTCTGTGATATGAGATTGGTGAGCAGCTCTTTCTTGCTCTTTTATGCACTGTTTCAGTCGTAGTAGTTTTTTTTAGGTGCAGAAAGAATAACACATTTTTCTTATCATTGCAGTTGCTCCAATGTGAATTTTGCTTTTCGTGGTGCGTGTAATCGCTGTGGAAGTGCACGCCCTGCTGGTGCTTCTGGTGTTGCAGGAGGAGGTGGCCGTGGCAGGGGACGTTCTGGGCAAGATCCTGGGGGTATTGGCCGTCCAGCTGGTGCAACTGCAGGACTATTTGGTCCCAATGACTGGTCTTGTCCAATGTATGATTTTGTCCCCACATTCTTGTTGTGTGTGTGATTTACCTTTACTTGGTTTCATTTTAAATTTTGTTTTTTCAATTCAAATTTCAGTATTTTACTGATATCATTTTACATGTATATATTTCTTACAATTTAATAGACATGTTGCCCCGACTCATCAATTGGGTTACTGTAGTGGTATATTATGTTGGACTTAGTGTCGGCGAACAGTTAAACCATATGTAAATTGAATATGATGGTGAGATTTATGTTTGTACATGTGTAACACACAAACACAACATACTCTTGTGAATCATGCTACCTGTTTGCTTTAATTTATATCTCCTAATTTTGCACTTTGCACGGTGGGCTGCATCAGGTTTGTTAATTTTGTGAGGAAAAGTTATATATTAGCCAAATTGCATTCCTTTTTGCCTGTAGTACTAATTTAGGCACATACCAACCCAATCTACCACTCTTTCTTCTGCTATTCTAGTTCTCTATGAATTTAAAGGAAGCAATCATCATGTGAGATGTGATTGAGTGCAAATCTAGAGACTTTTCCAAACTTAAAGTCACATAAGGTCAACTGATTCTGTTACAGCTTACAGAAAATAAGTGGTTGTAGGCTGTTAACAATATGATGATGGGTTAGAGCTTTGGCACGGGGTAAGATGACATTGAGGTGAGCTTGATAACTTCTTGGACGTTGTCGCTAACCTCTCCCGAGGTTTTGGTCCTTGGGCTCAGCTACTGAACCTCTATATCCTCTCTCTTCTGTCCTTGTGGGTTGTGGCTGTTGATTTTGCATTTTGATTGCAGTTGTTGTAGCAAATATGGGGTTAAGATTGTATATTTTTGGAACTTGAGAGTTTATTGCAAGTTGGATATATGATTTGGGCTCATTGTCAGTTGTATCATCATTAGTTTTATTCATTTTGAATGAGTCTTGCTCTACTCAACGAATGTTAGGCTGAGAGGCTCCTATACTTGTACCTGACGATAAACTTGGAATTAACATGCATGATGTGGTTTGTACGTGATTTTATTTTTTAATCGAAAATATTTTCTTTTTGAATGGTTTTTAATTGAAAGTCTTAATGTACTGATTTGTCTTTTTTGTTGCATAGGTGTGGCAATATCAATTGGGCAAAGCGGTTAAAATGCAATATTTGCAATACAAATAAGCCTGGGCACAATGAGGGTGGTGTAAGGTATTATATATAATTGTATACCTTCAAATATGTACTATTAGTGACACCTCTGAATGGCTATTGTAATTCGTAAAGCAAGTTGTAAAACATAAAATCGCTAAGTATACAATCTTTTTCACGGTAAATGTCCATTTCATTTGTTTCACAGTATGTAGGTGTGGTTTCCCCCGCTAACCTCTTTTTGCAAATTGTATTGCATTTTGTTTAGGGTAAATTGTGAACTATTTCTTCCCTAGAGACACTAAGTTTCAAATTAGGAACTCAACAAAATAACAATAAAAGTTTTTTTACCACCTGTTGGGTTGGCTACATCTATCAAACAACACTTTGACGTCCTGCCACGGATTAAGTCCAATGATAAACCTTAAGTCTTAATATCTCATAATGGTTTAACCTATCTTTTTCTTGGTCTTTTTTGAAGTCATACAGTTTGGTTAAAAGAAGGAGAAGATAAATAGTGAAAACTTAATAATTAATTAATTATGATGATGATGTAATATTATGAATAATAAGCTTGACACCAAAGGACTAAACACCAACCTCTATATATGGGGATACTCGTACACCACTACCTATATGGTTTGACCTTACTTTTCTAACTCAGCCGTACCACTTAATGGGTTAAGGCTTTCTTGGTTGTTGTTGTTGTTTTCTAACTCAGGTTATTTTCTAATTATACAGAGGAGGGCGAGCTGGAGGGTATAAAGAGCTCGATGAAGAGGAAATTGAAGAAACTAAACGTCGTAGACGGCAAGCTGAAGTAAGATTATTTTAAGACCATGCATGCTATAAATATATTTCCTCTGTCCCAAATTATAATATTCATCCATGTCATAAAGATTCGACAAAGTTTTACGTTGGCTGCTGACTCACAATCCTCTCATTTTATCTAGAGTAGACTTGGGACTGGCTATACATAACAAAGCTAACATAGGCAGGATTTGGAGTATGATTTATTAAGAAAACCAAAACATAACAATTTGGAGCATGACTTTTTGTTTTTTCTTTGGAATATGTTTCAGGGGAAGATGTAAAAATAATTTTCATTGCACTTAATTTTACATTGAAAAAAAAATACATTTTTGAAACAACGTGATTAAGTATAAGTTGATTTTTTTTCTTATAATTTGGGGAAAAAATGAGTTTATTTTTTTGGCTTATAAATTGGGACAGCGGGGTATATATTTAAGTGACTCTGGTTTATGATTTGTTTTTCTACTACCAGGATGATGGTGAGCTGTATGATGAGTTTGGAAACCTTAAGAAGAAATTTCGTGCCAAAACACAGCAATCTGAAGCTGCACGAGTGCTTCCTGGTTCAGGGCGTGCTGGTTGGGAGGTTGAGGATCTAGGTAATGTTGCATACCTGGAATGATTTATTGCCTATAAATGTTAAAGAGCAAGCTGAAGCTGCAAATTTGCAGACTTGTTCTATAACCCCACCCACCCTTCTTCCTCTTCTTCATCACAGTTTTCAGTTTTCCCACTTGTTCTCAAATACTTTTACGTTATATTTTTGAGTAATCATTATGGCCGTAGAGGAATTAACATTGTCAAATACTTCTGTTATTTATTTTAGTCATTCCTTTTTGCCATTCTTTTGCAACTAGTTGGTTGCATCTTTTTACACTTAAACCTGCTTACTATTTCAAAACCAATTATTAGTTGTCTTGATGTATTTATATATATGTACTGATTGATTGTCGGACTTGAGTTTGATGGCCATGCATAAAACTAAATTCAACTGGCTGTTGGTTTTGGAGCATTCTAAACATAATACTACAGTGTTGCCATATATTCTTGTTTAAGGATGTAAAGATCATAGATTCAAGTTATGCCTACAGATGTCCAATTTGCAAAAAATGTTACGCAGGTTATTGTGTCACTCTGATATGTGATCATCATATTTGTATGAAATTCTGAATTGGATCAACCTGCTATAACCAACTTACTCTTTATATAACACCTATGGCAGGGATTCACAGAGATGCTACAGAAAAAAGCAGAGACAGGGGAAGGGATCGTGATGATGGAGAACAGAGAAGCAGAGAGCCAATCGAGAAGGAGAGGCAAAGCAGTCGGAATAGAGAGAGGGACAGGGGAAGAGATCGAGACAGGGATTATGGGCGAGATCGGGACCGGAGTAGACACCGATATTAAGAATAGCAGTAGAAGTGCACTCTGATGTTTTGACTCCGATTATGTGTTACCTTTTTGACTAGAGATTTCATTTGCTTTAAATCAAATCCTTAAATTTATCCTGCAATCTGATGAATGCATGAACCTTTTGTATAACTAAAGATCTTTATGTTGTTAGTTTTAACTTGGGCACATTTCTATTTGAGAATATTCACAGAACTTGTCTTCATGTGTGTATCTTGTTAACGCATAACTATATAGTACCCCTATTAATCTGAGTTGAATTTTATGAATTAAAATAATTTTTAATTTATTTATTTTATTCATTAAACCTAAAAACTAGGGATTGCGAGAAGAAAGGAGATAATAGTGAAAGAGACGTTCCCATGAAATTTTTTGTTGCGCAGATCTTATTAAATAAAGATTCCAACATTTTACACCCCAACCATGATTTTACCTAAGATCACAAGTTGCTATCCTACGTGTTAGTTACATTACTAATTAATGTTAAAAAAATTGTCACATAGCTCTGATTATATAAGGCATGGTTCTGAAGTTGGAATTAAAATTTTTCAGTTGACTCCCTGAAAAAGTTAGGGTTTTATTTGCACACAAAAAAGAAAATTGAAAATGACAGAAAATTGAAGACGATGCAGTCAAGCCAGACGAAGACGACGATGCAGTCAAGCCAGACGAAGACGACGACGCAATCAAGCCAGTCAAAGAAGATGACGCAATCAAGCTAGTACAAGCGGTGAAAAAACGAAGTCAAGCATCGAAGAAAACGAAGGTAGTGAACCGGGACATACATGAAGAAGAAGAAGTTTCTGAAGCTCGAAAGATTCGATTTTTTTATTCTTGTGTTTCCAGGTCACAAATAGTATACGCAGGTTAGGGCTTAATCCGTTTTTTCTTTAAATTTTTTTCAGAATAAACAATTATTCAGCGTTGTTTTCCATCATAGAGGGGAATTTGTCAGCATGAATGATGAGGTTATGATTTACACGGGAGGTGTGACGACATTAGTTAGTAACATTCACATTTATAAGTTTACTATGGATAGCGTTAAGAAGATGTTAAATGGGTGGGGTTTCAATCAAGGGATATATAGGGTTTGGACTAAGGTTATTGAAATTGATCCGAACTATTTCCAGATTAAGATAAATGATAATAGTTATGATTTTGCTGCATTTTCTTGTGCCAATGAGGTTGAGGGTGACATCTTTGTGGAGCATGATGTAGTAGATCTTTCAGTGTCAGTAGTAAGTCCCATATAGTAGTAAGTCCTACTGATAACACTCAAACTGCTGCAAATCAAAATGAAGCACCTCCAACTGATGCCATTTCAAATGCTGCAACTCAGACTGATTACTTTGATGGCATAATTGATGACATTATTTCAAGCCTACCAAACATCACCACATCTCAGGTGGCTGCTGAAGTTTGCAAACCTACCAAAAAAGAGGGAAAGAGGTGAAGCCATTGAGAAGGAGGACTAGTGAGAGAATCAAGATAAACTGGTCTAAAAAACCAAAACCATTCACAGGGCCTGGATCGAACAGTGACCAGTATATGTCTTTGACAGTTGAAGAAGAGGAAAGAGGTTCAAAAAGAGCAAAGAAGAAACTTAAAAAATAAAATGTTATGACTTTATGTATTGTCTCATCTTTTGTCTAATCTTTTGTGACTTTATGACTTTTAGTTGTTTTAAATATCATCAGACCTTATGTATTGTCTAATATTTTGTGTACTACATTTTGCTTATGGCCAATGTAAGGCTAATATGTAATGCTTATGGCCAAAGTAAGGCTTATGACCTTATGTAATGTCTACAACATTTTGTGAAAGGCTTATGCCAATATTATGTAATGCATTATTCTGTCTGTCATTATTATGTCTTCTATCATTCTTATGGCTTCATTTGAACATTTATCAACATCATATTACATATATGTATAACAAAATCCATGATAGCTTATGACAACAGAATCCATTAGAGCTTATAAGATAGCTTATAACAACAGAATTCATTAGAGCTTATAACAACAGAATTCATTAGAGCTTATAACAAAATCAATGCTAGCTTAAAACATCATATGGCATAACTTGTAAACAACATATTGCATTAATGAAGTTATCTGAATTTTACACAACTTATAACAAAATTCATGTTATCTTAAAACATCATATGTCATAACTTGTAAACAACATATTGTGCATTCATGACACCTTTTAACAAAATCCATGACAGCTTTTACAACAAGGAAGAAGATGTCATGTCATTCCAACGTGGCAATTTTTTAACATTAATTAGTAATGTAACTGACACATAGGATAGCAACCTGTGGTCTTAGGTAAAATCAAGGTTCAGGGTGTAAACTAATGGAATCTTTATTTGGTAAGGTCTGTGCAACAACAATAAAATTTCAGGGGGGGCAAAATAAAAACACGCTTATTTGACAGGGAGTAAAAAGTGTTTAACCCAAATAAAAAATATATATGTTCAAAAGAGAGATTCAATTAAGAGAGATTGAGAGTAAAGAGAGGAAAGAAGATAATAATGAAATGGAGGATCCAAAATCTAAACTACTACTATCCTGTATCATTTTTTAAATATATGGATGAGTATTCAACAAATTCATAATTTCGAATTGGAATAATATTTTATTTATTTAAAAAGATATGTTGCTTATCATTTTAAAATAAATGTATTTTAATACATATTAAACTTATTTTTAGTAATTTAAATAAAAGTTGCGAGTGGTGGTGGTCAATGTTTGTGGCTAGCGGCTAGTGATGACGAGATGTGTTATTTTTTCAATACTTCAAAACAACCAGTATAGAACAATTATATATTAGGGTTTTAGCTCCCCTAATTGGGCCAACCAAGACATGGGCCAAAAACTGCCCAAAATAAACTGAAGACCTAGATGTGGATGCCCAAAAACAAATTGGTGAGTCGTTGTTTGTGAACTAACAATATTTGTGGTTCTCACTATAGCGTATTCTCTGTTCTATTATTTCTGTTGCAGATCTATGTCCGCTTGTCGAAAATCAACGAGATCTGGAAAAAAAGAGTGGTTGTTGGGTTGATATGGGAGTCTCACGAACATAATGTTTGAGTAACGATACATGGACTATAGGGTGGATCCACGAGGATGATGGCAAATCGAGGTGATCGTCCACCGGTCCAATGTGCCAGATGATCTTGAAAGGACAAAAAATGATGAGCCAGCTTTTGAGACACACGACGATTCAGTATTGACTGGCGGTAAGGTTAAAGTTTCATCCAAACGAATTCCCCCTCTTGAAAAGTAAATGAGCGTCTTTTACTGTTAGCTTGTTTCTCCATATCTATTCTGCTTTTGGTTAAGTGTGTTTTCAACTCAGTTAGGGTGCTTCGTTGTTGTTTCAGAGCCAGATCTAAGGATCTCTCTGTAGCTATATCGTCCAGATAATCTGGTACTTGAGGTGGATCAGGTCCTTACAATGCTTTGAAAAGGGTCATCTGAATAGCGCCATGAAAGGATGTGTTATACCAGTATTCTTCTAGATGGAGGAATTTATGCCAAAGACGTGGGTGATTCCCAACTAAGATGTACTATATTTCAGGGTAGTACCCTGAAGCTTGAAGAACTCTTTTCACAATCGAATGAGAAATAAAGGATCTCTGTCCGAGATAATAGACTTTGGAGTGTCGTGCAGTTTGAAGATTTCTATAGTGAAACAAGAAGCCCGGTCTTTTGTAGTGAAATTTGTTGGCAATGGAATGAAATAGAAAAATTTAGAGAGTCGGTCACAAATGACCCAAATGATAGTGTGACCACAAGAGTTTGGTAAGTGGGTAGAAAAATCCAATATAATCTCGTCCCAAACTTTATCTGGGTTGGGTAAAGGTTGGAGTAACCCTTTTTTTCTCTGAGTTTCATATTTGTTTTGTTGGCAAATAGTATTATTTTGGACTGCCCGAATGCTCGTCGGGCAGCCTCATCTCCTCAAGACTCGAGTCTCCGATCGAGGACCTCAGACTTATAGAGCGCGATAAACGACGGGATCGACCGCCACGCGAAGTCCTTTACCTGACATCCGTCGAATAACATCAATGCCTATAATATCTTGAGCTATGCTCGTTATGTCCCTTCTGTCCGACATAACGGATAGTTACGAGCCTTTTCGCCCGGATTGACCTAGTCAGCCCGAACGACTATATTTGCGGACCCGCATATCTCGGTCCAAATATAGTAATCAATGAGAATCCTCCTTTGTCCATTATATAAACCTTCATATCTTTGAGGACAATGTATCATTTTTCTTACATTGAATACCCTAATATTTTCTATCCTCTTCCTTGAACATTTAGTTACTTTAGCATCAGAGTGCCTTGCAGGTACACCACCCCTCCTCAACATCAACTTGCTCGAAAGATCGTCAACTGTTCCGGCCGTCTCTGATTCTGATCACTTGTTCAAATCAGTGGCGTTGTTTGTGGGAACTATCTTCCCCATCTTCGTTCATCATCCCGATATCATAAGATCAAAGATACTCTCGAAACTTCTAACGAGATGGCTAATTCCAACGATCAACTTCTTTCCGGCAAGACTGTTCTCTCACCTATCCAAAAAACGGACATGACTATTCCCTCTCCTCGTCTATAGGACACCATTGATCACAAGGATGGCATGACCGCATCCCCAGATTCTGAAGATGCTGTCGACCAAGATTTCCTCTTGGATGACCAAAAAACCAAGGATCAAGATGATGACCTTGTCATTCCTCAACCCTTAGCACCACTGTCGATTAATGCAAATCCAGCATTAACTGCTATTCTGTCCACCGTCAATCAGACTAACAGTCTCCTCCTTCAGCAGGGCCAGTGCATCGACGCTCTAGAAAGGAACCGCCCCCGTCTCCACCTCAGTGACCTAAAGCGGTCGTTTCTCGTAGTCCCTCACTAAGAAGACCTGCTCGTAAAGAAGATTATCCCGACTGACATATTCCGAAGAAGAGGGGACATACCCCACCTCAGAAAAATTGGGGATCTCCCTCGCACAAGAAGACAAATAATGAATCATATCACCCCCGCGATCAATCTCCGTCACCCAAATCAAGAGAGGAGAAACAATCGTTATGTCTCATTCTCTCCCGACCGGAGGGATAAAGACGAGCATCGCGGTCCTCTTTGTCGGGCTATCATGGACATTCCTATTCCATCTAGTCTAGAGAAACCTCCCCGACTTGGTCAATACGATGATACCACTGACCCTAACGAACATATCGAGAACATCGATGCCTTGCTCGACTATCGAGGAGTTCGTTGGGCCATCAAATGTCGCCTATTCTCTTCAACCTTGAGGAAAGGGGCCATGGCGTGGTATAAAAGCCTGCCCGACGGATCAGTCACATCTTGGAAGCACCTAGGGAGACTATTCTCCAGACACTTCACCGCTTCCCGACGCCACCCAAAGTCAGAGGCATCCATGGAAGCCATCATTCAGGGCAAAGAGGGATCTCTTCGAGCGTATATCGAGAGGTTCAACCAAGAAGCCGTTCAAGTCTTGACGACGGACGATATGAAAAAATATCTCCTCGAAAGAGGACTACACCCTCGTAGCGACTTCGTGAAGGCCATAGGCATCGAAACACCCTCCACATTAGATGTTTTCCTCATAAAGGCCCAAGCATACATCTAATACGAGGAAAAGGAAACCGCAAACTCTGCTCACGACACCCGATATAGGGAGAACGTCAAGAGCTCCAAGAATGAAGAGCCATCGACATCTCGTCGGGATCACAAAGGGCCAGTGGGTCGATTCAATGACTAAACCCCTCTCACTACTTCTCGGAGCGTATCCTAACCAACTATGCAAACTCCGAGTTCAAACAAGGCGGTGTACGCTTTCCTCAACAGACCCAGCTAAATCGAGGACAGACATAACCAAATATTGTATATTTCACCGGAACCACAAACACGTGACAGACAACTGCATCCACCTAAAGGATGCGATTGAGATCCTAATCAGAGACGGAAATCTCAAACAGTACAAGAAAAAGGAATATGCAAAAGAAGAAACCCCCTCGTCCAGCAAGGTCGAGGAAGAAAAGCTCACAGAGGAGTCTTCTATGCACGTAGCAATGAGCATGTCTAAGCTGGAAGATTTCTTCTTCCCCGATTTGGATATAACCCCAGTATACTTCGCCGCTCACAACCCTTGGGAATCTTTCCCAACGACCATGGTCATCTTCAGTTGAGGGTTCACCAAGAACTTCATCGGATCAATCAAGAGAAGATTCGACAACCTCGTCATGACAAGTTCGGATCTGGGCGCCACCCTCGACAAAATTCAAGGAAAGTCTCATCCACTGGCCTCATATAAGGAGGAGTTACCTGGGGGCGCCCCCAATGCAAGTATCCCTCAACATGTATGTGCTCGGATGGCCAACTTTGATGTCATGCACATATTAGTCGCCAGGGAAGTTCGGCTGATATCATGTACACTCAACTCTTTAAGACGTTACAGCTCAACGAAATCCACCTAACTCCCTACCTCGATTCAGATCTGCAGGGATTCAACGGCTCCACAGCGAAGCCATGGGGATATGTTGAGCTAATCGTAACTTTTGGGGCCGGAGATACCGGTAGATCGATCAAAACACGCCGCCGGCCAATGTATCGGCTCCGCCGATTGTTGTACCGTCCACGGTGCACTTGAAGATGAAATATTATACAACGAGCGGGAAGGTGGCAACATTGCATGGAGACATCCAAGCATCCCGAAGATGTTTCGAGGCATCAACAAAAGGCCTAGACTCCATCAACCTACAACCCTAGACCAAAGGCATAATCGACCTTCTAGAGAGCTCTCACAAGCCTAAGCTCCTTCCTCGAGTCGATGTTATCAACCTCGACAACCGTCTGGATCTAGAGGACTTGGCCGAGAAGAAGAGGAAAGGAAAAGCCCCTATGGTCGAAGAAGATTCCCCCGTTTCCAAAAATTTAGGAACATCCTCAGAGTAACACATGTGCCCATTGCAGCCGAAATGCCCGACCTCGACCCCGAGGTCGCATGTCACCACCTTACCATTGATCCTGCCCTAAAGACCGTAGCACAGCGCAGGCGAAAGAAATCCCCGAACAAAATAGAGACTATCCAGCAAGCTGTTAAGGACCTTCTAGAGGCCAATTTTGTTACGGAAGCCCGATAAACTATGTGGCTATCCAACCCTGTATTGGTAAAAAAGAATAATGAAAAATAGCGCATGTGTAATAATTACTCTGATCTTAATAAGGCATGTCCAAAAGACGCCTACCCCTTATCCAACATTGATAAACTCGTTGATAATTCTACAGGTTTTAAATTACTTTCGTTTATGGACGCCTATTCGGGCTATAACCAAATTCCAATGGCTAAAATAGATAAAATTTATATGGCCTTCATGACCGAATCGGGCAATTATCGCTACAACGTGATGCCCTTCGGTTTGAAAAACGTTGGCGTAACATACCAACGAATGATGAATAAAGTCTCTAAAGGCGAAATCGGAGACATGCTCGAGGTATATATGGAAGACATGATCGTGAAATCTCAAGAGGAGGTCGATCATGCCCGACACCTCAGGAAGGTCTTTAACCAAGCCAAAAGAGTCAAAATGAGGTTCAACCCTGAAAAGTGCATCTTTGGAGTACGGGCCGAAAAGTTCCTCGATTTCTATCTCACTGAACGCGAGATATAGGCTAACCTCGACAAATGTCGGGCATTCTCAAAGTTGCCCACTCCGAAGTCCAAAAAATCCATTCATGTCCTCAACAGGATGTTATCCTCGTTATCTCGATTCGTCGCGAGGTCGACCCAACACACACTCCCATTTTTCAAACTACTAAGAAAGGAAGTTGAGTTCGAGTGGACCGAGGAATGCGAGCAGGCCTTAATTCATCTCAAGCAAACCTTATCCCAACCACCAGTGCTATCTTGACCTGATAAAGAGGATATACTATATCTATATCTGGCTGTGACTGCTGAGTCCGTTAGCGTCGCACTCATTCGAGAAACACGGGAAGGACAAAAACTCATCTATTTCACGAGCAAGGCCTTATAAGGACCTTAATTGAGATCCCAACAAATTGAAAAAATCACCCTCGCGCTCGTCAACGCCGCGAGACGGATCTGCCACTACTTTGTAGCACACACCGTCATAGTTCGAACGGACCAACCTATCAAACAACTATTAGGTCGACCAAACCGAAACATGGTCATTAAATCGTCCATTCGACGACATAAAAAATGCTTCAAAGCACAAGTCCTGGCAGACTTCGTGGCCGAAATGACTTTCCCAATGCTCCAAGAAGGAACCAAAAAATTGACCATATTCGTCGACGGTGCCTCTAGCTCATCAGGAAGCGAAGCAGGTATAATCCTAGAAAACGGAGAAGGAATCTTCATCGAGGTATCCCTCGCACTCTTATTCCTTACTTCCAACAATCAAGCAGAGTACGAAGCTTTCCTCGTCGGTCTCCGCCTTGCCAAGGACATGGGAGCAAGAGAAGTCAAAATCCCCATAGATTCGCAATTCGTAGCCTCCCAAGTTTGGGGAGAATATCAGGTCAAAAACGACCAACTGGCTGAATATTGGACCCTCGTCCAAAACCATCTAAAAAAGTTCACTTCAGTTGAGATACAACATATCCCTCGAGAACATAACGCTCGAGTATATGTCTTGTCCAAGCTCGCCAGCACGAGGAATAAAGGAGGGCACAAGTCAGTGATCTAGAAAATACTCCATCGACCAAGCATAGAGAAAAGTTGTCTCGGTCAGGACATACTCGTTATTGAAGAGGGCATCTCCTGGATGACGTTTGTCTACAAATATCTTATCGACGAGACCCTTCCCAATGATCCCAAGGAAGGAAGCATCATCAGGCGAAGGGTTTGTTCGTATGTCATCCTAGAAGATAAAATCTACAGAAGGGGATTCTCCACCCCCTCATCAAATGCGTCGAAGAAACCAAAGTGTCACACATATTGAAAGAAATACATGAGGGTATTAACATCGAATACCTAGGGGGTACATCGCTATCTCGAAAAGTCCTCTGGGTCGGTTACTATTGGTCCACCATGCAGATCGATGCCAAGGAACACGTAAAGAAATGTGATAAGTGCCAACGGCATGGACACATGCACCTGGCTCCCTCGAACAAGCTCAAGTCCTTCTCTTCTCCGTGGCCTTTCTCATGGTGGGGGCTCAACATCCTCGGGCCATTCATTCTGGGAGCATACCAGAACAAATACTTGATAGTGAGTGTCGAATACTTCACCAAGTGTATAGAGGCCAAAGAATTGGCTAAAATCACCGCTCAAAACATCCTGTGTTTTTACAAGAGAAATATATTAGCCCGATTTGGCATCCCGCAAGCCATAGTCACCGACAACGTGACACAATTCACCAATACAAACTTTCAAGACTTCGTCGCCCATATGGGAACAGTGCAATATTTCGCCTCGGTCGAACACCCGCAAAAGAACGGGCAGACCGAATCCGCTAACAGGGTCATACTACGCGGACTTAGGCGAAAGTTGGACGAATCAAAGAAGAAATGGGTCGAGGAATTACACAACGTACTTTGGGCTTACCAAACAACTCCCCACTCATCTACCGGGGAAACCCCATTCCGACTCGCCTATGGAACCGAAGTAATAATTCCAATAGAAATTTTTGAACCTTCAAGAAGAACGGATTATCCCCTTGATGTGGAGATGAACGGATAATCCTTGAGGGAAGAACTCGACCTGGTCGAAGAGATACGAACTAGGGCTGCCCTTAGAGAAGCATCGCTCAAATAGATAATAGCCCTCCGATACGATGCCAAAGTCATTCCCCGCAAATTCAATGTCGGAAGCTTAGTCCTTAAGCAAAATCTTAAGAGCTCCACCGAAGAGAAGCTCGCAACAAACTGGGAAGGTCCCTACAGTGTCTACGCCAAAATTGGAGGGGCGTACTTCTTAGAAAACTTACAAGGGGAAAACGGCCAAGTGTTTATGGCTAGACATTGTACGGTCTCCCCGGTACCAATGATATGTAACATCACGACAACGAAAGAGATACTCGCTCGATTCATATAACGAGCCAGATAACGAACGCGAGGGACTCAAACGAGTCTTGCTGTCTAAGTACCTCGCTAAGAAGGACACCTAGCTCGCGATGGGATGTTAACGCCATGGACCTCAAGCCTTTAATCATAACTTGAGCTCCGGACTGATTCCAGCAACAAACTGACCCGCTTTGACTAGTGTCCCCATATTGTCAAAGACCATGCACTAATAACAAGTGTTCCCTCCCCGAAATACAAAATATCACATACGTACAACGAATGAATAACATAAAATACTTAGATAATTACGGCCACAAGGACCGAATTTGTCTTGGAGTTACAATGGGGACTCCACCCCAACAAAGCAGAATTAATCAAAAACGATCACAAAGGTCGAAAATTGTCATTACATAAATGGGCCACGCCCAAGCAAACATAACAAAATAACAAGGCAATCACTCCACAGGCCGATCATCTCCAGGGGTTGACTGAGTCTCGTGCACGATCATTTCATCGAAGAAGTCGGGCCTCTTTATCTCACCTTCTTCTATGTAAAAATGGACTCCCATCCCATCAGTCACCAGCTCCACTCCTGGATTAAAAGCCCGTATCTGGGCCACAAAATTCTCAAAGCTCCATGTCGAAGCAGCCTCAGCGTCATCATAAGCAAGCCGCATGCGCCCGACCAAATATGCTCGGGTTCTCAACCCTACTAAGTCCCGGTTCCCCGGGGCATAGTCATCGGCCACAATGCCGTTATCTTTTGAGTTGCATCACATTCCTCGATAGCCTGCTTGAGCTCGAGGGATAATTTTTCCCGAGCCTCCTCCCGGCTTTTGGCAAGCTCCTTTTCTTCCTTCAATTTGGAACTGAGCTCCCAAAGCTTAACCTCAAGAGATTAACCGAGTTCAGAATAAGCAGCCGCCATTTCAAAAATGCGCACCCATGCATCCGCATCTTTAGCGAGAGCTGCCCCTTTTGACAACCGGTCCATTTCACCCAGCAAAAGAGATTCAGCCAGGGGCAAAATGACGCTCTTGTTCTCAAAATAAGCACGATCATGCCAGCAGGGAGGAATATCAAATTTCCCCTTACCTTTTTCCCCAGTCAGATCCACGGTCCCTTCACCTCGCACCCTCTTATTCTTCGAGGGAGTCGCCTAGGGGACAGAGCCACCATGCTCGCATATGACTTTCCCGGACCAGTCTTAGAGGAACCCCCAGTTTCATTTGGCGATCACGTCCCATTTCCTTTCTTTTTCTGCAGAAGATTTCGAGTTATGCGCTCATGAACGGGATTCATCCTAGCTGCAACAAGAAAGGGCATGCATTAAGATTAGATAAATCTAGAAGCACTCATCAATAGCATAAAAGAGAAAGGATGCGAGGATAATTAAAATAATAAAACATCTACCCAAGTAAGCCTTAGGATCTCCACTAAGAAAGAGATCCATCACATTGATAAGTGGGGGATCAAAGAGATGGCCCCCGTCCTTTCCCACTAGCGTCTTTCCTCCTCACCCCATACCTTGGGTCTGAGCAAGTCCCTCGACATAGGATACCAGCACTCAAAGACCAGCCACATCCTCGGAATCCAACTCTTCTTTAGCCCACACGTACTGATCAACATTTCGCACGAAATGCTCCTTATTCCAATGAAAGTTAAACTTAGATACGAGCTGATGCACCCGCTACTCTCGCTCATTCAACTTCAAGGAAACATCCTCCCAGACAACATGTGTGCTTGTTAACACGTTAAAAAGAGTCTGTTCTGAGATTGGTCGGACCAGCATCTACTTCTCTTTGAAGAATCGAACAGACTCTTGATAAGGTTTGAAAACCTTCCCATTTTACTGTCAAAATGGCACATAGCTCTATCGAACTACCCCATCCGTCGCGTTCAGATGAAGTTGTGATGGAGCCAAACGAAGGTGATCGAACATTGCCACTTGTAAGTCAGTAAAGGGGAGGCGAAACCCCATCTCCCTAAACCAAATACCGAACACTGAGATTTAGTCCCCCTCATATATAGAGCATACCCGATGCTCGGGTGCAGGAATGTATATATCCTAATCCTGTCGTTTCTCTCCCTCGTTCATTTCCTCCCCCTCAGGATCATACTGATAAACGTCATCGGAAACTTCATTCAAAAGTGTCGTAAAACACGATTCTCTCAAATGAACATCTGGAACCACCCAGGCAGTGAGATCCTGGTCACCAGTCGGAGCAACTATCCCAAACTGACCCTCGACCAAATGACATTCCTCCCTTAGAGTGGCATCAGAAGAATTTTCCTCAGAGGAAGTAAAATCAGAATACTCCTACTCGAAATCCCTCGAGCCCTCATTGTTGTCTTCACCGATATCCGCCATAATACCTGAAAAGCATATGAAGTTGGTGAGCTCGACATCGACGTAAAATTCACCCTTCCACTACTCATCAAGTGAAAGGGCTCGGACAAACAAGGATTCATCTCCTCGATCAATATCCCTCTCTCAAGACAAATTATCATCTAAGATGAGATCCCTCAGATCGAGGAAGAGAACGCACAGAAAAACTCCAGCGTAATCAAACGTAATGGGACGGCATAGCAGCCATTCACCGGCATTCCAAAACCCAAAAACTGAAACACTAATCCCATGCATTCTATGTGCAGACAGGGATTTTAAACATAACTCAATGAAATTGAACCAAGGATTCAGAAACATACCGTTTAAAAAGTGATCAAAGTGTCACTGACAGAGAATCAAGTACTAATGCGGCTACAGAAGACGAAGATGACTTTGGAAAACACGATTCAGATTCCTCGGGGTGATGAGTGATGAAGTCGATCGTACACGAGCAGATTCAGTCAAAGTAAAATCCACAAGTAAGAAGTCTTCTCCCCTTTTATAGGCCCACGCCCCGCACGTGGGTCTGCACGCGCCTAGGAAACCTAGGGAATCCATCATCGCACCCTAGGCCTGCCAAGCCATTAATGCACATTGCTCGAGGCCGCGCATGCGGGAACTCTCCAAGTTCTCCAGACCTTTCATCTCCTCGACAATGACCATCGAGTAAAACGACATTGGTTGTATGGTTCAAGTCATTACGCCTTCAGATGCAACGACTTGGGGGCTATTGTTCTGGACTGTTTGAATGCTCGTCGGGCAGCCTCATCTCTTCAAGACTCGAGTCTTTGATCGAGGTCCTCAGACTTGTTGAGCACGACGAACGACAGGATCTCCCTCCACATTAAGTCCCTTGCCTGACATTCGTCGAGTAACATCAATGCCTATAATATTTGGAGCAATGCCCGTTATGTCCCTTATGTCCGACATAACGACTAGTTACGGGCCTTTTCGCCCAGATTGACCTAGTCAGCCTGAACAACTATATTTGCGAACCCGCATATATCGGCTCAAATATAGCAACCAATGAGAATCCTCCTATGTCCATTATATAAACCCTCGTATCTTATAGGGTAAGATATCACATTCTTACTTTGACAATCCTAATATTCTCTTATCCTCATCTTGATCATTGGCTTACTTTAGCATCGGAGTGCCTTGTAGGTACACCACCCTCTCCTTAACGTCAACTTGCTCGAAGGACCGTCGTTCACTCTGGCCGTCTCCGATTCTGATCACTTGTTCAGATCACTTCTTATTAATTTCATAACATGTTATCAACACAAAATTCTATCAAATCTTAAAAGAAACGAATTGAAGCCCTAACTATCATAGGTAATATTTGTTCACTATTTTATTCTTTTATTTTTTCATTATCCATGTTTATTTTGATATTATATCTTATTAATTAACCAATAATCTAAGAAAGATTATAAAACAATGACTTTGTTATATAATTTTTAAAGAACTTATAAGCATTCTTGGAGGGTTGCAGAAAAATAAGTTTGTTATACGGTTTCTGAAGAATTTGTAATGCCTTGGTTTTAGTAAATTATTTTATTTTATTTTATTTATTTTGATTTAATTATAATTCTTTTGTATTTTATTTAATTGTCATGAGTGTTAATTGAATTATTTTGGTTGGTAGGGGTGTGTGAATTTGAGTCGAGGGCGTAGGAAGTAAAAGAAGTTGATAGATTTTTATTATAATTATTTAATAATTAGAATAATGATATTATATTTTAATTTATTTAATAAAAGGAGAAAATAGAGAATAGTGGGAGATATGGGGCTGAATTGTGAATTAGTGGAAATATGGGGTGAAGGAGTGAGAGGATAGATTAAATGGGGTAGAAATTGATTTTAATTTGCTTAACCTAGTATTTAAGATCAAGAGAGAATTAATTTAAAACTTGTTAGTACGTACAATTGAGAAGAAAAGTGGCAAAGAGGCAAGAGTAAGATCAAAGAGACTAGAGGTAGAGGAAGAAGAACCCCAAGTGTGAGATTATATTGCTACTAATCACCATGTAAGGGGAGAATAATCTCAATAAAGAGTATAATATATGGGGTAGAGTAGAGGAGTCCTTAACCTTCAATAGGGAATCTGGCTTGATTAATTTTGAGTTTATAATGATGTTTTGATGCTAAGGATGTGATTTGATGATGAATTTCGTGTGGAATATTGACTGTAAATTTTGTTTTGGCTATTGATATGTTTTTCTACTGTTGTTGAAAATTGTGAGGTTTTGAGGGTTAATATAATTTTAAGGGATTTGAGAATTTTATGTGTTAAATTGATGTTATAACACGAGGTTGATGAATATATGTCATATTTGAATTATTTTGGGTTGATTTTGGTGATTTAAAGTTAGGAGTTACAGGGAAACTCCAGTGAAGAAAATATTTTTATGGTTTTTAGGTCCATGACGGGTGTCATGTCGTGACGCCCTGGTCGTCATAGGTTGGGATGGCATGTCGGGCGTCATCAAGGTCATTATGAGTTCTAGGATTGCATGGTAAGTTGTCTGTTAGGGAAAGTGTCATTGTGTGTTTTTAGGTCCATGACTGACGTCATGGGGGTGACGAGTTACTCGTTATGACCTCGAGACTTATGTAGTGAGTCCGTTTGAGAATATAACTAGGTAGAAGTTGCACGAGGTAGTGATTAAAAGAGAAGTTATAAGCTGAGACAGTTTAGACTTTGAACTAATACTATTATAGTGGTTTCCTTCCTGACTTGGTAGCCCTTAGATGTAGGTGATGTTGCATCGAACTATGTTAACAATTCTCTGTGTTATTTATCATTCTGCAATTTTATTTAAATATAAGTTATAACTTGATGAATCTGTTCAGTATTTTGACAAATATTGTAACATGTGTCTCGACATTGATCTGATGTTGGTATATCGATATTAACGTGTGTTGTATGCACCATAAATTTTAGTACGCTAAGATGAGTTTTCGAAATAATATTGAGAAAATGAACTTTATTTGAATCTCATAATTGAGGTTTTACCTTGGTCCAATAATTTGATACTTGTTTGAAGTATAGTTGATTGATTATCATGTTTTATCCATTTCAATGAGAAACACAAACTAGCATTTTATTCCTCCCATGAGCGAGTATTAAGCAACATTTTTGTTCAAATGCGATCAAAACATAATTCAATGGATTTCTCATCTTGTTTTATCCTTTCTGGTTTACCTGTATCTTTGATCAGGTATTTCCTTTCGTTAGCTTAGCTAACATTGCAATTTAGAGCCCTTTAGTGCCTCTTTGAAATCCAATTGTCTGGTATCCTTGGTCGGACAAATGCGTCCTTCCTTTTAGAGCCCTTTAGTGCCTCTTCAAAATCAAGTTGTCTGGTATCTTCGATTGGACAATTGCGTCCTTCCTTTTAGAGCCCTTTAGTGCCTCTTTGAAATCTAGTGGTCAGTGAGTCGCTCTTTCATGGGTGTCTTCTGTATCATCCCTAGAGGGTTATTTTAATATTGTTGTTCTCATGTGCGGAATGCCCGAGTTCGCGTGTATACATTTTCACTCTTCATATCCCAATGCATCATCCTGGATGGGTCATTTCAATACAATTGTTCTCGTGAGCGGAATGCCCGAGTTCGTTCGTATGAATTTGTCTTCTTCATTTGTCATCCTCACTGAGTCGCCCTTTCATGGTGTTCTCTCTTCATCATCTCTGGTGGGTCACTTCAATACAATTGTTCTCGTGAGCGGAATGCCCGAGTTCGTTGGTATAAGTGTGTCCTTCTTATTCGTCCCTAGTGTATATGTTTAAATAGAAAATAAAAAAATACAATAATGTCTGCTCGCCTTCAGAGCGCGAATTTTACGGTTCATTTAAGTATTCAATCATCGTCTACCTTGTTGGTTCAAAAGGCTTGCGCCAATCTCACCCTCCGGTCGAAGAAGATTGAATAGGGGCAGCTGTTGTACCCCAAAATTCGCCCTCTTCATTTTTTATTAAATAACTGACTTACATTTAATTAGTAGGTGCATTACATGCATATCATTCATTCATTAGCCAGGGGTTCGGGATATTCTAAATCGTATGAATCTGTACAATTCTGAAGAAGAGGTTTGGTTCTCCAAAGCTGGATATCTGAAGTTCTGTTATTTCAAGCGTCACCTCAATATGCAAGATATGTGTGTCCAGAAGCTTCTGATTATCTATCGAGAATTGGAGTTTTGAGGTTCTGATTGCCTATCATGTGGATATTGATTACAGTTTCGAGCTGCGATGTGTTGTGGTCGAACATTTGAGCCCGAATTGATTATATGGCTTTCTGTGAGTTTTGAAGTATTTGTATTTGGCTTATTGGTCCACGCGATTCATCAAAAAATCAAGAACAATTGGATAAAAACATATTTGAATGTGCGTATTGAAAAGTCAACAAAAGTACAAGTTTGACCGAGTGGAATTTCTGGTCAAAATTATGGTCAAAAGTCAAGATATGAGAAAATGTGATCATTTTCTGAGAAAAGTCGGAAGAATAGGGTGAAATTGAGGTTTCTTGCATTTTAAGTAATCTTGGACTTAGAAATTTTTTCTAAGTTTTAAGCACTTCATGTTCACGGAGCTATTGTCGACTCTCTATCCTGCTCGTCTGTGGTCGAAATTTCACGAATGAGTAATTGTTGGAAAGAACGCATTTCGTACTCCGAATTTGTCTTTGTGAAGATTTTTCTAGAAATGTCCGGATTTCGAGTTATAAAGCTCCGAAGTTTGAAGTTCACAACTTTGGAAGTTTTACACTTGGTGAAAATTTTGAGTCTTTTAACATGTTCGAGTACTTGACTTCGGAGACATTTTATACATGTTTCGAGGCGTCGATTCGAGTCGAGTTCAAAATCAAGGTTGCTCATTTAGCGGCAATCTACAACTTTGCTGAAGAAATCGAATCCATTCGGGAGTCGGATAAAAAATTACGGAGCTCGGAAGTTACGGTTTATCATTTCTCAAAAATTCAACACTTAGAAATATTTCAAAGTGTTTGTTTCTATGCTCGAGCTGACAGTTTCGGGTTCGATTTTATCATAGTTAGTGGCTCCGAATTAAAAAATGTTCGACTGCGAAGTTGTACATCTCACGGTAATCTATAACTTTGTTGAAGGAGTCGAATTCATTCGGGACTCGGACCGAAAATTACAAAGCCTGGAAAATAAGGATTCATCATGTTTGCAATATTCGACTAGTCGTTGTGCACATGTTCAGGGCTATTTTATCATCGATTCGGTCGCCGCACGAAAAACTCCGAACACGAAAAATGGAGATTGTCATTCCCGCTACAAGTTTCGTTCACAAACTTTTTCGTTTCGGACGTCGGAGTGGAAGATACGGAGCGCCGTAGTTAGCAGTTTGAAGCTGCCAAAACGCAAGACAGCATATGCATTTTTGCCATGGCTACGAGAATTGTTTATCAAACAGTTGGTGTGCGTATGTTTGAGGCTATTTTTATCATCAATTCGGTCGCCGCACGGAGAAACTCTGAACATGAAAGTTGGAGTTTGCAATACCCTCTACGAGTTCCGTTTAGAAACTTTTTCGTTTCGGACGTCGGAGCGGAAAATATGGAGCGCCGTAAGTGACAGCATGAAGTTGGAAAATTGCTGCAAGTCATGCTTTGAATTTGCCCAGCCCAGCCAGGACTTTCATCGAGCAGTCATGTGACAAATTTCAAACACTTTTTATTCGGTGATTAAGGCTTCGTTTGGATTTTTGTCGAACTACAAAGTTGTTGTATCACACGCGAGCTTTCCGATGGCATCAAGTTGGCATCGTTTGGTAGAGTATCGGAAGAGTTATAGGACTGTAAAATAGCGCATTTGTTTTGAAAAATGGTCGGCCATATTGAGGAAATGCCACGATGGTGAGATCAGTGGTGATGCCACGACTTCGAGGCTATTTTCGGGCATGCTACGAATACCGATTTGAAAAGTTTTCAACAGTAAAATTGTTCATGGAAATTTGTTCTTCGACTTTGACATACGTACTTTTTTCGAACGAGCGTTCTATTTCGATTTATTAAGTGCAAAAAGGGGTGCACGACATTCATAAATTCTATTTAGAAATTATAATAATTGAAATTGTTATTACATTGGGGGAGCGATACAGAACAAAGCCCATCATTCTCTTGCTGGCGGTATACAGAACAAAATCACTCACGTTCCGTAACAACCATTCTGTTACTTCTCCAAGGAATCCTCTCCAAAAACAGAACTCTCTTCTTTACACTAACAGCCACCCATTCACCACGAAGGAACTACTCTCATCTTCAACCTTTCTCTCATAACCACCTTTCACCATAGCCGAAAATTCTCATCCTCTCTCTATTCCACCCTCTCACTTCTGGCTTTCTCCATCTGTAACAAACCATGCCTAACAGCCTTCACAAGAAGATCACTCTCGTCTCCTTCAATCACGATCCACTCTTCTTCTTGATGCCATTCTTCACCTTCACCATTCATCTCTCGCAACTCTCTTCTGGTCTTCTCTAAAGAACCATAACAGAGACGGTTACAAGCTTACCCTCTTCCTCTGCCCTCACCCTCACTCTTTCTTCCTCTCGCCAACAACAACAAGAAACGTAACAGAAAACTCTCGCTGTAACTGCTTTCTAACCATCTCCACCCTCCTTCATCCACCAATCTTCTTTCTCCTCGATAACAGTTTTCCTTCACCCTTAACCAATGCTCCCTCTCCATAACCGAGTCTCCACTGATCTCTCGTTGCCGTGACCACCCTCATCCGCTTCGATCACCATACTGCCGTCTCGCAATCCCGGCCATGCATCTACCAGAAACTGATTTCTTCTGACCTTCATCAATGACTAAGCTTAAAGCTCATTTGCACGCCTCACAGAATGACTTCGGATGTGGATTTCTAAAATAACTTTGATACAACTCAAGATTTCGTTCTGTTCGTCACTTACAGAGAGCTTTCTGATTTCCGGGAGTTCTAGAACAAGGTTGAAGAATCTCGACCCATTTCGCCATGCTCAAGAAGCTGTTAGTGATTCGCTTATGCTTTTCTGAGAAACGTCGAAGTTTCTGAAATGAATATGCTCTAAAAACGTCGTGGATTCATCATCTACTCGGATAGAGGAATTTTTGACATAAAATAGTGAGGATTTTATAATCGGCGCGTCGAGACGTATCTGGATGTACCGGTTTCACAGATTTTCGTCACGGTTCAATCGTCGCCGGCAAGAACGGTACCAGAGAAGATGGTCGTGGATCACAATTCCGGCGACTGTTATGTTCTCCCAGCAAACGAGCCTTAGAATTGTAACTCATAATCACTTTTTTGACATCAAATCACAGTGAGAAACATGCTTTTCGCTGAAACTCATAAGCACTTTATCGATAGCATCTGTGCAATTATCGTAAAGGGTCACTGGAACAATCTCTCAAAACCCAAAATCGCTTCCACTCTCACTTCCACCACCATTCACCAATGTATCTTGCACCTCACACAACACCATTACGAACCCTTTTTCATCTTCTCATTCTTCAAATGGGCTCACTCCATCCCACACTACACTCACTCCTTACAATCCTCATGGTCCATGCTTCACATACTCACCAAACACAGACATTTCAAAACTGCACACCACGTGCTCGATAAAATTGTCCAAAAGGAAATACTTTCAAATCCTTCAGTTTTGACCTCTTTGGTGAGAATTCATGATGACCCTGATGTTAATTCGCATGTTTTGAGCTGGGTTGTGATACATTATGCGAAATCGAAGATGACCCATGATGCGGTTCAGGTTTTTGAGTTTATGAGTTTGTGTGATTTAAGGCCGCATTTGCATGCTTGTACTGTGCTTATGAACTCTTTGTTGAAAGAGGGTGTTACTAGCTTGGTGTGGAAGGTTTATAAGAGGATGGTTCGAGATGGGGTTGTTCCTAATATTTATATTTATAACTGTTTGATTCATGCTTGTTTGAAATCGAGAGATGTGGAGAGGGCGGAGTTTATATTGAATGAGATGGAAGGAAAGTGTGTGCTTCCTGATATTTTCACATACAATACTTTGATAGCTTTGTATTGCAAAAAGGGGATGCATTACGAGGCTTTGTCGGTCCAGGATAGAATGGAAAGAGAGGGGATAAATCTTGATATTGTAAGTTACAATTCTCTTATTTATGGATTTTGCAAAGAAGGTAAGATGAGGAAGCTATGAGGATGTTCGTGAAATAAAATATGCCACTCCCAATCTTGTTACATATACTACATTGATTGATGGTTATTGTAAAACAAATGAGCTCGAGCAAGCTTTGAGATTGCGTGAGATGATGGAGGCTAAGGGATTGTATCCTGGTGTTGTTACTTATAATTCGATTTTGCGGAAGCTGTGTTTGGATGGCAGAATAAGGGATGCGAACAAACTCTTGAATGAGATGAGTGAGAAAAAAATTCAAGCTGACAATATCACGTGCAACACACTGATTAATGCATATTGCAAGATAGGAGATTTGAGTTCTGCTTTGAAGTTTAAAAATAAGATGGTAGAAGCTGGACTGAAGCCTGATCCCTTTACATATAAAGCGCTGATCTACGGGTTCTGTAAATTGAGCGAGCTTGAACGTGCCAAGGAACTATTGTTTAGCATGCTTGATGCTGGATTTTCTCCAAGTTATTGCACTTACTCATGGATTGTAGACGGCTACTGTAAAAAAGACAATACAGATGCAGTTTTAGCACTGCCGGATGAGTTTCTGAGTAAAGGTATTTGTCTTGATGTTTCTGTTTACAGGGCATTGATAAGAAGGTTGTGCAAGATAGAAAGGATTGAATGTGCTGAAAAGTTGTTATATCATATGGAAGGGAAGGGTATTTCAGGTGATAGTGTTATTTATACTAGTGTTGCTTTTGCTTACTGGAAATCAGGGAACACAAACGCTGCTTCGAATGTGTTAGAAGAAATGGCTAGGAGGAGGTTAATGATCAATGCCAAAATCTATAGATGCTTTAGTGCTCCTGATGCTAGTGAAAACAAAGTTTCACAGATGTTCTGGGATCATTTGGTGGAAAGAGGTCTGATGTCAAGAAATACGATGTATAAAATAAAACAAATGCTGAGATGATATGATGATAATCTTGCTTATTCATTGGAAATTTTTTCATGCAATTGTATGCAATGTATTGCTTCTGGTTATCAGAGGGTCTTTCACATCTCATCAAGAGTTTGAAAAATCAGATATTTATTTTTTAAATTAGTGAAGAAAAAATGATTATTAACTAGGCCAAAAACCATCCTGGAGTCCTTTCTTTTTCGGTTTATATAATTTATCTTTTAAAATGTCCACAACATTATAATTTTTTCTTCTTTGTATTATATTAGCTTAATACCGTTGAGTAGATAGTAATGCTTATTTCCTATATGGATTAATGATGTCTTCCCCATTTGGTTTTTGATTTCCCCACAATTTGGGAATCCTAAACCAGTTCAAGAGAATGGGAGCTGCAAATATCCTACTACATTGAAGGGTCACTGGACTGGGTTGTGGTAGTACCCTGACTAAGGTAATAGTGGATTTTGGTTATTGTACAGTGGACAATGTTTCAACAGAATCATCTGTGCTTCGTTTATGGACAGGAAGCAGAAGGAAGGCATTCAGTGAGCGAGATGGAGTTTGATTTCACAAGCAGCGAAAAGCTCTGCAATACGCCAGCGACTCCAATTACAGAAAACTACACCTTCATCCACGTGCAGAAAGGTATTTGATTTTTTTATCAAATGCAGTTTTATTCTGAGTGGTAACTACAAAATTCATTCTTCTTAGTAGGTGACAGAGGCTGATCAGGAAAATGTGGAGAGCGAGGGTTCCTGTGCTGGTCAGGAATATCATTGCCAAGACCAGGTGATTTTAATTTTTTCCACTTTGTGCTGTGCATTATCTTGGCAACGATGCTCAGAATTATAAGTTTCGTTTATTAGAATATAGAGTGATGTAGGTGACAGAGGCTACATGCACTATTCAAACATTTATCTTAGTAGAAAGGAGTAAGGGCTATATACGCTCTAGCATCTTATTTGGTTACTACATACTTCTTGGTTTTTATGTCATATACTTCTTGGTTTCTAATGAAGTCTTTTGTAAACCATATAGATTCTGGTTAGTTCCATAATTTTATCCAATTAATAAATCGTGCAGGATATAATGTTTTGTTATGGCTGTGGTTTGACTTTGCCATGCAAAACCATGGAGGAGATTAAGGATTCAGGCTGTGCTCCTCCGCATTATTGTAAACCTTGTGAAAAGGTTCGGTGAATGACTCATTTAAGATGTCTTACTTTCTTAACAAAATATATCCGTTGTTGACATTTAATTCTCAACACTTATGATTCTGTTCTGTCAGCTACTTAAATCAAGACAATACTGTGGCGTTTGCAAAAAGGTTTGGCACCTTTTAGGCGTTGGTAGTTGGGTGAGATTCTACTACTCTACTTGATTAACTTAAGTTTGTTTCACATAGAATCAAAATTTTGAGATCTTATGTGGCTGAATACTTGAGTTAGGTACAATGCGACGTTTGTAAAATTTGGGTGCATGCTGAGTGTGAAAACAGTTCCAGCAAACTTTTTGAGGTATTTTATCATGTTAACACAGTCCTGCATCTCTCTTTTCACTATTTTTGTGCTTGTTTGATGCCCCTGGTCCAAAATATTATTGACGGGCTACTTGATGCAGGATAAAAATATAAAATACCATTGCCCAGACTGCAAGGGAAAGAAGGAACATAAATTATCAGCAGCACAAACAAACGAATCAAAAATAAAGTACGTAGTAGTTATCTATTACTTCCTTTTCACATAATTGTAGAGGCATTCAACATCTGACTTAATTCTTTGAATCTGATGTTCTTTCTTTAGGGACAGATCGTAGAGAAAAACCAAAAACCCGTGCTACCTGAAACGCTAGCAGTGGTGTGCAATCACACGAAAGGAATTTACTTTCCAAGGCTTCATCAGTAAGCCCTCAACAGTTTTTTACATTATAGGATTTGACAGTCGAATTAGAATATTTTGATTTCCTCTCCATATCTTTAATTCTTTTTACCCCACCCCCCTTTTTTCCCCTTCCTTTTTATCTCTCTTTGTTACTACTATCACACCCCATTGACTAAATCTTTTTCCAAACCAATAAAAGAAATTAGCTGATTCACTATTAAGTCAATCAAGAAGAATTTCATGTACCTTCTTTATTAATTTTTACTAGAGTTATGTGCGAGTGTGGCTCGTGTGGGTCAAAGAAGCAGGCATTGCCTGAATGGGAACGACATGTGGGTTGCAGAGCCAAAAAATGGAGACTCGGTGTGAAAGTAGAAGGCACAATGCAACCGCTAATAAAATGGGTATGTGTCATATCTTACTTGATTAAATGTGTGACAAATCTTTCTGGAGGATTGCGTTTCTGCCAGTTTTGTATTAACTGTCAGTTAGAATGGTTATATTACTTTTATGCCGTCCGCTAAACTTCTCCAAATTTGAAGTATAAAACTGCAATGTGAAATGTGTGTGGATCCTGTCTTCGTAATTCCATATTATGTTCTTCTTTCTCATTTTTGAAATAACTACACAAATTTATTCAGATAACGGAACTCAATTCCCAAACTGGAATTCCCTCGCAGTTAGATCAGAAACAGGTGCTTTCCTTTTTGCAAGGTAAGCATGTGTTTCATATGGACTTTTACATGCCAAAGCTTTCTAGTTGTTGGTTGTATGGTCTTTGTTCTTGGTACTGTGTTTTTGTGTGGCATATATTGGTCTCGGTATTGGTATTGATAATGGTCTTGAGGGCTGGGGTTTGATGCTTGTGGATTAGTAAAGTTGTTGTGTTGTTGAGTGGTGGAAGTGTGTTGGGTTTGTTGTTGTGTGGTGTATGTGTGTTGGTAATGTTGTTGGGCAGTTGATAATGATGCAACTCATGTGCGTGGGTCGATCAAATACTCTGGGTCAGACACAAACATCCGAGGCACAATGACCAATATGTACCAACACATATATTCTTTAGTGTGTTTCAATTTGTAGTTAGGGGCGCCACAGGAAATTGTAGGACATGATGACTACGCCTCTTTCACATTCGACACCATTCGAGAGCATATTCTTTCTAATTGTTAAGACTATGTCGGGGTCGACTATAAGGAGATGTTATAGTCCCAAACACGTCGGGGGTGCATGATATTTCTTGATGCACGTCAAACTGCAATTTGACACGGTAACAGTCGTGCATCTCCACAATGTCGAACAATATGATCGCAATTTTTGCTGTCCTAACTTCTGCATCCTTAGGGTAAGGTTGATGGTCGAGACCCAAATAAGGTATACAAATAAACTGCCAAGAAAATAATATTATTAAAAGATGGTAATAGTAAAAATAAATTGGTTAGGAAATGGTTAATTGTAATACATCATCTAGTCCAATGTGATCCAAAAGATTGCGATACAACTCTACATTTCGTCTAGGAATTTTGCTGAAATTCATCCCTCTGGCACAATACCTAATCCAAAAAGAGATAAATCAAATCATTTACAATTATTTTTAGAATAAAGTGAATAAATTTAAATAGCAAAATACACTTACTTTATCGCGTAGAGGAAGATGTAGGCTATGTTGTTGATGGAGCATTAACTGAACCATCATTCCAACACTATCACATCGAGATCATATTACAAGATTCGATCATCATAACCTCATGTTCATTGTCAAAGATACGATTGACCATAGTGAGGGGCTTCCAAGACAAGAGTATAGGCAGTTGGATGAAGCTCTATCAAAAGCTGAATGAAGCTTCAAACTGGAGGACGAAACAACTCACTGAAGCATACTCCTCACGGTACCTTTCATTTCAACTATTAACGTTAATTTGTTTTTTATAATTTTTACTTACATATTATGTAATTGTTGTTCCAAAGCTGGATAATCTCTCACTTCCACCACATTCATGGTTTCAAACTCGATACGCTTTATACTCAAGACAAACCAAGGGCTGTAAAGTATGTACTCCACAGAGAGAATCATAAAGTGGCTCTATAATGGATGTATCTTGATCGTACTAATCATGATGATATCAACTGAACGCCATTTGATGATTACAAGGATGTTGTCCCATTAGATCTCATCTCATTATATTCGGGTTGACTAGCATGTGGGTCGAACCTTATGGTCAAGTATTTTCCAAAGCGGTGTATTCTACAATTTGGTTATGCGTAAAAGATACTGACATCTCCTTTTCATGATGCTCCCGACACGATGGTCCGACGGGATCTTGATGGCATCTCTAGGATTGTGAGAATCATGTAATGCCACATGAGTTTCAGATGATGCCGATATTCTAGAGTTGAGATTGTGTAGAGTTACCTAACATGGTTCTTTAACGTGTCACACCCCATCATGCAACAGATGGTCCTGTACGTCCACCTAGGTCAACTCATGAGGAGCTCTTGGAGAACCAGTAGGCCGAGGATAACCATGCCACTGATCTCTTGCCAATTTGTAAGCGGATCCGCCTACTTGGGCAAGAGGCATTTGATATTGGGATTATCAAGATGGGCGGTCCTAAGGCGGCTGCCATCGTTGAAAGGATGGTTAGGGAGGCATCCAGTGCGGCACAATATAGGAGGCAGACAGGGTCACATGGGGTTAATATTAGGCATACACAGTAGCCTATGTTATGACTTGTATTTTATTACCGATGTAATATGTTGACCGTATGCACTTTTCAAATAATTTATGTAATAAATTATGTTTTCCTATGTCTGAACATCTAATCTAATCTTTATGTTCGTATTGTTATGTTCATTTTATATTTTCGAAAAAATCATAAATTTTTTGCCTGTTTATAAAGAAGGGGTAATGGTGTAGTTTTAAACAAAAATGACACAAACAAAGGAAGTTTCACATATGCACATCCCAAATCTTGTTCTCAGAATATCATGTGCATATCCGAAATAACCTTTAAATTTTGCATCCAACATTTCAGTATTTAAACATGATAGAAAAAAGTGTCTTCAAATATGCACATACGAAACATGCTAAGAGGTGCGTTCATATGTGCATATCCGAAACAACCTTTAAAAATGCTATAAACAAATGTCTTCAATTATACATATAAAACATATGGAGAGGTCGGTTCGCTTGTGCAATATCTAAAGACAATTACCACCGTTAAATGTAAAGAGAAATCCTAGTCCAAAAATATAGTTAAAAGACATAAAAAATATTAAGTCTTATATAAGGAGGCTTTATGTACTTTCCCGCCACACAAGACTCTCCATTTCTTCCATTTTTTGTTGTTGGAAGAAAATGGCTTCCGCATCCTCCAAAACCCTAACTGATTTTTTCAACCGAGCTCCCAAACGCTTGAAACCCACTCTCACCACTATCTGCAAATCCGAAGATAACACAAATGCCTCCTCCACCCTCTCAGTCGACCAAAAATCGCGTATCGAATTCAACAAGAGCCTCGCTCTCTCCAAACGAAACCTCAAAATCTGCACCGAAAGGATTTCCAAACACAAAGGTATGTTCATTTGTTATTGCACATAGCTTAGATACAATGATAACACATGTTCTTTTGTTTCTAATGTTATTGTTTTACAGAATCTTTAGTTGGGGGATGCGTGAAGCTAGAAGAGTTGCTTGTGGAGGAATCGTGGTTGGAGGCTCTATCTGGAGAATTTCAGAAATCGTATGTCGTTAATCTATCGAAGTTCGTTGAAACGGAGATCTGTTCCAGTAAAGATGATTCTGTGTATCCTCCTCAGCATTTGATTTTCAATGCTCTTAATACTACTCCTTTTCATTCGGTTAAGGCTGTGATACTTGGCCAGGTTTGTGGATTTTAATTTTGATTTGTTTTGTTAGTTTTCTACTGTTATAGTACTGATTTTTGAATTTGGTTTTGGTTTGTTTTAGGATCCTTATCATGGACCTGGTCAAGCAATGGGGCTTTCGTTCTCGGTGCCTGAGGGAATCAAAGTTCCATCTAGTTTGGTAAATATATTTAAGGAGCTTAAGCAAGATCTTGGCTGTTCAATTCCATCTCAGGGTAATCTTGACAAATGGGCTGTTCAGGTAACCATTGCTTACTAATCTAATCCTGCAACTTTTTCTGTTCCCTTTTTAGATTTAATGTTGTTTCCTTCAAATATTACAAATAGGGAGTCTGTGTTTTGAGTAATGTGCTAATAGGTTCAAACGGCACTAAAATGATTCAGTTACTCCGAGCCCAATTGGTTAAGCTGTAAAGTGTATAATTTTTTAGATTGTGTAAAAAGTAAAAACTTCTAAAAAGCTGCTGATTGATTATTTGATATTGTGATTATTGGAAGATGCTTATCCAAACATTTCAACTCATGCTTAAATACATTTCTTTATGCAGAAAAAAATGATTTTATTGAATGTCGTCAGTTTGCTGCAAGAAACAACGCATAACCAGATGTACTAAAATGAATTTTGGATCTGTGGACTTGTTTACACTTGCAATTAAACAACACTAGCTAATTGACGCATTGTATTTTTTACCACCATCTCCTGTCTGTTAGATACTCTATCACGGAAACATATAATCTTTTGCCAAATGATGATGACGACAATGTGTATTCTCAACTTTTATATGATGAAATAACAACATACGCAAATAACTTAAAATTTTCATAGTTTAAGTGTAGGTTAATTTTTTTGTACAGTAAGATGGACTTCTTAGACAAGTTTCTGTCCTAAATTCAAGGGATTTCCCTCTAGTTCAACGACTCATTTGTGCAGATGGCTTAAGTGGTATTAGTGGATGATTTTAATTAGTAGATGCTTTTTTCAAAATAACCTGACCACAATTTTAATTTAATTTCAGGGCGTTCTCTTACTCAATGCTGTTCTCACAGGTTAGATACATGATAATTTTGTGAATTTCTAATACAAAATATTGGTTACTTATTGGTCATAAACTGTTTTTATTTCACTTCTTGCGTCATATAGTATGACAATGACACTCACAATGACCATGTTTGGTGTATTATGCATATTCTATTATTTTGTAACTAGTTTTCAATTCAGTCAGGAAGCATCAAGCAAATTCTCATGCAAAAAAAGGCTGGGAACAATTTACTGACGCTGTTATCAAGACAATCTCGCAGAAGAAAGAAGGAGTTGTGTTTCTGTTGTGGGGAAAGTCTGCTCAGGAGAAACTTAGGTACTTCCATAATCCATTGTGTAACACTATGATGAATCTTAAAAACTAGTTATGGAGTCACTGATGTGGTCTTACAATAGCCACCTTTATAGTTTTCAAAGTCAGCCTAATTGAAGAATTATAATTTTTTTCATTAAATGCTTATTTTTGAGAAATAGGGGACAGACAGGTTATTCTTTGGGAGTAAGCATACATTTTTCAGAAATTGTTTTCTTAAACTAAATAGGGTTCATCTCTTTTCTTGTCTAGAAAATAAATTCTTTGAAACTTTTTGATGGGCATGTGCATGTCAGGTTAATTGATGCAACCAAACATCACATTCTAAAAGCAGCACATCCTTCTGGTTTATCTGCACACAGAGGCTTCTTTGGCTGCAAGTAAGGTCGCTCTGTCATTAAAATTTATCATGTTAATTTAGCAGTGTAGTAAAAGTATGTTTAACTTCC
Source organism: Vicia sativa (assembly GCA_021764765.1). Lineage (NCBI taxonomy): Eukaryota > Viridiplantae > Streptophyta > Magnoliopsida > Fabales > Fabaceae > Vicia > Vicia sativa. The sequence goes on from CM038795.1 coordinate 83,293,322, forward strand.
TGCTTTTGTGTACCTCTATGTATCAAGTAGTTAGGCTTTCATAACCAATTGACCATGGCTTTAGCTTATCTGGCAAATAAGCACATGCGAGGCAGTTGCTATGAACAAATACTGAGTTGTTTGTTTGCATAAAAATCATTTATCAAGGCTTTTTGTCACATGAAAATTCTTATTGAAGCTCGCCAGGTTCAAAATAGAGATGTTATTGTTAGGCACTTATTTTAGGGTCAGCAAGGTTGAGTAAGTGATATATTATACTTTTCTCTCTTGAGAGATAAATACATCTTACTCTTTTCCCACCTGTTTTGAGAGTTTACTCTACTCTTCATTAAAAGGTTAAAATAACCTACAATTTAGTCTATTCTGATGCAAATGAGCATCTTGATGTGCTTTTTTCATTCTTACTCTATTGTATTTATTTGATTTTATCTGAACAGGCACTTCTCTCAAACTAACCAGCATCTGAAGCAAAAGGGGATAAGTCCCATAGATTGGCAACTATAATTTATATGCAGGGTTCAAGTGCTTTTTGAGCCTGTTATCCTTGGTGTATAGATGATTATGTGGATTGCAAATCTACCAAGGAAAGGTGTTTTTGTTGATAGTTTGACCCTGTAGTGTTGTTACCTTGACCAATACTATATATTAGTAGCATTTTGGCATGACGACGATGTTCTTGGATCCTAAACTGATTTTGTGTACTATCCATGTGCTCTCAGTATCAAAAGGTATATCATCAAATGTGGTATTCATCAAAATGTACGGTGATGATTTAAATGGACTCATGTGGAATGAGATAATCCATTTCCTATGTTGGACTTGATATATTCTTCAAATGCACTTATTAGCTACAATTATTTTTATTATTAGTACTTGGAAGCTTCTACATTACCAAACAAATTATAGTTTTTTTGGTATTTTTTGTTTTACTGATTAAGTTTTTTCAATAACAGCATTGGATGTCTCATTTGTATGAAAACTCGGTTTTCTAATCTCGTGGATGTGTAAAATTGATTTTGACATGATTGGTTGCTCTAAAGTAGAATTGATTAAGCTTTCTAGAATTGATTTTATTTGAAGTAAAGATAAAATTGATTTAGTAGAATTGAGTTTGATAAAATTTATTTTGTGGATTTTTTAATCCATCCCTTGTCCTTTTTAGTCACCCTTTCAAAATTTCATTTTTGCTATCCAAATTCTTCCTCAGAAAAGATTACTACAATATACTTGGTATTTTCAAGAATTCTTTCAGACAAGAATCTTCTCAGCAAGTTCTAGTAATAGTGACTTCTACAAATTTATTTATCTGAGCTGTTTTCAGAAAACTACATTGAACTTCTGGTGTGTTTATTTCTCCAATAAGTCTTAAAATACTCAACAGATAAATGTCCAACAGGTAGGATGTTTATTCAATCTCAAGATATTTCTCCAACTCAGAGGTTGATACACATATCTTTTTGCTACAACGCATTGTCGGTACGATGTCAGCAAATTGAAGCTCATTACCATAGAAGTTATTCAGTCACATGTGCTGAACTTAATTCTTCTATCTCCGATAAAGCTATCTGCATACGAAGTGAAGATCTTGTCAACTCGGAAGTTGTTCAACATGTCTTTACATGTTCCTTAAGATCTCTCATCAGCAAAAATGTCGGAAACAAAGATTTACCGACTTCATAAACATCTATATCACACCAGCGTGCTGGATATTGATTGGTTTATCCCCAGAGAAGTGTATTCTCGGGTGCGCTACTGAATTTGTTTTGTTGGTAACTCGGAAGTTACATGGTTCAGACATTCAGCATGCCATGGCTCCTCGCACCTTCGTGCACAACAATTCTGATATTGTTTTAGCCATATATCTTCGTTAAAGTCTGCGGGTTTAACTCCTGAACCTAAATTTGATTATGACGACCATATTTTTTCATTTAGGGTTTTATCGTCATTTCTCTTTGAAAAGCATACTTTGGTGGCAACGTCATTGCATTTCGAATGTTCATCAGCTCAAGTATTTTTCTGCCACGACACAGCGCAACAGTAAAATATGATAAATTCAATAGCAAATTTCTTCATAATTGAGAAACGATTATGACAAATAACTCTGCTATTTCGATATGGAACATAAAATTGGCAGTTGGTTGGGGCAGTCCATTATCAAATATCTCTGACACAGTGCTACTCTGATGGATAAGGAAAGGGTATACCCTTAAGGTTAACATTTCATCACTTATTAAGGTAGCGAAGTCCTAGAAGAGCAACTTACAAGTCTGTAATGAGTTATACATTGGTTTAACGCAGAGTCACACATATATATATGAATGACGACTAATAATCTCTCATGTGAATGCGAAGCCCTATTGAGAGGATCGTTGGATGAATTCCAAATGTTGAGATGAATGTCATGTATAACTTTTTGTGGATCTCCTCTTTTCAACATTAGTTATTTAATTAATCTAATAGTAAAATAACATAAGTGCACGTGATAAGAGAAACGTATAATAATAAAATATTTTTAAAAAGGTAAAATATCTTTAAAAATAAAACAATTGATTTGTTATAAAGGGCATGATTATAGATGTGAATTAATTATGAAATTTTATATTAATTTTATATTTATTAAATATATATCTTATAAATAGAATTTATATTATATTTGAATCACTCGTTCATAATATATAATAAACCGTCTTCTTATCTTCCTCTATTATATGTTATGTTATTTCGTTTCATAACATATCAAACGAAATTCTACCAAAACTTTAAAAGGACAAAAATGATAGCTCTAACTTTCAAAGGCAATATTATTTCGTTTAATATATACTACAAAGTATTCTTTTACATTAGTGTATTAAATATTTTTAAAACTTTTAGATCATTGTTCATAAACACTCATATTATTTTAAGTGTATTTTTAAAATTTTATTGTGGTAGAAACTTCTTAAAATTATCAGTGTCAATTGTTGTTTGGTTAAAATATTAGAAACTCCTTAAAATAATTATGTTCTCAACTGTATTCAAAATTTCTTAAATTTATTACTTTATAATAATTGTTTTTAGATATTATTTAATTACATTTTAATACTATTATATAAAATATCTTAATATTATTTATATTAATGATTTATTATTTAGAAATTTTAATCTATTATTTATGTTATAAATTCAATTATATTTCTATTTTTATTTTATATAACTTTGATAATTTATTAGTTGATATGAGAAAATACAAGATATACTTATAGTTTATTTTAAAATATTAATAACTGTTTAGTTATCCTATTATATATGGGATATATTCGGCTGTATTAGGTATTTATATGTTGAAATTTTAGTTAAATAAAATAATTGATTAAAATTATTAAAATACAATAAACAATATAAGTATATATATATATATATATATATATATATATATATATATATATATATATATATATATATATATATATATATATATATATATATATATATATATATATATATATATATATATATATATATATCATATTTTAGTCAATTAGCTTATATATAAATATATATTTTTCCCTTTTAAAAATATTTTGTTTCACACTTTTGTTATATTTCACAATTGAATTAATCAAATAATTAAAATTTAATGAGATTTAAAAAATATACTAGTTAATTGAATTTAAATCCATAACGATAGTACACATGTTCGTGAATCTGAATAATTTAAAGTTTGAATTGGACTTGTCTGTTGAGTCGGTGTAGTTAAGAGAATTAGGCACAAAATATGTTATATTTAATAATGAAATATTATTAAAAACAAAAAATCAGCAGTTAATTTAATTATATTGATTTGATTTGAATGTATTGATAGAAATTTAAAAGGAAATTGCAACGGAAACTCGGAATGTATTCTCCAAGAAGAATAACTAAAATCTTGCTCTTTTTTCTTAAAGAAAAGGTAAACAAATAAGTTTTGAATAAAAAAAAAAGAAACGCGTGCGAAACGAAGGGAGTGGCATACGTGGGCAACGAAGAAGAGAGAAAGAGCAGCACGTTGGGTTTCATTGAAGCGCGTGCAGGGTCTTCCGACCCGACCCCCATTACCTCCTGCTCACAATATTTTCATTTCTTCCCCCTTCCCTTTTCCTTTCCTACGTTTCTATAAGATCTAACTCCTTCTTACTACACATTCTTTCCCTCTTCCCTTCCCTTCTCATCCATCATATTATATTTACCACTTTCTTTCTCACACCACATAGCGATTTCGCTCAGGTACTCTCTCTCTCCCTCTCTCTCATGTTAGGGTTTCCGATTTTCATCGATCGATTACAATCGCTGAAACTGCTTCTGCAATTGTTGTTAGGTTCTTCTACAGATTTTTATCATGTTAGGGTTTACGATTCTCGATTTTCAACTTGTATCTCAAGTGATTTTTTTTGTTTGCTTCGCGATTGTGCTTATATGTATTATTTTTAATCATTATTTGCCTTTGTATTTTGTAAACTTAGGTTTATATTTTTCAGATTTCGTCTTGGAATTAGGGAACATTGGTTCCAATATGAGCTCTCGGACGATCAAGCCGACTGCTGTCAGAAGTTACCGGCGTAGGAAGACAGTTTTGGACCTTGACCTTAACAGAGTACCGGCGGGTGAGAATCGGGAGCAGGAGGGAACTTCAACTCAGTTGGACCCTCAAGTAGTAGAAACTCAAGCCAACAACCACCAACAACCCCCGTTGATTGATGTGGAGGCCATTGATGATGATGTTATTGAATCTTCCCCAAGGGCTTTTGCCGAGGTTTATCTCCCCTTTTCTATATTTGTTGTTTCTATTGTCTTTCACTTGTTGCTAGATTTTTTTGTTAGAATTGAGTCTAATTATTTTTGTCTATGTTTTCTTAGGCTAAAAACAATTCTAGAAGAAATCGCGCGAGGACTATAGTTGATGTGGATTTAGGTAAAATGAATTTCCTTTATTCTCACATCCAAACGTTGTAGTTATGTAAGGGTTTGGAAGTGTATAATTCCTAGTGACTGTGAGAATTAAGTCTTGTTTTGCCCAGTTTTAACATTTATATTTTCCAGCACTGCGTTTCATAACTTTCCCCATCCATTTCCTTGCCGATTGGGTTAGAATGTCTTGTATGGAAGCTTTCTGTATCCCATAACATGATTTTTATCATGTGATCAAATATTTTTTTACTTTGCTCTCTTCTTTTTCCTGATGCAGTCTTTACTCTTCATGATTTTGAATTTATTTTAATGGTATACTGTGCTGATATAGTCTATCCTTCATGATTACTGCAGAAGAGCAGAATAAGGTAAACAACAATAATCGCAACAAGCGCAGAAGAGAACCTCCAAATCGAACCATTATCAATTGTGATCTTTACATTAATTTGGAAGGCAGTAGCAGCTCTCCGGTAAGAGCTCTTTGTGACATGTCATGCTGTTCTATGTTCAACGTTTCTTCTGCCTTTATTATTTGAAAAAATTAGCTGTCGTGTTTGTACTAATTAGTTTTTTACTGTGCGACAAATAATTAAAGCTCTTGGGTTAGGGATAACTAATTTCAACGTTGTGGCATGTAATTTGGTATTACTTCTTTATGATTTGTTTATAGCTATGATCTTTAGGCAATTATTTACAGTACCTTTTATTTTATTTGTTATATTTGGTATACACTTAATACTCATTTCCTCAAGACTATGTCCTTTTGATGTTCTCTTGGGGACCTGAGGAGTTGGTCTATTTCAGTTGTGGGACAGGGAAATTTTCTTTGATGGGGACAGGCTACCACTGAGCATAAGATGGGATGAATGTTTTAAAACCAGAGACAGTAGATTTATGGTATTTAGTAGAGACATTCTTACTTGCATTTAACTGACTTGATGCAAGCGTAAAGCCACGGCTGCTTGCTGTTGAAGATGTTGTGTTGTTAGAACAGTTCTTTATCTCAAACACAGCTTGATTTTCTTCATCCTCTTATAGTGCAATTAGATACTTGCTAATATGCCAATGTTTTTCAGTGTCCTAGTTTTTTTGTGTCTTTAAACCTCTAAAGTACTGTACTGCATAATATCACATTATTTTCAATATATAAGTTTTGCCTCGTACTTATAGTTATTTCATAGTCTAATGGAGTTCTAATTCCTGTCTTGATTTGGATATCTCTTTGGCAGGTGGAAAGTGTCAAAAAGCTACCCGAGCCTCCAAAGGAACCTGTCTTCAATTGTCCAATATGCATGGGCCCTTTGGTTGAAGAAATGTCGACAAGGTGTGGTCATATTTTTTGCAAGGCATGTATCAAGTCTGCAATAAGTGCTCAGGCTAAATGTCCTACCTGTAGAAAAAAGATTACCGTGAAAGAGCTTATAAGGGTGTTTCTCCCAACAACTGGTTAAGGTATGGCCAAAATCACTATAGATTATTGTTGCTGGCTGATATCTTGCCGCGAGTGAAATATGTAGTTGGTAGAAGAGAACACATCACTTGTATCATTGTTTTTTCATAACTAAACTTTATTTGATAATTTCTATTTATTAATGTCAGAAAAGCATATATAAATTGTTGTGCGTGAAGAGAATTAATGTGGTGTGGAGAGTAAATGGTATATTGGATTTGAGACGGTAAAAAGAATATGTGCTAGTACATATCATTGGATATAGGAAATATAATTAACGATATGCTCGTGTCTATTCTTGTGTCTGCTAGAAAAGCATATAAAAATACTTGTGCGTGAACAAAATAAAATGGTGTGGAGAGGAAATTATATATTGATTTGAGAGAAGAAAAAGAATAGGTGCTTGGAGAAATCATTGGATATAGGAAATATCATTAATAATATGCTTTTGTCTGTGTATAATTTGTGCCTTTGTGGCTAAATGGAAAACTGCTACTTCGCTCCCTTCAAAATAGAACTTGACTCTCTAACTTTTTTTGTATAGCCCCCCTTTTTGTCTGAGGTGTCCTCGTCCTCGAGCAAGAATTTAGTGGAACCTTTCTTTTAATAAAAGTGAATTTATGTGTTCTCTGTTTGCTTTCACTGGAATCTATAACAGACTGACTTGTGAAATAATGGGTTTTTGTCTGAGGTTTCCTCGTCCTCAGCAAGACTTTAGTGGACGCAAAAAAAGGTTTCTTTTAATAAAAGTGAATTTATGTGTTTTTTCTGTTTGCTTTCACTGGAATCTATAACAAACCAACTTGTGAAATAATAGGTTTTTTGTCTGAGGTTTCCTCGTCCTCAGCAAGACTTTAGTGGACGCAAAAAAAGCTTTCTTTTAATAAAAGTGAATTTATGTGTTTTTTCTGTTTGCTTTCACTGGAATCTATAACAAACCAACTTGTGAAATAATAGGTTTTTTGCTCGGTGAAAGTATGTTGATCTTATGATTTAATATTTTATAGTTATATTTCTATATTAACTATCCTGCCATACTCTACTGTAGAACTCATACATGTGTTTGCACATTTTGGTTTTTATACTTTAATTAGGTCGGTGCATTCTTTTCTCTTATTTCATTGTAATATTCTAATGCATATGTGGTGCCTGTGTTAGGATCATGCAATATACTGTAGTTCCTACACTTTTTTAATTAATCTTGCCATTGTAATGTAATTGGAAGTTATCCAAAGTTCCTACATTGAGTGGTTATCTTTTTGCCTTACAACAGGGTTTCCACGCAAGCTGAGCAGATGATTATGGGGAATGGAACCTTGCAGTTCGGAGATTGCCGAGTAGTTTTGTTGTTTCTAATTTACCCTTGTCGGTCTGAATAGCTGTTTAATTTATCATTTATCATTATATACATGAAGATGTTTGGTGGATACAATTCCTTGCTCAGGTTTTCTTAGTTTTCATGCTCTGAATCATTCGTCTATCTTTTTCTTTGGTGGAAATACACTGCTAGAAAAGCCAGTTGTGACCTATTCTTGACTCCAAGGATTTTTGTATGTATATTAGATCCTTCTCGAGTTTACTGTAGAATTCATTTGATTCAGTTTGCCAGTAGGAATATATGCTTTGCAAATAGTTTTTGCTGTACATGTTAAGTTTTCAAGGCTACTGGAGGGTCAAGATTTGAAAACAACTGAATTTTTTCTTAAAAACAATATAATCGATTTACTTTTTTTTTAAGCATATCGTTCTATGAAAAACACAAATAAAGTGGCACTTGTTTAATTGCTGTAGCAATACTTACTGTCCAAAATGGGGGAATTTTAAACGTGGTGAGGTCCTCCACTTTGATTACTAAGATTTTTCAAAAAAAAATGTTAGGTTTAGTGGTAGTAGCGCCCAAGGTTGTTAAAATTTCTATTTAAAAGTAAATTCTATAGATTTTATGTTTATAGGACTGCACTTTGTGTTAAATTGCAGGTGAAAACATGTTTTATATAAAATCATATTTTGAGATGATTTTAAATTATATAAATTGATCTGAAATCATTGATTTTGTGTAAAATCATATAAAATCGGTATTTTACTCTGACAAATTATTTATTTTTTTCAAATTTTAAAATAATCCATGAAGATTTTTCTCAGGGTTTTTATTTTTATTTCAAATTATAGTATTGAAGAATATTTATCATTTAAATATAAATCTAATTAAGTTGAATACATAATGAAGATGATGTTATAAATGAATTGAATTTTTGATTAAGTTAATGATGAAGAAGAAAATACTTGTTTATTTGAATCTGAGAAGTTGAAGATGAAAATACTTGTTTATTTGAATTTGAGAAATTTATGAAACTCTTATTTGTTAGGATAATTTTTTATATGATGATTTGATAGGTAATTTAGATAGTTCGATAAAAGTTTGTGAGTATTACACCCGAAGAGTTACACCATGACTTATACTCGCTCAAAAACGTCACTTCGGATTAATATTTTTAAAAATCAACCGTTGAATTGAAAATATCATCATATAGATCATATCTATAAAGTTTGAGATTAATCTATAAAGTTTTACTATACGATCAAGATATCTAAAAATTAACGTCAAAATGGACTTTCATATAACGTTAATTTTGATGTAGTTCAATGACATAGTAAATCATTATAGATTAATCTCAAACTTTATAGGTATGATCTATATGATGATATGTTTCAATTCAACGGTTGATTTTTAAAAATATTAATCAGTGACGTTTTGTGTAACTCTAATATTTGATCCCTCCTCTATATGAATTTAACTCTTCGGGTGGTTAGTGTAAGTTTCGTTAATTAATGCTTCGTAACAATTAGTATTTCTCTTTGAAAAAGAATTTTATAATAGAATTTTATGAAAATACAAAGATTTTTTTTTTAAAAAAAAAGTTTAAACAAATCAGTTTAATGCAATGTTTTAAAAATCGGATCGAATCGATTCAATCTTGAACCGTTGTCTAAATTGGTTCGGTTTACATCAATAAACGGTTATGTCTATAAAATTGGGATAAACCAACGCAAAAAAAATAAAAAATTGTAAAATCAAGACCAAATATGATGAACTAAACGGTTCAAAAAGTCAAAGATAATTTTTTTCATGTTATGCGTCATTTTATTTTTTGTTTAAATCTATAATATTAAATATAGTAAATGTTTAAAATTGTATAGATGAAAATAAAGAATAAAATTGGAAGACATGAGACAATGTAAACACATATAGAAAAACAAGAAATAATATTCATTTGTATCGTATTTATTTGAGAATTTTATTTTATAAATTATAATATAAATTAATTTTATTAGAATATTTAATAATTATTTATTTATTTATTTTTTAAATTTTATATACAGTTCAACCACAGTTTAATCGATTGAACCGACTGAACTTTGACCCGCATACTTTAATGTTTTTTTTTCGGTTCAATTTTTAAAACATTGGTCTAATGTCAAATCAATATCACCCTCTTTTTACGAAGTCTTATAACCATAATTGAATTCACAAACTCGAAAATGACTTTCTAACTACAATGTTCACCAATATTCTAGAACTTTAATAGCCTTAAATAACATGTTATTACCTTCTAACTCCTTTAAGATTTTGATTCTCTAACTCTCTACTCTCTCATCATGTATTTTATAACACTTTATTATCTCATCATCCACCACTTGGGCCCATTTTCCTCTCAGTGAGACTAACAATACTATTTCCTATAGCTTTATCCTTGTCCTCAAGGATGAAGTTTGTAAATTGACTCTTGATGGTAAGAACATCCTCCAAAATTTCCTTCTTCGTTGCATTTCCATTGAGTCAGCACTTGCAAAATTGTCTTCCTTTTTAAGAATGCATCTTGTTGCCAACACATCCTCAATCTCAACCATATATGATTGATCTATAGTCATGTCGTATGGTAGCTCTTCCTAACGTTGATAGTCACCCATAACCTTCTTTAAGAATGTCACATGAAATATTAAGTTAACTTAGAACCCGTAGGTAATTTAAGGTGATAAGCCACTGCATCAACCCTTTCCACAACCCCAAGCATTTATGTGTGCCACAAGGCCAAGCATTGATGTATGCTACAACCAATTGTTGTCTATAGGGTTATAGCTTGACAGATACTCATTTCCCACTTTAAAACTCCTTTTTGCCCTCATTTTGTCTGATTGTCCCTTCATCCTCTTTTGTTCATGCTACAAATGAGCAAGTAATTGTTTTAATGCTTTGTCATGCTCAATCAATTCATATTGGATTTGGTTTCTCTTGTCCCTGCCTCATAATAATTGGAGGAGGCGCCCATGAACCATTTAAAATGGCGTTTGTTGGACTTGAAACTTCACACAAAAAAGGGGGTGAACGGTGTGGTCTGGGCAACGATTGGTAAAGGTAAATCGAAAGTGGGTGGTGATCAGATGACTGGTGGGGGAAATGCTTCTGCTAAAGTTGTGTGCTTTAAATATGGGCAAGCTGGTCATAAGAGTTATGTTTATGATGCTAATGCGAAGAGGTGTTTCCGCTGTGGTAAGTTTGAGCATGCAATTTTCTGAATGCAAACATAAAGATGTGATCTATTTCGACAATAGTGAAGAAGGACACCTTAGTAATCATTGTAAAAAGCCAAAGAAGTCACAAACTGGTGGGAAGGTGTTTTCGTTGGCTGGGACTCAGACGGATAGTGAGGACAAACATACTGAAGGTAAATGTTTTCTTTGATAGTACATCTGCTAATTACTGTTGTTAGTGTTGATTGTGTCAAATGATTAGTATGCGTACGTTGGATTCAAATATTGTTGAGCTGGTTATGTCAAGGGAGCAGTGGCCTAAATAAGAACCAAAACGCGACTTAGGCTAAATGTGGAAGTGAAGTTAAGGATGATGGTATGAGATAAATTTTCGAGGACGCAAATATCCTAAGTGGGGGAGAGTTGTAACGCCCAAAAATTTATTTAATTATTTAAATTAATTATTAAGGATTTAATTGTTGGAGTTGGTCGAAGTCAAGAATTATCAGAATAATTATAAGACGCAGTATTGGATTAATAAGTTGACTTGAAAGGATTAAGTGAATAATCGATTTAATCGTGGAATTATTATAAGGAATAGTAATTAAATAACTAGAATATTATTTAGTGGATTTTTATCGTGGTGCGAGAAATAGCAGATGAGGAGCTATTAGTTAGTTGGACCAATAAGTATATCGGATAGATATAATTTTTGATTTATTAAAAGAGTGGAATATTGAATTTAGTTTATTAATAGAATAAAATATTAGGTTTTATATAAGTAGAAGTAATAGAAAAACTAAGTTTTACATGGAGAAGAAAAAGAATAACAAAGATTGGAGGCACAAGGGTTTAGAGGCAAAAGCTGGAGACTTGGTTGCAGTAAGATTTTGTCGGAGAAGAATCAAGTGCATTTAGGAAATCGATCGGAAAGTTCGAGCGACCTTCAATCCAAAGTAAGGGTGAGATTATTATTATATAAATTGGAGTATGATGAATTTTATGTGGGGTTTAGGATATTAGAGCCATCGTTGTGTTGTTCTATGTATAGTTGTGTTGCTGTTGAAAAACGGATGATCGATGAATTTCCTGTTAACTGGGTTGAGTAACACTGATGAGAAAAAAAGAAATTTTATTGTTATGTTGTGTAATTAGGTTCAATATTATGAAAAATAATAGTAAGAAGTTGTAAGAATCAATTAACATTTTATGGAAATTGAAATAGAAAGGAAACTAGAAGAATGTATATGAACTACAATTTTTTGGGAGAAAGAAGGGTGGTGGCGGGGGCCACACATCCTGGGGCGATCTCCATGCCCGTGAAGGTGTAGGAGGCTTGGCCTCCATTTCCTGGGAGGACGCCACAAGGCCAAAGGCGGGCGCCACCCCCTTGCATTTTGTTTGTCTTATTTTTCTTGTAGCTTAGGTGATGATATCGTGGGGTTAGTATTAAGTGCCTGTGCATTGTATTTCTTAAGTGATGACTTAGTAATTAGTATGATAATAATTAGTAGTCCAATTAGAATTCTAATGAATAGAAATGCTAGTAATCGTGTTACTAAATTGAGAGATGGTGAAGGAGAGGCAGTATAATTGACAATAGCATAAACAATTTTTATTGAATAACAGTTTGGATTTAATAGCAGGGACAATAAATTAGTAACACAGAGGACTAAATTTAATAACAACAGTGTAAATTGGTAGTATTGCAGTAGAGTAAAAATAGTCTCGTTGAGTCGAAGTAGTCAAATTAGGCAGTATAGTTAGTTGTCTGGAATTTAATGAAATTTGTCAGGGTAACTAAGATAAATTAGTATGTGAATTTTGTTGATTTATTTTGTTGGAAATTGTGCCGAATATGCTCACTTGCAGGTACAACTGGATAAGTTGATTTATCCAGTTTATGGACATTGTTAATTATAGATTTTTAAGACCAATGTGGTGCTATTTGTGTTGACGTGAATATGTTGTTGTTGTTGATATGCTGAGTACATCGTAGGCCTATGGCCAGTGTTGAATTGTTGATCATGTTGCCGTTGAGTTTCCGTTGTTGATTGAATTGATGTTGTGGTCGTGGTCACATACACACATTTGCATATTACGTTGGCCGGCAAGGGCAAAACATGTTGGCCGTTAGGGGTAAGATGTTACGTTAAAGGCTTATTCCTTGATGCCTCGACAAATTGGAAATTGATTGCGTTGGGAGTTTTACTCTGATGGTACCACATGCATTTGCATCGTATTGAGTTGCATACTTGAGTCATACATTTCGAATTATTGTGTTGATGATTTGTGAGGTTTAAGTTGTTGTTGTATCAAGTGATGACTTTGATTATTCTAATCCTTATATATTGTTTATCATAAACCTATTTATATGATACAATATCTCACCCCTTTCATTTGTTTCGTCGTTGCCTTTATACTTGTAACGTGCAGGTAATGAAGAATGAAGCGTTAGTAGACGTTAGTTCGAGTATCGTGTCACTTGCTCTGATACGTAGCACTCGGGGAAAAATGAACGCATGTTTTTTGTTGATTTATGTCGAATCTTGAATTTGTTATTTGAGAAGTTTACTTGTTTTAATGTTGGTTTAAGATTCGAAAAATGTTATGTCTTGTTTAGAGAATGATTATGAATCCGCTGCGTGATTAATTAAAGTTTGGCTTATGCTATTAAGACTATATTATGTGCAGAGTTCATTATGTTTCATTAAGTGTTATGTATTCGTTCTAAAAGTATTATAAGTTTGGTTATTATGTTGAAAATTTGATATCCCAATTATGTTGGAAATTTTTATACTCTGATTTTTCTGATAATTGATTGGGGTAGAATTGGGGTGTTACACAAGTGGTCAAGCTTCCTTCCCGAATGTAGTTTGAAGCGGTTAGTCTTCTCTCCACAAACATGTGCCTTGTAGTGGTTACAAGTTATAAAATAAATCGAGCTCAATTGGTTTAACATGATAACCAACTAACCTTTTGAGATTTTAATCGAGTTGATCCCATTTTGCTTATTACTTGTCCTATCTTTATGTGTTCAATGACAGGCTCTTCTTCACCAAAAGGATAGCTGATGTTTTGGAGAATTTTAGTTATGAGTTCAACACAGGGGAAGACATTGTTCTTTCTTTTTCTTTCAAGCATGTGATGATGAAATGCATCTGCATAGTTTTTAGGAATTTGGTTGTGTAGGAAACAAACAACGAGTATGTATGCTTTTTAGATGGTGCTATAGTTGCTCTTTCTTGAAAACAAGATATGATCTCAAGTGTAGTGAACTAATCTAATGTTCAGAGGAATGACTTCGACATTGAATAGAGAAGGGACGGAGGAAGTAAGATTAATGAAGAGTGAGTGAGCTAGAGTATTAAGGTCGAGTTCATTACCTTCAAAATTTTGATCATAATCTTGCCATAAGTAGGGTAGGTTGCAGATGCTCACGAAGCCCTTGAGAGAGGGGTGATGAGATTCTTTTTGAATTATGAAAAAATGATCTCATTTGTGTAGGTGAGGTTTGCACATAATTTTCTCACTAGATTAGGATACTTTTCCTTGGATTTTTCTAAAACAAAATTTCTCAACACTGCAAAGTTGTATGCTTCCATGAAGGAACAATATTTGAAGAGATCTTCATCTAGGTAGTGGAAGGTGAAGAACACTCTATTTGAAAAGTAGAGATTAAATTTGGTTTCTTGAGCTTGAGTTGAGAAATCTCGACTTAAAAGTCAAATTTTAAAATTTTTTTCGAAAAACTTTTTATATCATTTTAAAAATATTTACAAAATAATTATTTAAAAATATATATCAGTTCAACAATAGAAACTAATATTACATGCATAATAATTTTTTACGAATTAAAAGATGTCATCTAAACAAAATTTTAATTTATAAGGACAAAAACTTATTTAATAAATCTAAAATTTTTTCTCACCTTTTCATTCTACTAAAAAAAAAAACTGGGCTGATCCGGTAATGGACAGGCCCATATTGACAGATATAAGAAACTATATCAATTAGGGTTTTATTCTAAGAGGTTTTCGTCACCGCACAGAACGAGCTTTAGCACCAGTAGCAGCAATGGTGAGTAAACTTTACAAATTCAGATCCTCTTTACACTGTATTCCTAATTATTATTATCTCTATTTCTTCACTGTCTTCGTTTATATCTGTGCAATTTACACTTATAATAATCACCGTGTTTGATTTCTTAGGCTCCCAAAAAGGGTGTTAAAGCTCCAGTTGCAGCTTCCAAGAAGAAGCCAGTAAGTAATTGTTTCAATATCAATCTTATTTACGATTCAATTTCTGTTTGTTTTTATTAATTGTGTTGATTTGGGAATAATTTTCCAGGAGAAGGTTACAAACCCACTTTTCGAGAAACGCCCGAAGCAATTTGGAATTGGTGGTGCATTGCCTCCCAAGAGGGATTTGACTAGATTCGTCAAGTGGCCAAAGAATGTTCAGGTTCAGAGGAAGAAGAGAATTCTCAAGCAGAGGTTGAAGGTTCCCCCAGCTTTGAATCAGTTCACTAAAACTCTTGACAAAAATCTAGGTCAGAAATTAACTAGTTATATTTTGGGAATATATTTTGTTCATATTTTGTGCTATTTTGTTCTTGTTGGTTTTGATGTTAATCAGTTAGCTGCATTTGTTCTATATTCTATGATGGCTTATTTAGTTTGGATAATGATTTTGATTATATTTAATATTTAATGGTTGCACATGCAGCAACAAGCTTGTTTAAGATTCTTCTCAAGTACAGGCCTGAGGACAAAGCAGAGAAGAAGGAGAGGCTTTTGAAAAGGGCTCAGGCTGAGTCTGAGGGTAAAACAGTTGAGACCAAGAAGCCTATCAATGTCAAGTATGGTCTAAATCATGTTACTTACCTCATTGAGCAGGTTGTTTATTGACTTTGTTACTCTAATTGTGTGGTTTTTGTGTTGTTTGTGTATTTGTTTTGTGATATTGTTGAATGACTTGCTAAGCTATCTTTTTGTTACAGAATAAAGCCCAGCTTGTTGTGATTGCTCATGATGTTGACCCAATTGAATTGGTTGTCTGGCTTCCAGCATTGTGTAGGAAAATGGAAATTCCATACTGTATCGTCAAGGGAAAGGCTCGCCTTGGAACTGTAAGTTTCTTGTGATTTGAAGTTTGAACACTAGTATGTACTGGAGTGAGTTAAATAGATGTACGTTACTTCGTTAATTATTCATAACCTATCTACGATTTACAGGTTGTCCATAAGAAAACTGCAGCTGTTTTGTGTTTGACAACTGTTAAAAATGAAGATAAAATGGAGTTTAGCAGGGTCCTTGAAGCAATCAAGGTGACATTGAATTTTACATTTCTCTTTTTCCAGTGTGTATTGCCAATAAAACTTATGCATTTATCTTGCTTGTATTTTTTAGGCAAACTTCAATGACAAGTATGAAGAGTACAGGAAGAAGTGGGGTGGTGGAATCATGGGTTCCAAATCCCAAGCCAAAACCAAGGCAAAGGAAAGGCTTGTTGCCAAGGAAGCTGCCCAGAGGATGACTTAGAGTTTATATTCTGTTACTTGTTTCTCTATGTGTCATTTGCCTAAATTGAAATTTTTATGTAGTTTGTTTATCAGAGTTATCACCTTAAAAACTTTTGTTATTTACAATAGCCATATTAATTTTTGTTTCAGCTATCTGAGTTTTATTATAAACATGGATGCCTCTGAAGGCATAATTTTGGTCATAGAAGCTACTCTGTCCATTGTTATTTTGGTCACAGAAACGACTATGTTCATTGTTGTTCCTTTTTTTTGCCGTAAAATTATTAAATTGTAATGGCCTAGTGGATTGTGAAATATTTCAATTTCTTGACCAAACTTGATTTTATTTGGCTTTAACTGAAAGTGGTGACAGCAAATTCCCTAGAGTTTTTATAGTCGCCTTTAGGTAAAAATCACTATTTTCAGATTTTTTTAGTTTTGGGATTGGGTCTAGTATGTTTCCTTGCTCAATATGAGAGAATTTTTTCCCCCACTTGTATCTGGCATCTCAAATTTTTTTATTTCAATTTTACCCCCTTTCAAATTTTCAGTAGATTCTTAGAAATTTTTGGTTTTCCATAAAATTTTTTTGGATATTGGAAATTTCGAATACATAGAATAAAAAAAATTTGGATACTGAAAATTTTAAATATACGGAATCAAAATAACTTTTTTTGGGTATCGGAAATTTCAAATACCCTAACATACGTTATCAAAAGTTTTTTTTGGTACTAGAAAATTCAAACACACAATATCAAATTTTTTTTCTTTTAAATTTTGTTTTTCTATCGGAAATTTCAAATACCCTTTAATTTTTTAATAAAAAACATAATGTACTAAATTAAAAAACATTAAATAAAATTTATATTTTTATATAAGAATAAACTTGATTTGAATACATAAGTTTAGAATAAAGTTTTTCTACAAGTCTTTCTAGTAATAATATTTTTTAGTGGAGGTTTTGACTTTAAAATGCTTTTGAATTTTTATTTATATATTAGAAAAATCTAAAAGGTCGTTTATGACTATATGTAAAAACTTATTTAAGTTGAAGGAACCATTAGGTAATTGATCGGAGTGCACATGGTTTATTAGTTAAATCATTGAATCACTAATAATCAAATATATAGATATAAAATATTTTAAATCGGATGATCCAGTTTTTATAAAATACAACTAACACTTATATTTTTAAAAATTTCATATTATAAATTTTTTATAAATTCATAATTTAAATTCAAAATTTAAACATATGTTTCACATAACAAAATAGTTCTAATTGCAAACAAAGTCCAATTGCAACATAATACAATTGAATAATTTATAACAAAATAAATTCATTATCTATTAAATTTAATTTGAAGAGAAAAAATTGTTTCAATATTGAGATCTTTTTCTTCAATATCAAAATTATCTACAATAAAATATCCCGCTTATGCGACATTTTCCCTGTCAATCATATCATTACTTTATTTTTTTTAATTTTTTAATTTTAATTTTTTAATAAAATAATCAAAACAACGTCATTTTGATTTTTTAAAAATAAAATAAAATAAAAATACAATTAAACCATTGGATTAGAAAAATCGCGAATTTTTTTGGTCTACACGGTTTTTATCGGTACACGTCGGTTTAATGACACATTCGATCCAATAATTGAACCAGTTCAATCACCTGACCGATTCTCGATTCGACCGACCGATCCGATCTAATTTTTAAAACACTTGATTTATCAGTTCAAAAATATAAATATTACATTCACCATTATGTTTTAATAATTTTCAATATTAAAATATTTAAATTTTAATTTCAATGAATTAAGTAAAGAATTAGAACAAAAATAATTTAGATAGATGGACAGAAGGGGTATATGACGCCAAAGTATATGACATTTTTTAGGGGTGGTAAAGTGGGTTGGACCTTTCGAATTGATCCGTTTGATCCGTCATTTTTGACGGACTAGATTGATTTAAGATTTAAATTGGTCCGTCCCGTCTAACTCGCTTAAAAAAGTAGGTCAAGGCCGGCGGGACGGGTTTTTCCTGCAGACTTTTTGTTAAAACTTTTAATCTTATTATTAGAATTAAAACAACTTTAACTAAAAAAATAACACTTTTGTCTTATGACATAATTATAAATTATTATACAGACAAATTGAATTATAATTGTAACGTTCTTTCTATAACTTTCTAATACATGCGTTGATTGAAAATGATTGAAATAAAAGAACAAATATATGACATGCATAATTATTATACGTGTGACAAATTTGAGATTTAACTATCAAAGAATCAGTCAATATAAGAGTCTATATAATGTAAATAGTGAGAACATGCGTATGATGTAAACAGTGAGAAAGTACAATGTTGATATTTTAAGCATTACTATTTTATGCACTGTAATGTTTATGCAATATTATTGTTATCATTGTTGCTTTTGTGTAAATTATAAATTGGGTTCTTTTAGTAGTTAGTTTGTAAATAGAATTATGATTACATGTATTGTTTATTTATTTATTTATTTTGATATTTTTTAATGTGCTTTAGTTTAAGAAAAATTGATTGTAAGTGGTTTTTATTTATTTTATTTTTTGAATTGTTTGGACTTAAAGACATTTTGAAGTTCTATTATGCGTTGATAAAATGATTTCTTTGTCGATCGGCCCGCCAACTCGTTAGTAAACGATACGAGTTTGACTTTTGAGTTCGGGCACCTACCTTGGCCCGCCCGCCTCACTTTTAGACGGGCTTAAACGAGGCGGGTCTAAATGGGGCGGGCCTACTTTGTCATCCCTACAGTTTTGGGCAACCATCTGATATGGCGCGTTATTTTTTTAAATAATATATTAAAAATGATAAATAAAAAAGTCACTATGATTTATTTAATAAAACCATAACATTTGGAGAATAAAAGTTACATATTATTTATCTGTCTAGTCGTTGATAGCGACCATTGGTTTCGCACCCTGTGTTGGTATTATAATTCGTTTCCCTCTAAACCTTTGAATTTGCCTTTGAGGTTCCTCTTGTCTTTGAATCAAGGGACTTGGGAGGTCAATGCAATAAGGGTCCATGAAATTTTTTAGGTCATCAAATATTCTCGAAGACCCAGCGACAATAAGTCGATTGCCCATGCCCTAGAAGTTTGGTTATGTTAGTGGCAGTTTGGGATGGATGGGTGGTCAGTAGTACTAGTCATTTGAATCGGAGGGGGAAAAGGAAATGCTTCTCGTGGTTTTTGGTAGCCATAGGTTTCATGGGTGCTATGATGATGTGATGTTTGCATGTATGTTGGATTGCTTGGTGTAATGCCCAAAATTTAATAAATTATTTAATTAAATTATTAAGGATTTATTTATTGGAATTTAGTCGAAGTTGAATTTATCAATAGAATTATAAGGAGCATTAATAAATTTATAAGTTGATTTAGAGTGATTAAGGGAATTATCGGAAGTTGAGATTAATTAATGATGAATTAATTTTATTATTGAATATTATTGGAAATAATGTTAGAAATAAGTGTGGATTAATAGAAATATTATTATTATTATTATTATTATTATTATAAGTTGGATTTAATTATAAGAGATATAAAAGGAGAATTATAAGGGTTTAGTGAATATTTTTGGGAAAAATTTGTATGAGGGAGAAAGAAAAGAGGAACAAGGGTTTGGAGGAAACTGCCGCCGGAATAGGAATTGTAGACCGGAAAGCCAAATTGGAATTCGACCGGAAATTATAGAGAGACAGTAAATCCAAAGTAAGGGTGGGGTTCTAACTCTCTAAACGGAATTATGATGAATCGTATGTGGGGACGGAATTGTATGAAATTATCTTTGTTTGTGTAGACTATATGTGTGGATTAAATGGTTGATTTTATATTGGTGTTGTTAGTGTTAATCGAAAGATGAGAATAATGGTTATGTGAAATTGTTGGTGTGATTGGGAGTCACTATACCAGTGATATAATTAGATATTAATTAATGTCAGCAAGTAATTGTGGTATAAGGTTGGATTGGTGGCTAATGGTAGTAATTCAACAAGTGAATCACATGAACATATTGGATAGTAGTGAATGTCATTAGTAACCTGGTGATAGCAAAACTAGCATGCTAAAAGTAGTGTTGGTGCGGGAATGTGATACAGTGGATACTTTAGTATCATAATGGCTTAATTAATAGCATAGTGCATAATTACTAGTAGCAGGAGCAGCAGTGGAAGGTTATACAGCAGTAGAATGAATTTATCAGATAATAGTGTAACAACACTGGTAGCTTAGTAATTAAATTCATTAGACTGTAATTGTGTGATTAAATACACCATAGTAGTAAAGATTAATTAATGGAAGCTATTTAATAATTAGTAGCAATGCAAGAAATTAAAACAATGCCGAAGTCGAATTAGTAAATTAAGTGGTAAAATTAGTTGTCCGAAATCGATTGAAAATTGTCGGGCTGGTCGTATATTTTAGTAGGTGATTACGATTATTTTATTTTGTTTAATTATGTTGAATGCATCGTGTTGTTGAATTGTTTGTGATTTATTGGCGAAGAATGTGTTGTTGTATATTGTTGTTTTATGCGAAGTTGCAAGATGATTCAGTGACGATGTTTACCTCTATTTATTGGTAATAACAGTGGTATAGGCGTATGCCTCATGAAGTGAATTTACGTTGTTGTTGTTTCTTGTTAGCATCGCATTTCATTTGCATTTGTGAAGGTCTGTATTGGCGGAATTGTGAATAAGGCTTATGCCTTGTGCCTCTATTAATTGACAATAGTGAAGGGAGTTGAAGCTCTGTTGGTACCACGTGCATATACATTGTAGTGTCGCATTTAAATTATGTTGTTGTTAACTGTGAAATTGAATTATGTTGTTGATTGACCGTGAAGTGAATTATGTTGTTGATTAATTTATGTTGAATGTTGAATTATATTATGTTGAATTATGTTGTTGTTATTTAAGTGAATTTGTTGTTATTAATCGTGAAGTGAATTATGTTGTTGCTAAGCATGTTGTTGTTAATTGGGAAGTTGTTGTGATGTGCTAACTGCGATGTGATAATTTTTTTGATTTAATCCTAGCATATTATTTATCATACATTTGTTTATATTGTTGGATATCTCACCCTTACTACCATGGGAAATGGTACTCAAGGATGGAAATTGAGTAGCATTATGAAGTCGTTAGTTCCTGTTAGTTTGAATTGGTGTAATTTCTCTGATACGTAACACTCGGGGGGATGAACGTTGCTTAATTTGTTGTAGTTGCTTAAATTGTTGAAGTTTATGAATAATGTAAATACTTGATTATGTTGATTTAGTTGAATAATTATGCTAAGTGAAGTTAAATAATATTAATAATATTGTGAAATGTTTTGAGGTTGAATAAAAGATGTATTGTTATTATTATTGAAGAATTATGATTCTGTGGTTAGTTGATTAGTTGATTTAATTGAAAAGTGTTATTATAAGTTCATCCTTGATCTAAGTGTTATGTATCTGTATAGTTGTGACTAAATACATGTTGTTTTGCGAAGAAATTGTGACATCCCTTGTATGATTATCTTTTTCCCACTCTGATCTAAATAATATACGTTGGGTAGATTTGGGGTGTTGCACTTGGGTTATATTCCCCATGTAGGCCCGGGTCGGGGCTAAGGTAGGAATTGGAAGGGCCCATATCTAGTTGTTGGTTGTATGGTCTTTGTTCTTGGTACTGTGTTTGTGTGTGGCATATATTGGTCTCGGTATTGGTATTGATAATGGTCTTGAGGGCAGGGCTGGGGTTTGATGCTTGTGGATTAGTAAAGTTGTTGTGTTGTTGAGTGGTGGAAGTGTGTTGGGTTTGTTGTTGTGTGGTGTATGTGTGTTGGTAATGTTGTTGGGCAGTTGATAATGATGCAACTCATGTGCGTGGGTCGATCAAATACTCTGGGTCAGACACAAACATCTGAGGCACAATGACCAATATGTACCAACACATATATTCTTTAGTGTGTTTCAATTTGTAGTTAGGGGCGCCACAGGAAATTGTAGGGCATGATGACTACGCCTCTTTCACATTCGACACCATTCAAGAGCATATTCTTTCTAATTGTTAAGACTCTATCGGGGTCGACTATAAGGAGATGTTATAGTCCCAAACACGTCGGGGGTGCATGATATTTCTTGATGCACGTCAAACTGCAATTTGACACGGTAACAGTCGTGCATCTCCACAATGTCGAACAATATGATCGCAATTTTTGCTGTCCTAACTTCTGCATCCTTAGGGTAAGGTTGATGGTCGAGACCCAAATAAGGTATACAAATAAACTGCCAAGAAAATAATATTATTAAAAGATGGTAATAGTAAAAATAAATTGGTTAGGAAATGGTTAATTGTAATACATCATCTAGTCCAATGTGATCCAAAAGATTGCGATACAACTCTACATTTCGTCTAGGAATTTTGCTGAAATTCATCCCTCTGGCACAATACCTAATCCAAAAAGAGATAAAACAAATCATTTACAATTATTTTTAGAATAAAGTGAATAAATTGAAATAGCAAAATACACTTACTTTATCGCGGAACATGTAGGCTATGTTGTTGATGGAGCATTAACTGAACCATCATTCCAACACTATCACATTGAGATCATATTACAAGATTCGATCATCATAACCTCATGTTCATTGTCAAAGATACGATTGACCATAGTGAGGGGCTTCCAAGACAAGAGTATAGGCAGTTGGATGAAGCTCTATCAAAAGCTGAATGAAGCTTCAAACTAGAGGACGAAACAACTCACTGAAGCATACTCCTCACGGTACCTTTCAATTCAACTATTAACGTTAATTTGTTTTTTATAATTTTTACTTACATATTATGTAATTGTTGTTCCAAAGCTGGATAATCTCTCACTTCCACCACATTCATGGTTTCAAACTCGATACGCTTTATACTCAAGACAAACCAAGGGCTGTAAAGTATGTACTCCACAGAGAGAATCATAAAGTGGCTCTATAATGGATGTATCTTGATCGTACTAATCATGATGATATCAACTGAACGCCATTTGATGATTACAAGGATGTTGTCCCATTAGATCTCATCTCATTATATTCGGGTTGACTAGCATGTGGGTCGAACCTTATGGTCAAGTATTTTCCAAAGCGGTGTATTCTACAATTTGGTTATGTGTAAAAGATACTGAGATCTCCTTTTCATGATGCTCCCGACACGATGGTCCGACAGGATCTTGATGGCATCTCTAGGATTGTGAGAATCATGTAATGCCACATGAGTTTCAGATGATGCCGACATTCCAGAGTTGACATTGTGTAGAGAGTTATCTAACATGGTTCTTTAACGTGTCACACCCCATCATGCAACAGATGGTCCTGTACGTCCACCTAGGTCAACTCATGAGGAGCTCTTGGAGAACCAATAGGCCGAGGATAACCATGCCACTGATCTCTTGCCAATTTGTAAGCGGATCCGCCTACTTGGGCAAGAGGCATTTGATATTGGGATTATCAAGATGGGCGGTCCTAAGGCGGCTGCCATCGTTGAAAGGATGGTTAGGGAGGCATCCAGTGCGGCACAATATAGGAGGCAGACAGGGTCACATGGGGTTAATATTAGGCATATACAGTAGCCTATGTTATGACTTGTATTTTATTACCGATGTAATATGTTGACCGTATGCACTTTCCAAATAATTTATGTAATAAATTATGTTTTCCTATGTCTGAACATCTAATCTAATCTTTATGTTCGTATTGTTGTGTTCATTTTATATTTTCGAAAAGATCATAAATTTTTTGCCTGTTTATAAAGAAGGGGTAATGGTGTAGTTTTAAACAAAAATGACACAAACAAAGGAAGTTTCACATATGCACATCCCAAATCTTGTTCTCAGCATGTCATGTGCATATCCGAAATAACCTTTAAATTTTGCATCCAACATTTCAGTATTTAAACATGCTAGAAAAAAGTGTCTTCAAATATGCACATACGAAACATACTAAGAGGTGCGTTCACATGTGCATATCCGAAACAACCTTTAAAAATGCTAAAAAAAGTGTCTTCAACTATACATATAAAACATATGGAGAGGTCGGTTCGCTTGTGCAATATCTGAAGACAATTACCACCGTTAAATGTAAAGAGAAATCCTAGTCCAAAAATATAGTTAAAAGACATAAAAAATATTAAGTCTTATATAAGGAGGCTTTATGTACTTTCCCGCCACACAAGACTCTCCATTTCTTCCATTTTTTGTTGTTGGAAGAAAATGGCTTCCGCATCCTCCAAAACCCTAACTGATTTTTTCAACCGAGCTCCCAAACGCTTGAAACCCACTCTCACCACTATCTGCAAATCCGAAGATAACACAAATGCCTCCTCCACCCTCTCAGTCGACCAAAAATCGCGTATCGAATTCAACAAGAGCCTCGCTCTCTCCAAACGAAACCTCAAAATCTGCACCGAAAGGATTTCCAAACACAAAGGTATGTTCATTTGTTATTGCACATAGCTTAGATACAATGATAACACATGTTCTTTTGTTTCTAATGTTATTGTTTTACAGAATCTTTAGTTGGGGGATGCGTGAAGCTAGAAGAGTTGCTTGTGGAGGAATCGTGGTTGGAGGCTCTATCTGGAGAATTTCAGAAATCGTATGTCGTTAATCTATCGAAGTTCGTTGAAACGGAGATCTGTTCCAGTAAAGATGATTCTGTGTATCCTCCTCAGCATTTGATTTTCAATGCTCTTAATACTACTCCTTTTCATTCGGTTAAGGCTGTGATACTTGGCCAGGTTTGTGGATTTTAATTTTGATTTGTTTTGTTAGTTTTCTACTGTTATAGTACTGATTTTTGAATTTGGTTTTGGTTTGTTTTAGGATCCTTATCATGGACCTGGTCAAGCAATGGGGCTTTCGTTCTCGGTGCCTGAGGGAATCAAAGTTCCATCTAGTTTGGTAAATATATTTAAGGAGCTTAAGCAAGATCTTGGCTGTTCAATTCCATCTCAGGGTAATCTTGACAAATGGGCTGTTCAGGTAACCATTGCTTACTAATCTAATCCTGCAACTTTTTCTGTTCCCTTTTTAGATTTAATGTTGTTTCCTTCAAATATTACAAATAGGGAGTCTGTGTTTTGAGTAATGTGCTAATAGGTTCAAACGGCACTAAAATGATTCAGTTACTCCGAGCCCAATTGGTTAAGCTATAAAGTGTATAATTTTTTAGATTGTGTAAAAAGTAAAAACTTCTAAAAAGCTGTTGATTGATTATTTGATATTGTGATTATTGGAAGATGCTTATCCAAACATTTCAACTCATGCTTAAATACATTTCTTTATGCAGAAAAAAATGATTTTATTGAATGTCGTCAGTTTGCTGCAAGAAACAACGCATAACCAGATGTACTAAAATAAATTTTGGATCTGTGGACTTGTTTACACTTGCAATTAAACAACACTAGCTAATTGACGCATTGTATTTTTAACCACCATCTCCTGTCTGTTAGATACTCTATCACGGAAACATATAATCTTTTGCCAAATGATGATGACGACAATGTGTATTCTCAACTTTTATATGATGAAATAACAACATACGCAAATAACTTAAATTTTTCATAGTTTAAGTGTAGGTTAATTTTTTTGTACAGTAAGATGGACTTCTTAGACAAGTTTCTGTCCTAAATTCAAGGGATTTCCCTCTAGTTCAACGACTCATTTGTGCAGATGGCTTAAGTGGTATTAGTGGATGATTTTAATTAGTAGATGCTTTTTTCAAAATAACCTGACCACAATTTTAATTTAATTTCAGGGCGTTCTCTTACTCAATGCTGTTCTCACAGGTTAGATACATGATAATTTTGTGAATTTCTAATACAAAATATTGGTTACTTATTGGTCATAAACTGTTTTTATTTCACTTCTTGCGTCATATAGTATGACAATGACACTCACAATGACCATGTTTGGTGTATTATGCATATTCTATTATTTTGTAACTAGTTTTCAATTCAGTCAGGAAGCATCAAGCAAATTCTCATGCAAAAAAAGGCTGGGAACAATTTACTGACGCTGTTATCAAGACAATCTCGCAGAAGAAAGAAGGAGTTGTGTTTCTGTTGTGGGGAAAGTCTGCTCAGGAGAAACTTAGGTACTTCCATAATCCATTGTGTAACACTATGATGAATCTTAAAAACTAGTTATGGAGTCACTGATGTGGTCTTACAATAGCCACCTTTATAGTTTTCAAAGTCAGCCTAATTGAAGAATTATAATTTTTTTCATTAAATGCTTATTTTTGAGAAATAGGGGACAGACAGGTTATTCTTTGGGAGTAAGCATACATTTTTCAGAAATTGTTTTCTTAAACTAAATAGGGTTCATCTCTTTTCTTGTCTAGAAAATAAATTCTTTGAAACTTTTTGATGGGCATGTGCATGTCAGGTTAATTGATGCAACCAAACATCACATTCTAAAAGCAGCACATCCTTCTGGTTTATCTGCACACAGAGGCTTCTTTGGCTGCAAGTAAGGTCGCTCTGTCATTAAAATTTATCATGTTAATTTAGCAGTGTAGTAAAAGTATGTTTAACTTCCTGCTTTTGTGTACCTCTATGTATCAAGTAGTTAGGCTTTCATAACCAATTGACCATGGCTTTAGCTTATCTGGCAAATAAGCACATGCGAGGCAGTTGCTATGAACAAATACTGAGTTGTTTGTTTGCATAAAAATCATTTATCAAGGCTTTTTGTCACATGAAAATTCTTATTGAAGCTCGCCAGGTTCAAAATAGAGATGTTATTGTTAGGCACTTATTTTAGGGTCAGCAAGGTTGAGTAAGTGATATATTATACTTTTCTCTCTTGAGAGATAAATACATCTTACTCTTTTCCCACCTGTTTTGAGAGTTTACTCTACTCTTCATTAAAAGGTTAAAATAACCTACAATTTAGTCTATTCTGATGCAAATGAGCATCTTGATGTGCTTTTTTCATTCTTACTCTATTGTATTTATTTGATTTTATCTGAACAGGCACTTCTCTCAAACTAACCAGCATCTGAAGCAAAAGGGGATAAGTCCCATAGATTGGCAACTATAATTTATATGCAGGGTTCAAGTGCTTTTTGAGCCTGTTATCCTTGGTGTATAGATGATTATGTGGATTGCAAATCTACCAAGGAAAGGTGTTTTTGTTGATAGTTTGACCCTGTAGTGTTGTTACCTTGACCAATACTATATATTAGTAGCATTTTGGCATGACGACGATGTTCTTGGATCCTAAACTGATTTTGTGTACTATCCATGTGCTCTCAGTATCAAAAGGTATATCATCAAATGTGGTATTCATCAAAATGTACGGTGATGATTTAAATGGAGTCATGTGGAATGAGATAATCCATTTCCTATGTTGGACTTGGATATATTCTTCAAATGCACTTATTAGCTACAATTATTTTTATTATTAGTACTTGGAAGCTTCTACATTACCAAACAAATTATAGTTTTTTTGGCATTTTTTGTTTTACTGATTAAGTTTTTTCGATAACAGCATTGGATGTCTCATTTGTATGAAAACTCGGTTTTCTAATCTCGGGGATGTGTAAAATTGATTTTGACATGATTGGTTGCTCTAAAGTAGAATTGATTAAGCTTTCTAGAATTGATTTTATTTGAAATAAAGATAAAATTGATTTAGTATAATTGAGTTTGATAAAATTTATTTTGTGGATTTCTTAACCCATCCCTTGTCCTTTTTAGTCACCCTTTCAAAATTTCATTTTTGCTATCGGAAAATCAGAAATAAACTTCCGGTAAGCACCCTATTCAATGAAATTTAGGTTTGGTGTAAATCGGAGATTTACATACGGCATGATACCGACAATAAATTTCTGATACACTGATGAACTTGTATCATACCAGAACCTTTCTCCTCCCTATAACAGCAAAATATTAAAAATTCTCTTAAAATCCTCACAAAATCCACCTCACTAATATCAATTTTTCTCTCAAGCAATCAACACAAATCATCAAACAACAACTAAATCTCAATCAAGCAACAACCAACTCTCAATCAAGTAAGTGATTTACTCATTTTTAGAGTTTATCTAAAATCGATTGAAACTAGTGAAATAGGACCAAAAGTTTATTTCCGGTTTCATGTGATGAACCAAACCAAAAATTTATTTCTGGTATCTGTCTGCATAACTTTTTTTTTTTCATTTTTTCCTCTATGAGTCATATGCTAACGTTTTGTTCTGGCCACACGACCTCCGAGGACTCAGGCCACACAGGCTCCGTCGACATCCGGACAGACTATGTCCGAGGCCCATTCTGCTCCTTCCGAATCTACGCCTTATACTTTTTTCTCCCGTAACAGACATGAGCCTCCAATTCATCCTTCCCCGCCTCCGTCATACCGTAGACACACATCGTCACCATTCTCACCACCGAGGATTTTTGAGACGAGATCCACATCTGCTACATAGGCGGGACTGTCTGAGGTGAGACCTGATCCTACACCTCCAGTACATCAGGTACCAGTACCAGGGCCACTTGAGGTTTCGGTGGGACCAGAGGTACCAATGCTAGTAGAGGCATCGACGACACCGACTACAGAGGCGACACTGGCGGTACCAGAGATCCCTCAGGTCTTTGGAGGGGGCCTTCTGACTTATCGGTGCTCGTGCATTATCCCACCCATGTCGCTAGACATTTATGGGATGGAGAGGTACAAAATTTACATTCATATTTCTGCTATTTTGACAGCACTTATGCATTCCAATTCAATTCCAAACATTTCCATACGAGTTATGACATTAGAAACACTAAATTACAACCATTATACACCAGTATAACATCATACATCATTGTTTCTTCCTTCCTATTGATTGTTTGACACATTAACAGTCTTAAATTCTATATTTTGACACAAAATAGGGTTTAATCCTATAAACCTATATTCACCTAAATCAAATTTCCTAACATACCCAATCACCCGGTTGATTCCCAAAACCCATAAGGCATTAAAACCGAATGAAATCACCCCTTACCTCATGATGATCTTCGAATCTCGACGTTTGACTCTTTTCCTCTTTTCTCTTCTCTTCTCCAATCTCACGTATAATGATTTTTCCCAAATAACCTTATTTTTTTTCTTCTTTTCCTTTTTATCCTCCTTTTTATATTCCTTTTATTATTTGCCAACTAATAGAAATAACTTAGTTATTATTTAGTAGAACCTTTTAATCCACTCACCTCCAATTCAACTCACACCCCCGGTCTTCCTTTTAATTTCATAATTAATTAATCCATTTTAATTCAAAATATTATTAATTAAACTTTTAATTAAATTAATAATTAAATTCTTAATTATTTAATATTCGAATTAAATCGGGGTGTCACACTGCTTGCTTGGTTTACTTGTATAACAAGTTGACGAAGGCGACTAGGTGAAAGACGAGGCAGATCACCGACAGTCAGACTCTTTTCACGGTATAAATTATTTCTCTTAGTTTTGTTTTTTAATTTTTTTTATTTTGAAACTAACTGATTTAATTTTGATAATTCAGGGATGAATCCTACAACACTTCCCACAAATTTCAGGATGGAAATTTGCTGATGGTTATACCGAGAAGATGCCTCGTGCATGTGCATATGAGCCGCTCAGAGGAAACTAGACGACACTAGTGTATCAGGTTTACCTGGACCAAATTGTGCATGAGGATATCCACCTCAGTGCCTACGCCGACCACCGCAAGACGATCACTTTTGATAAGGTTTCTCTGTTTACAGGTTGGTTGGCCTACGGTACTCGGAAGACTGCTGCCTATATACCCGAGCGAGTGATGCGTTAGTTCGGATATACTCAGACGATTCCTCGGCATCCTGCTTTATTTGCTCATCCGACAATGAAGAGGAGAGAGATGGATGTGATTTTTTATTATCTTGAGAGTCATTATCTTGGAGTTACGCGTTTGGTTACATGTTGTGGTACTCTAGGGCCCCACCCATGCCAGCTCATCAGGAGATCCTAGAGGAGGAGCGGGCGACGAGGGATCATGTCTAGGACGTGCTGCTTAGGTGTCGCCGTATCGTGAAGCTTGCTAGGGATGACATCGATAGAGGGCTGTTTTCTGACGAATTCGATGTCAGAGGCTTTTTGGAGGCCATCATGGCGGAGGCTCAGGGTGTCCTGGTCTACATGAGGCAGCAGAGGAACGCCTCGGGGGTGACAGGCCGGCTCCACCATACGTAGTAGTTTATTTTGGTTGTATTTTGACTTTGTTTTTTTAAATTTCGTATTGTATCGGATATGTATGGATACTATTATTATAAAATTTATTTTGGATAACATTTTTGGGTGCAAGTTTGATTTAAATATTGCATGATTTTAATTTGAATCACAAATGTAAAATCTAAATCTATTGCTTATAGTTAGGTTTTCATTCTAACTGTCATGCACATAACCGAAAGTTTATTTCCGGTAGTACACCGTAAATAAATTTTCGGTTTCACTCAAATTTTTTAGAAAATAGTGTGTATCGAAAATAAATTTCCGATTTTCTGAAAGGTATTTTGGGATTTTTACGGAGTACGCCCCATCCTTATGGGATGGGTTAAAAAATTCCCTTTATTTTAATAAAATTGAGTTTAAATATTTGAATACATTTTTTTAAAGTGAGTTGAAAAAATAAATTTAAGTATAAAATCATCTATTTTTTTTAAAAAATTATAAATTCTAACTTCAAATTGAATGAATTATACATGCATAATCAATTTTTTTCCTTTAAAACCACATATTTAAAAATCAGTCGGAATGAATTTTATATAACTAGAATTGATTTTGAAGGTTCTAGAATTCAATCAAAACATGCACATTGCTTTATCTATCCGAAAAAATACTAACAATACGTGTCATTTGAATGAAAAGCTGGCTTTTCTAATGATATAGCAAAGTGTTTTATCCACATATGAAGCTAAGTCATTGCCGTCAATTGTTGTGCACAATTTATTTGAATGAGTGCAAAAATTGGGAAGGAGAAGCCCACTGTTATCAAGGTTGAATGATGTCCAACACAAGCCGGTTTCTTCGCTCATACGGAAACTTCATCACAATAACTTGTTTCACAAGGTACATATATTTTATCTTTTTTTTATTCATCTTTATTTGTTCATTACTATCTGTTAAGAGGATATTCAGTTACTCACACTAAACTAATGACAAGAATAATGTAAACTTGTATTCTCAATGAGGAAACGAGAACAAAGATCAAATGGAGCTAAATAGTATTATTCATTTATTTTTACTTTGCCACTATAACAGGGCAATGCAAGATGCTGAGAAAAATACAATACATTGAATTCAAGAAACTTTATTTAAACTAAGAAAACAATAAGACACTTTTTGTTTTAGCGACTAAACGCAATAACAAGACACAATTGACATTAGTAATAGGGTTTCACTTATCAATAGCTACATCAAAATTCATTTTTCCTTTAAACCCAGCTTTGATTAACAAATTGTACGTAATCAAGTCAGGTTCAAGTCCCAAGCTGCTCATTGACTTGAATAAATCTATAGCATCGCGGAAGCGCCCATTTCTACCATATGCACTAATCATGGCTGAAAGGAATACACGGTGTTTCCATACCCTTCAAGCCTAGCAGTTTCAAATAACCTCAAGGCAAGATTAACCTCTCCTAACTTACCAACACCACCAATCATAGTGCTGGTCAGCTTACCGTTAGCAACCCTCCCATTTTGCTTCGAAATGATAAAACCCAAGCTTGTTTTAGCCAACAAAAGGTTACCAGTATTGCATAACTTTTTGAGCATATAAACATATAGTCTTCTTCCTGTAGCTCAGGTTCATATGAAACAAAAACATGATTAATAGCATCATCGTTTTTACCTGCTTTGAAGAGACAACAAAGGGCCTCATTGGCAGCAGGGATATGAATGTGTTCTTTAGGTGCCACCCTTGCCATTTCAGAGTTCATCTTCGTGGCAAACCGGGTTGGTTTTGTGCCAGAGATCACAGGTGCAACCCTTGATTTCTCGCAATCCAATGAAAAACCCAATGTGAACAAAATGCAGCTCTGCCACTACCACTGCCAGCACCCAGCAGATTGAACACCATTAGTTGTAGCATCACTCCCATTAGCAACTAAAAATGTAGCCCTTGAGTTGGAATTGTGCCAGCGATCCTTATGTCGTTTATGGCTATTGTGGCTTTTGTGATTGATATGGTTTTCAGGAGGTAGTGAGGGGTATTTTGGTGGTGGGAGCGGCGGAACCAGAATGAAATTGTTGCGGAGCTAAATATACAATAATAATAATAATAATATTGAGGTTCAGTAGCTGAGCCCAAGGACCAAAACCTCGGGAGAGGTTAACGACAACGTCCAAGAAGTTATCAAGCTCACGTCAATGTCATCTTATCCCGTGCCAAAGCTCTAACCCATCATCATATTGTTAACAGCCTACAACCACTTATTTTCTGTAAGCTGTAACAGAATCAGTTGACCTTATGTGACTTTAAGTTTGGAAAAGTCTCTAGATTTGCACTCAATCACATCTCACATGATGATTGCTTCCTTTAAATTCATAGAGAACTAGAATAGCAGAAGAAAGAGTGGTAGATTGGGTTGGTATGTGCCTAAATTAGTACTACAGGCAAAGAGGAATGCAATTTGGCTAATATATAACTTTTCCTCACAAAATTAACAAACCTGATGCAGCCCACCATGCAAAGTGCAAAATTAGGAGATAAAAATTAAAGCAAACAGGTAGCATTAACTCCTGTTTGAGCCATGTTCATTTCATTCACAAGAGTATGTTGTGTTTGTGTGTTACACATGTACAAACATAAATCTCACCATCATATTCAATTTACATATGGTTTAACTAATCGCCGACACTAAGTCCAACATAATATACCACTACAGTAACCCAATTGATGAGTCGGGGGAACATGTCTATTAAATTGTAAGAAATATATACATGTAAAATGATATCAGTAAATACAGAAATTTGAATTGA
The DNA here is from genome assembly GCA_021764765.1 of Vicia sativa. Classification (NCBI taxonomy): domain Eukaryota; kingdom Viridiplantae; phylum Streptophyta; class Magnoliopsida; order Fabales; family Fabaceae; genus Vicia; species Vicia sativa. The sequence goes on from CM038795.1 coordinate 83,326,810, forward strand.
AAAAACAAAATTTAAAATGAAACCAAGTAAAGGTAAATCACACACACAACAAGAATGTGGGGACAAAATCATACATTGGACAAGACCAGTCATTGGGACCAAATAGTCCTGCAGTTGCACCAGCTGGACGGCCAATACCCCCAGGATCTTGCCCAGAACGTCCCCTGCCACGGCCACCTCCTCCTGCAACACCAGAAGCACCAGCAGGGCATGCACTTCCACAGCGATTACACGCACCACGAAAAGCAAAATTCACATTGGAGCAACTGCAATGATAAGAAAAATGTGTTATTCTTTCTGCACCTAAAAAAAACTACTACGACTGAAACAGTGCATAAAAGAGCAAGAAAGAGCTGCTCACCAATCTCATATCACAGACCTTGTATTCGGACACATCCAATCGCCCTCTTGTTGCCATGGTTTGCTGGAAGCATCAATTTGACCTATACCTCCTCCATTAACACCAGTAACATCAGTTTCAGTTTCTTCTGGTCCAACAACATCACCAGCAACAACCGGATCTGCTATTGAATTATAAGTTTGATCATCCTTGTTTTTTGACTCAGCTATATAAACTCCAATTGCATTGCCATGAAAATCTTTGTTGTTAAACCATTCAACAGCAGCCACGGCAGCGTGTGGATCCTCATATGTCACAGTAGCATCTCCCTTTGGTTCATTTGTCTCTTTGTCTCGATATAACCATATTTTAGGTCTTCCTGTACGTTTATCTTTCTGCAAAACATGAATTGTAAATGAAAAATGACTGATAATTTGGAAAGAGAAGGTGGCGCAGAAAAACAGAAACTTGTAAAGAGGAAAAAGAAATACAACAAAAAACAAATCTATGATCCAGGAATCCCAAATAAAGGACTCCAGGATGGTTTTTGGCCTAGTTAATAATCATTTTTTCTTCACTAATTTAAAAAATAAATATCTGATTTTTCAAACTCTTGATGAGATGTGAAAGACCCTCTGATAACCAGAAGCAATACATTGCATACAATTGCATGAAAAAATTTCCAATGAATAAGCAAGATTATCATCATATCATCTCAGCATTTGTTTTATTTTATACATCGTATTTCTTGACATCAGACCTCTTTCCACCAAATGATCCCAGAACATCTGTGAAACTTTGTTTTCACTAGCATCAGGAGCACTAAAGCATCTATAGATTTTGGCATTGATCATTAACCTCCTCCTAGCCATTTCTTCTAACACATTCGAAGCAGCGTTTGTGTTCCCTGATTTCCAGTAAGCAAAAGCAACACTAGTATAAATAACACTATCACCTGAAATACCCTTCCCTTCCATATGATATAACAACTTTTCAGCACATTCAATCCTTTCTATCTTGCACAACCTTCTTATCAATGCCCTGTAAACAGAAACATCAAGACAAATACCTTTACTCAGAAACTCATCCGGCAGTGCTAAAACTGCATCTGTATTGTCTTTTTTACAGTAGCCGTCTACAATCCATGAGTAAGTGCAATAACTTGGAGAAAATCCAGCATCAAGCATGCCAAACAATAGTTCCTTGGCACGTTCAAGCTCGCTCAATTTACAGAACCCGTAGATCAGCGCTTTATATGTAAAGGGATCAGGCTTCAGTCCAGCTTCTACCATCTTATTTTTAAACTTCAAAGCAGAACTCAAATCTCCTATCTTGCAATATGCATTAATCAGTGTGTTGCACGTGATATTGTCAGCTTGAATTTTTTTCTCACTCATCTCATTCAAGAGTTTGTTCGCATCCCTTATTCTGCCATCCGAACACAGCTTCCGCAAAATCGAATTATAAGTAACAACACCAGGATACAATCCCTCAGCCTCCATCATCTCACGCAATCTCAAAGCTTGCTCGAGCTCATTTGTTTTACAATAACCATCAATCAATGTAGTATATGTAACAAGATTGGGAGTGGCATATTTTATTTCGCCGAACATCCTCATAGCTTCCCTCATCTTACCTTCTTTGCAAAATCCATAAATAAGAGAATTGTAACTTACAATATCAAGATTTATCCCCTCTCTTTCCATTCTATCCTGGACCGACAAAGCCTCGTAATGCATCCCCTTTTTGCAATACAAAGCTATCAAAGTATTGTATGTGAAAATATCAGGAAGCACACACTTTCCTTCCATCTCATTCAATATAAACTCCGCCCTCTCCACATCTCTCGATTTCAAACAAGCATGAATCAAACAGTTATAAATATAAATATTAGGAACAACCCCATCTCGAACCATCCTCTTATAAACCTTCCACACCAAGCTAGTAACACCCTCTTTCAACAAAGAGTTCATAAGCACAGTACAAGCATGCAAATGCGGCCTTAAATCACACAAACTCATAAACTCAAAAACCTGAACCGCATCATGGGTCATCTTCGATTTCGCATAATGTATCACAACCCAGCTCAAAACATGCGAATTAACATCAGGGTCATCATGAATTCTCACCAAAGAGGTCAAAACTGAAGGATTTGAAAGTATTTCCTTTTGGACAATTTTATCGAGCACGTGGTGTGCAGTTTTGAAATGTCTGTGTTTGGTGAGTATGTGAAGCATGTACCATGAGGATTGTAAGGAGTGAGTGTAGTGTGGGATGGAGTGAGCCCATTTGAAGAATGAGAAGATGAAAAAGGGTTCGTAATGGTGTTGTGTGAGGTGCAAGATACATTGGTGAATGGTGGTGGAAGTGAGAGTGGAAGCGATTTTGGGTTTTGAGAGATTGTTCCAGTGACCCTTTACGATAATTGCACAGATGCTATCGATAAAGTGCTTATGAGTTTCAGCGAAAAGCATGTTTCTCACTGTGATTTGATGTCAAAAAAGTGATTATGAGTTTCTCCATCAACTGTGGAATCGAATTCCATGATAAAATCTGTAGAAGAACCCAACAATAATTGCAGAAGCAGTTACACTCGGAATTCCATGATAAAATCTGTGTATAATTTGTGCCTTTGTGGCTAAATGGAAAACTGCTACTTCGCTCCCTTCAAAATAGAACTTGACTCTCTAACTTTTTTTGGGTATATATATAGCCCCCCTTTTTGTCTGAGGTGTCCTCGTCCTCGAGCAAGAATTTAGTGGAACCTTTCTTTTAATAAAAGTGAATTTATGTGTTCTCTGTTTGCTTTCACCGAATCTATAATGATGACTTGTGAAATAATGGGTTTTGTCTGAGGTTTCTCGTCCTCAAGAAGACTTTAGTGGACAAAAAGGTTTCTTTTAATAAAAGTGAATTTATGTGTTTTTCTTTGCTTTCGGAATCTATAACAAACCAACTTGTGAAATAATAGGTTTTTTCGAGGTTTCTCGTCCTCGAAGACTTTAGTGGACGAAAAAGCTTTTTTAATAAAAGTGAATTTATGTGTTTTTTTTGCTTTCATGGAATCTATAACAAACCAACTTGTGAAATAATAGGTTTTTGTCCGAGGTTTCTCGTCCTCAAGAAGACTTTAGTGGACGAAAAAGCTTTCTTTTAATAAAAGTGAATTTATGTGTTTTTTTTGCTTTCATGGAATCTATAACAAACCAACTTGTGAAATAATAGGTTTTTGTCGAGGTTTCCTCGTCCTCGAAGACTTTAGTGGGAAAAAGCTTTCTTTTAATAAAAGTGAATTTATGTGTTTTTTCTTTGCTTTTGGAATCTATAATGATCGACTTGTGAAATAATAGGTTTTTGTCCGAGGTTTCCTCGTCCTCAAGAAGACTTTAGTGGGAAAAAGCTTTCTTTTAATAAAAGTGAATTTATGTGTTTTTCTGTTTGCTTTCACGGAATCTATAACAAACCAACTTGTGAAATAATAGGTTTTTGTCCGAGGTTTCTCGTCCTCAAGAAGACTTTAGTGGACAAAAAGCTTTTTTAATAAAAGTGAATTTATGTGTTTTTTTTGCTTTCAGGAATCTATAACAAACCAACTTGTGAAATAATAGGTTTTTGTCGAGGTTTCTCGTCCTCAAGAAGACTTTAGTGGACGAAAAAGCTTTCTTTTAATAAAAGTGAATTTATGTGTTTTTTTTTGCTTTCAGGAATCTATAACAAACCAACTTGTGAAATAATAGGTTTTGTGCGAGGTTTCTCGTCCTCGAAGACTTTAGTGGACGAAAAAGCTTTCTTTTAATAAAAGTGAATTTATGTGTTTTTTCTGTTTGCTTTCACTGGAATCTATAACAAACCAACTTGTGAAATAATAGGTTTTTTGCTCGGTGAAAGTATGTTGATCTTATGATTTAATATTTTATAGTTATATTTCTATATTAACTATCCTGCCATACTCTACTGTAGAACTCATACATGTGTTTGCACATTTTGGTTTTTATACTTTAATTAGGTCGGTGCATTCTTTTCTCTTATTTCATTGTAATATTCTAATGCATATGTGGTGCCTGTGTTAGGATCATGCAATATACTGTAGTTCCTACACTTTTTTAATTAATCTTGCCATTGTAATGTAATTGGGAGTTATCCAAAGTTCCTACATTGAGTGGTTATCTTTTTGCCTTACAACAGGGTTTCCACGCAAGCTGAGCAGATGATTATGGGAAATGGAACTCGTAACATAAGATTGAACAAAACCATCTTACCACTCGGCCAACGCATTTTTCTATAATAAATACGTATATATATATATATATATATATATATATATATATATATATATATATATATATATATATATATATATATATATATATCAATAGAATGTTTAATTGAAAAATGTGTTAATTATATCTAATTTTAAAAATTTTATCTAAAATTTTTGGATGGTCCCAAAGATGTTCCGCCACTGTTTAGAGTAAAAGCCATTGTAGAGAATAGAGAGAGCTTTTTTGGGTTGATTCCACAATGAACAATGGCTTGTGTTGGTGTGAAGTAGTGATAGGTTGAAGATGAAGGGGAATCTATAGGAGAACAAATTGGGATCTTTCATTGAATTCTTACCTGTTTCCTTTCATGGCTTTCATTCTTTTATTTGTTTTGTTACTACTCTTTTAGAATTTCATAAATCTAATAATTGAATAAGGTCATTTGTTAGAAAAATCTAAATATAGACGATCACTCTCTTAGTCGAAAAATTAAACTTATTCATTTTGTGTTGAGGAAGACAATAAAATATATATATATATATATATATATATATATATATATATATATATATATATATATATATATATATATATATATATATATATATATATATATATATATATATATATATATATATATATATATATATATATATATATATATATATATATATATATATATATATATATATATTAATTTAAAAATTTTAATTTAAAATTAATAATAATATAATAAGTCCATAATTATTTCTAGTATTTATCGAAATATATATATATTATATATATATATATATATATATATATATATATATATATATATATATATATATATATATATATATATATATATATATATATATATATATATATATATATATATATATATATATATATATATATATATATATATATATATATATATTAGATTGATAAATAAAACAGTAAAATATATTTTAAATATATTTAATTAGATTTAATATTCGAATTAGATTGTCAACCACTTTTTCACATTTGGCTGGATTTATTTTCAACATTGACCCCATAAGTGATAAGTTTATTGTGATTAAAAAGCGAACAAAAATATTCATTTCATGCTGAGAAAAACAATTATATAATTCTATACAAACTTAGTAATAAGTAAAAATTTGAAAGCTTCACCATAATTATGTCACCCTAACCAACCAATAATCATTTACAACACCCTAATAATGGGTAACGTAAAAGAAAAATAAGAGATTAGCAAAAGGGTACTTATGTAATCAACTAATATTAACATTTCATCATCCCATCTACTACTATAATGGGTATTGATTTTCTAACTTTTGGGAGGAAAAGTTAGAGTAATTTTAAGTAAAATTTGGATGAAAAAATATGTGAGAGAAAGTAAATTAAGAGAGAAATAAAAAACAATTAGAAAAAGGTAGAGAAATAGAAGTTATAGATTCTATTCCGCTACTACAATAAACCACGTCGAGAATTATACATTTCAAATTTCAAATCTCACTTCAATTTCGTGTTTCTTTTCACATTTTTCATTTCTTTCTTTATCTTTCTCTCTCCTCCTCTCTCTTTTCCTTCAAACCCTAGCGCCGTCGTCCTTTTCTCCATCCTATCTTCGGCCACCACCACCTCAATTAAAAAAGTTAAATCTATATTCGTATTCTTAATCTCATGGACTTTCTAATAAATCAATTAGATTTTTTCGAACAATCTTGCTGTTTACCACCATTTCTCCTACTGTGACCGTTATTTCTAAATGGTGAAACCAATATAGATTCGAACTACTCACCAAGTCTTTATTTTACTCTTTTTTTTTTCTATTCTTCATTCTCTATGTATTATTTTTTGGAGAAAATAAAAGATATACAAAATTAATTTGTGTGAACTTTGCATATTCAAAACTTGAAAAATGATACACAGAGAAGAAGAAAATGGGTAAACAAGTTTGTGTTCTGATTTTTTCCTTCAATTTTAGCCAAACTTCATGTTTTTATGTTTATCCTCCATTTTGGTTTAACTATCTTTAGGTTAGCCTATATTTTTTTAAATGGGTTTAAGTGGAGGTTGAGACATAAGTAGTTTATCTTTATATATTTGTTTTTATGTTAAATGACTATTTTCTACTAATATTGTATACGAGCATATATATATATATATATATATATATATATATATATATATATATATATATATATATATATATATATATCATTAACTTCTATATTTGTTTTACTCACTATTTTTTTTCTTTTATATGCAATCTATGTTCAAATGTCTTTGAACAACTAAAGCGATTTTGCTTGATTTTTCTAATAGGTAGGCAATTTAATTTAATTTTGGTTGGAGAGAAGACATAGCAATAATATTAAGGAAGTGTGAGATTTTAATTAACAAGGAAAGTAAATGAGATGTATTCCTAAGAGTGTGTTTGGATGAAGCATTTGAATGAGAAAAAGTAATTTTTCTGAAGGAATTTAAAATGATTTGATCAAAATCTATTGTTTGGATGGAAAAATGAAGAATCGTTAAATTGATGTAAATTTTATGAAGCATTTTATTTAAGACAAATTTAAGGAATTTCAAATGACACCAAAAAATAAAGAATTTATAATTGCTCTATAATTTAAAAGTTAAATTGTTTATTAATAATTTTTCAAATTTTGTAAAACGGTCCTTATATTTTGAAAATGAAGCAATTCAAATATTCCATTTAATCAATAAATTTTAAAAATGAAGGTAATTCAAATGAATCATTTGAATTACATGAAATTTTTAAATTTTTTAAAATTTTAAATTGATTCATCCATACACACTCTAAAGATTAGTTTGAAAATGTAATTTCTTCTTAATTTTGTTCTTAATTTTGTTGTTATTATGATTTGGAATTGTATGATATAGTTATATGGCTTTTTAGTCTTGACATATATGAAAACGAGTAGTATTATTTGAAGGGTGACTTCTAGAATGAAGGTGCAAACAAATCCCTCATGAGTGGACTATATTATATAACCCTTGGATTAACTACGCTCACATTATTTCATCAGGTAACACCACATCTAATTTTTTTCTATTAAAGAATACAATACACAAATATGACCTCCATTTTCAAATTCTATCTCTTCCATTCCATTATATCTTTTCATAATCAACTGTAATACGTATAAAATCATCACAAAGAAAACTAAACCATGGAAGCAAGTAACTGAAAAAGACACTTTGAAAAATGTATTTCTAAACTTTTTCCCATAACTCCTCTATCTCTACAACTATTTACAAAATAAACTGTCATTTTGAATCACCCATGCCTATATGGCTATATCTCCACACCTTCATATTCCTGCTCTCATATATGTACTTCTATTTTCTATTAACTAAAAATTTGTGACTCACAATAACCTTAAATTTCTACAAATAGCTAAAATTTAAGTGAAAAGAATGTTTTCTAACATCTAAATACTCATATATAAATGAATATAGCCAAGCATATTCTAACACTACTTTTGCAACAATTCTTCCATGACCCGACAACAATCCATAACCCCATATACTTTTGAATGATTTTTTAGATTTGAAGTTCTGATTTTATTTAATAGAAGTCGTGATTATTAAATAACATTAATTTATTTGATTTTCAATTTTATCAGTTTTTATTGTCCGGCAGAAAACCCATGATACCCTTACTAACAGTTTGCACAGAAAAGTACATAGAGGAAAGAGATGAAGAAAATATTATTCGGTATGGAAGGGTTCACTATAAACTTCAATAAAATTATCACGATCTAACGGTTCTCCCTCATGATTCACAGTGAACCACTTACTTGTTGGTTCACCCTAGACACAATTTTATTTGAACACCACGTATAGAAATATACCATTTATAATTATTGAATTATTAATGTGATAAATAGAAAGAGAGAGAAAACTAATAAAAAACTAAAATCATATACATAAGTAACGGTATAAATATACGGTGTCCAACACCTAAAAGGGTGTCGGTGTAACATAGCAAAAATACTTCTGATTGTCCATTTGAAAAGAGTTGATACTTTACCCTAAAGTTTACAATTTCTTCATTTGTTATGTAGTTTGATTTTTAAAACAGTTTATTTTTAAATGAATCTTTTCAGAGAAATGTTATATTGACACCCTTTTACAAAGGAATGGTAACAAACACATCTACTTAAAATCAACATTTCTACCATGAATCACTTCTTTGGTCTACTATATTAATTTATTTGTTCTTTGATGGCAGCCATGGTTGTCATTAACAATAATTAATATTATAAAGTTTTTTATCAAGTATGCCAATTGGTTGAGATATTAGAAGCCAATGTTTGTCGCTTTGATTACAAATCTGGCAAGGTAAGGAGAAGTGTTTGGCATATGAGATTGGATTCGGTATTGAGAAAATATCATAGAATTTAATATTATTATATTTTTGATGATTGTGTATTTTGTATTATGTAGATTGAAGTTGAATATCTCCATGATAATGCTGGTTTTACCACTGCTGTTGATTTAAATCTCAACCCTGCGATTGATTTTTCTGCGGCAACTGGTACTCCTGGCATTGTGTTAGGTGCGGAAACTAGCTATTCCAAAAGTGTTAAAATTGAAATATACATCATGCTGCAACCTGCAAAGTTCAAATCAGTTGTTTGAATGTTAATGGATAGTGTTTTGTCACACGTTGGATTCATGTTATCTTGCTAGATCTCAAGTTAGCAATTATTTGCAAACCGATAGCTATCAACTGAGGTAAACTTGACATGATCTTAGGTGATCATATACTTATCTGTGTCTATATCAGCAACGACAGTGAGGGGAGGGGAGAGAGATAAAAACAAGAGGATCAAGGTAGAAGAGAGACGTGCACTTACCACTCATCTTTGTTGCCATGGTGAACATCCGTTGCCGCCGCTCATGGCTCTCTTTCGTCACCACTGCGTAGATTTTCATCTTTAATTTTGTGATTTCATGTTTTATTTTGTTTGAGTTTTTGTCTTAGAGAATCTAGGGTTTCAGTTTCCCTACTTAGACCCTAAACCATCAACCAGTTTGTATCAACTTATAGATCTGTGATTATCATGATCACCAGATGATCCAACACTTGGCATTACTCTTAGCAGTCAACAGAAGTTGATTAGCATCACCATGCACCCTCATCAACATCGGCTTAAGACATTCAGACTACTTGCACTCCAGATTGATTCCTTTGTGTCCTATTTATTTATTTTTATTTTTTTTATATATATATATATATATATATATATATATATATATATATATATATATATATATATATATATATATATATATATATATATATATATATATATATATATATATATATATATATATATATATATATATATAAAACAAATTCTTTGCTTTCCAATGTTGTTTACAAATATTAAAAAGAAGACAATTATTACCTACTTTTCTAGCATAATCTACCATTTCATTAGCCACCAAAACACCACCTAGAATTTGTCTTTCTGGAGCAAAAGCACTTTGGCACGGAAAAATTATTGAATCCAACACCCTTTTAATAATAAATTGTTGTATTCTTTCATCATTTCAACGAATTTGTCTGGCCAGGACTCAGATGAGTCTATGAAATGAAGCGCTCACTTCGGTGGTGTGGGTGGTATAGGACATTCTGATTTCAAATATACTTGAACAAAATATCGTGGATTTGAAATCCACCCAACACATATGATGCAATCATTGGGATTTAGTCTTGGAACAATGCGCAGAGGGAAATAAGTCTCCGAGAAACCGTATCTTGTAAGATTAATACACACCTACGCACTTTATATGAGATGACCCATTTTAGGAAGCACGTCCATTTATCCTCAAGTGCAAATCCAACCTCGGCGGGTACAAGTGCGTAATATATTTCCTCAACCTTTTCTTTACTCCCTAGCACACGTGTGTAATCTCTGTTGCCCATCAACTCTCTGGTCAGGGTATCTCTGACAATATTATAATACTCTTCACCTCTACCGAGTAAACCAAAAACAACTTGAAAACCACAATTTTTGTCACCACCGACATTAACGATCTGTTCAATGTAGTTGTGCATAAAAATTGGCATGTGATCGATGAATGGTATGTTTGGTGGAGTCGGTGGTTTGCTAATTCAGGCACCTTTGAAAGCCTTTTTCTTAGATTTTGGTCTTCATCTGGAAGTACATAAAGCTCCAACAAAATTTATTTTCTTCATCATTTGATCAACTTTAGTTTGAGAGTTTAAGAAGATTTAGGACAAGTTAAGCTTTCATCTATAATCCTCACAATTCAAGGAAGTTTTTTGCATTGTTTACTAAGCTTCTACGCACGTTTTAGAGGCGACAAACCTATCTCCATTAGGTAACCACCAAAGCTCTCTTTACATTCTCATTTGATTATCATTTTAGATTATTCTTATTGTTAGGAGCGTGATAAAGATGTCGTGAGCAGAAGTACTACTTTTGTATGCTCTATATTTGTGTATTATATAACAAATTTGTGAATTCTTGGTTGATTAAGGTTTATATTTATGATTTATTTCATTATGTTTAAGAAATAATTGATGAAAATGGATGTCAGATTCATGTCGAAGAGGTAAATTTAAGTGGAAACCATGTAGTGGTTTTTCGTTAATTGGAAGGTTTGGTCACCTCCGACAGTGGTTATCGGCGGGAAAAGGTGATCGGCAATAGGGTTCAGATGGCGCCATCTTTTTTATTTTAAATGAGTTAACATGTCATGCTTCCATTGGTCCGTGCGAGTTTTTCTTTTATCCATTTTATTTTTATTTGTTTTTTAATTAAAAAATATAAATAAATGAGATAATGTTTAGTTGGCTTAAAGATGGAATATGGTAGTCTCTTAGGATTTAGGACTTATAGTAAGTCTAGTAAAAGTCCATTTAATTGGTCAACTGTTGACCAAAAATCAGCATTTTGATCAAAAACTCGATTGTTTGTAAAAATGTAATTTTCAATGTACTTTCTTTTCTTTTTTGTAATACACTTGAATTTGAATTCTGTAATGAAATTTGTAAACTTTGACTTATGTTTGACTTGATGAATATTACTTGTATACAAAGTAAAAAAACACTTTCCCTCATTTAATTTTGAGTTCTAATCTTCTTCCAATGAAACTTAATGTAACCCATATAACTTGTATTATAAGCAACATGAAGAGTAATACTTTAATCTATATAATCAATATATGATAGTTTATTCCTTGAGATCAATCCAAATAACTTAAACCTAACCACATGAACCCTTGACCTAATGATGTTACATAGTGCAGATGAATACATTATTTTACCTAAAAATGAATGATTAATGGAAATTGCATACAATGAATTAAAGGTTATAAGCCGATACTGATAAAAAATAATAATAGGGTTAGGTAAATTTCAACAATTTTTGTTCAGATAATGTTTTCATCATAACTTGAGTTTCATGACTCCAATTAAGGCATGGTTTAAAGAGTTGGAAAGCTAACATGTAATACTACCTCGTGGTCAGACAATAGGTTAATATTGTACAGGAGGATGTGATTATACTATGTTACTTGTTGTGTAATGCTAATTAATAATTAGTGATGATGTAAACATTTTATTTTGATTGATTATGATGAATGATTTATAGAAATTTATTTTTATGTTAAGATTTCATAATTTATTATGTTTGAGGTGTTCGGTTCAAAGATGGAACCGTTAGTGTGACCTTATATGGATATTAGTTTTATTATGTTTAGTTCACTTCAGAGATGGAACCAATATCAAGTTTTAGAGATATAGGTTTTGGTGATACTTCGTGTATTATGTATGTAGCATCCGTGTATTATGTAAAGAGGTGATAGTTGGGGCTTCAGTCTGTTGACGAGTCTTGATCTAGAGATGTGATCAATGATGAGTTTTGATTCAGAGATGGAATCGGTGAGGAGCTCATGGTTTAGATATGTAACCATTGATGAGCTCGGGGTTTAGACAAGGAACTCATGGAAGAATTCAGTAACATAATTCTGAAACTTCCAAACCTTGGTACTACATGCAACAGGGTAAAGTCGAGGTATCCATTGTGTAACGCCTCAAATTTAATTAATTATTTAATTAAATTAATTAAGAATTTAATTATTAGAAATTAGTCGAAGCCGATAATTATCAGAATTATTATAAGAGACATTATTGGATTAATATGTTAGTTTAGCAGTTAAGTTGATAGGTTAGTAATTAGTCAGATTAGTCGGAAGAAATTACTTATTATTATTATTATTATTATTATTATTATTATTATTATTGTTGTTGTTTAAGTTGGAATTATATATAAAAATAAGTAAGGGTTAGTTACTTTGTTTTTGGTGAAAAAGCTTTGTAAGAGGAAGGAAGAAATTCAGTACGTGGGAGAAAGAAAAGAAAAGCAAGAGTTTGTAGATTTAGCCGTCGGAAGAGGAATCGCAGATCAAAAATCTAAATCGGAATTCGACCGAAAATTATAGAGAGATCGTCAATCCAAGGTAAGGGTGGAGTTCAATCTCTATAGTCGAGTGTATGATAAATTGTATGTGGGGGTTAGGGTGTGTGAATTTTGCCATGAAAATTGATTGTGTTTATGTTTTGTATTGACTTTCTGGAATTGGATTGTTGTGGTGATAATTGTTGTTGCTATGTCAATTTCATGGATGCGAGTAGTGATTAAGTAAATTGGTAATTATTGTATCTGAAAAAACAGAATAATTGTTCTGTTATACAAATAAAAATTGGATTGAATTTGATGATACAAGCACAGGAACTGGAAATTTTCGTCGAATAGGAAAATAGTGACGATCGTTATTGGTGGCCCTGCCGAACGACAGGGAGGCTACTTGGAGAATGTGCCAATTTACACATCAAGAGGGAGGGAGTATGTCGTTCGACATACCATATGTATAGGCTTAGGATTTTGTCTTTTGTGTTTTCCTGCCATGTTGTTTTGTTTTATTCGTATTCCTCTTTTCCTGCTACTTAGTGTAAGGCATGTGAGGTTTAAGGATTTGGTAAAATAACTGTAACTGAGGTATATAAGTTAGTAGCAGTGTCATAATTAATTGGTAGAGAAATATAATAGTGAAATATGTTAGTGAATTGACAATAGCAATATGAAAATAGGAGTTAAATTGACAGAAACTAAATCAATATGGTTGGATAAATTGGTAATAGTAGCAAGAAACAAATAACAGAGATAGTGTATGGTAGGTAGTATTATATTTAGAAGAATTTTCAGTGGCAACATTAGTATTTTAGGATAAAATTAATCAGCCGAAGGATACTAAGTATGTATCAGTAGAAAATAAATAGAAGTTGATGAAAACAATACCGAATAGAAATATTATTAACTTTTAACCGATAATTAATTAACCAGTTTTTCGTCAAAACTGTTCGAAATTATTCGTGTATGCTTGTAGTTACTTTTGATTGGATTTGTATGTTGGAATTTTTATGAATATGTCAAATTTGCAGGTGATGTGGAATTGTGTTGAATTGCTCCGATATATGAACAAATTGAGTTGTAGGTCTTACGACCAACGTTGATAAGTTGCTTTGCGGTTGATGAAATAATTATGTTGTAGGCCTATGACCAATGTTGAATTGCGGTTGACTTATTGTTATGTTGTCGTTGTTGTGGTTGTTGTTGCATTGTTGTGTATTTGTTGTTGAAGTTGAGGTCGCGTGGCATACATTGCATTATTAAGTTGGCCTGGATTGACACCACATTGAAAGTTGAAGGCTTATGCCTTGTTGATGCCTCGATAAACTGACAAATTTTAAGTTGGGAGTTTTGCTCCAACAGTACCACATGCATGTGCATTATGTTGAGTCGCATTCGGTGTTGTATAATTAAGTTGTTGTTGTGTTGTTTAATTAAGTTGTTGCTATGTTATTGTTTTGTTGTATAATTAAGTTGTTGTTGTGTTGTTGTCGTGTTGTTTAATTAAGTTGTTGCTATGTTATATTTGGGCGTTGCATAATTGTTGTCATGAAGTGGTGACTTTGTATGATCTAATCTAATATATTATTTATCATACGCTTGTTTATATTGGTTGATATATCACCCCTTCTGTTGCGATGTTGCCTCTACGTGGATAATGTGCAGGTAATGAAGAACAAAGATTTAGTTGTTATTAGTTTGAGTCGGGTTGTCGCTCTGATACACAATACTCGGGGGGATGAACGCTAATTGTTTTGTTGTTTTGATTTTGGTGTTGAATAACTATGTTGATATATGAAAAGTATTTGTTGACTTTAAATTGTTTTAAGTTGAAAAGATGTTATGTCATCCAAGTTGATTAATGTAGTTCCGTTACTTAAGTAATAAAGTTGATTCATGTTGTTTTGGTTCATCCGAATTTTGAAGAAGTGTTATGTATCTATATTAATAGTAGTGTTTAATTTGAATTGTAATAATCCAATCGTTTGTTGAAAAGAATTTTATAACTCTGGTTTTCTTAATAATTACTGGGGTATAATTGAGGTGTTACACATTGCATACATGGTATTGCATGGTGATTGATTGAATTATGTTGTGTATTTATCCTTGTTGTATTATACACTACTAACATGATTTGAATACATTCTCACCTTTTTTTTGCTGTGTGGTTGTTTATGTCGTTGTTGCAGATAATCTGGTAGATGAGACTTAATGTCTTACGTGTTGGATGATGACTATCTTCGCTTTTTTATTTATGTATTTATTTACTTTATTCAAGTAATGCTCTGATAGTGTAATAATGAGACACAATTTGGTATTTCTATGTTATTTTTAATTATATTTTCAACTATTTCAATGTTAATTCCCTTTGAGAACAATAGATGTTTTAATTGCTTAAATGTTGAAACTCCACTACGATGTTTCTAAAATTTTGTAAAGGATGTTTGATTCAGAAGTATGTGTGACACCCTAATGGTGATGTTTATTCATGTATATTCATTGTTCTTTCTTTAAATTAAGAGTTGAGGTTTACAGTGTTTGACCAAACACGGGGGTGGAGTTGTAATGGAGTCATGATCAGATGGTTCAGTACCTCTACCTTAAAAGTAATAAAAGGAAGTTGAACACCCACAATGGAGAAATCACATTCGTAAAAGGGAATGATGCATGCACTATATATACTTGTTGCATGCTCTTTCATGTTCAAAGGGAATCATGATTTCTTAGTCAGAAGACAAGCCTACCTATATGGAAATAACTTCAAAACTGTCTCATTTGGCAAAAATAGTAATAATGGGAGGATAAGCAGGATCCATCCAATAAAATAGAATATCCTTTTGAGACTTAATAGTACTTTTCTACGATTTTTATTCATAATGCACTGATTTTGCAGTTACATGAAATGAAATATAGAAGGAGTATACAATGAAACTAGAAAACTAGAAAAAGAAGAATAAGAAAATAAAGAAGATACTTTTTCCTTGAAAATAAACTATGTTCTAAAAGGAAAAAAGATCTCACCAGAAATGTATAAGTCTCTTGTACGTAACACTCAAGTATTTAGGTCTCCAAGATCCGTCATGATGAAATCTACAAAAACAATTTTTATTTCATTTTTCTTATTTATATATTGACTTGAACATTTAAGTGCTAATTTTGTAGGTACCTTCACTCTATTGCAGCAGAGGATGCAATTCATCGTCGTCTTCAATCAAGTTTTTAAATATAAATAATAGGTGCTAAATCGAGGTAACAAGTTTCAAATATAATTTTATTTTGGGTTAATACCTATTTTGCCCCCTGCCATATAGGGCGCATTTGAAAAATCTCCCTGAAAAAAAAAAGGTTGCATGGATTCCCTCAACATTTTGAAAAAGTTTGTTTTTAAACTTTGGTCAGGCCACATCACTAAAAATGATGATGTGACAGCGTTTTTTATTTAGTTTAATTTAAAGGATATGCCACATGTGTAAAATGGCTCATAGAAAGACCAAGTTGCCCTCTTGAAAAACAATTTGAATATTAACCCAGTTTTCCATTTCTTCTTCTTCTTCCGTTTTATAATTATATATTAATCAATATTTTATATTTTATTAACCAAATTATATATTTTTACATATTATTTTCTCTATGTAAGATTTCTTTTTTTTTTTACTAAATAACTAAATTGTAAATTATATTATTCAATTTCTTACATTTTCGAAATCGACTTCATTTCACTACTACTTAAAATTATTTTTATAGAGAATAAACATTGAAAAATTTATTTATATATGTTTCCAGACCTTATATATTAGTGTGGCTAAACATGAAGAAAAGTATAGACTAAAATATATTGAAAATAAGAAATAATAATGTTTAATAAAGTACAAGTACATTTATAATGAAAATAATAAGGGAAAATTGAAATACTCACTATGTCTTTGATTTTCAATCACCCATAAATAAATGAAGTTAGACCAAGTGAGAAAATTGGAGAGAAAAAAATTAAAGGATTAGTGAGTGAGAGAGAGTGTGTGTGAGAGAGAAGGGGGGATTAGTATTTTAAAAATAAAATTGAATTGATCGATCAAATCTATTGAAATGGAAATCAGAGAAGTCACTAATTTGTGTGATCCCTGAATTATGTAAGTTATTAAAATATAAATTGATTTTGTTCAAAATTTATTTGGAACAACTTTCATCCAATAATTCAATTTATTAGTTAGTGTTCTTTTATTATTTAGTTTATATAATTAGATTTTATTTAAAATTTATTTGGATTTGAATTTTACATTATTTTGTTGTGTGTAATGATTATGTTTAAAATTTTAATTAAAAGAATGAATTTTGTAAATTATAATGTTTTGCAATTTTAAAATTTTTTTAGGTGTCATAATTTTTTAGAGATCAATTCGTCTGATTCGACTAATTTAATAATTATATTATTTTGTTAAAGAGACTGATTTATTCCGTTGAATTTTCTTTAATTTGATTTTATTATGCAGTTAAATTAATGACCTAATAAATAGACTAATAATCCAATCATTCAATAATCCTATAAATTTAATTACCTATCTAATTTTCATATCATTAGAAAAATAAGAGTTAAAATTATTAAAAGAAAGAAAAAAACTAGTTGAATTTAGTGATATTTTTTAATTTTTTAATTAACCTAATAAACTTTTATATATAAACAAAAAATGGTGCGACTATAACCACAACATACTTTCATGTAGATCTGCCCATATATGTAATTACCACGTATAGATATTTAAGACTATATTTTAAGAATAAATAACATTATCATAAAATTCTAATGATTTAGACCGTTAGTGTATTACATAAATCTTTTTTAATGAAAAATATGATGTATTAATCAAATCATTAATCATATCAATGAAATTTTTATAACTTATTAATCAAAGTTAATTTAATAAAAAACATATATAAAAAGTCAACAACAACAACATTAATGCTCATCAATATCAAAAGTACATACTGTATAAATGTATAAATGTAAGAAAGTAGAAATTTCAACAAGATGTTACCATTAAAATTTGAGAAATATTTTCTCGTGTCGTTTTAATTAATCAATAAATGTCATTATCATTTTTTAAGGTAGAAATTATCATTTTTTTAAATTTTGTCATATAATTATCATATTTTATACATTTAGTATATTATTAAAATTAATTTAATAAAAATAAAATATTTTATGATAATATTATTATATTTTTTAATCTGTGTACAAAAACTTTAAACAATATTCATTTTAAAATGGAATAAGTAATAATTAATATCTCTTAGAACACAATAATATTTTTTAAAAATACATATAATTAATATATTAATTATAAAAAATATTTTATTTATTTGATACAAGTACACCGGTAACGGACCATTCAAAGTTTTGTAATTGTAAATTCTTTAAACAATAGAGGGCATTTTGGGGAGACAATAATGATATAAATAATTGATATTCTGAATCTGAGGTGTACTATTAAAAGAACAACGCCAGACTGCATCTTGTCTGCAAATAAGTAGCACATGCGAATGGAGCACTTTCCACGTGATCACCTACCGTTCAAAAATGCACTGCTGTCTTCAGATCACATTGGGATTCTAATCTTTTTCATCTCCTCCATTTCTTTCTTTTATTCTTACATTACACTAATTAATAAGAAATATTCTTCTTAATAAAATCCTCAAATTAATGTTGCATTAAAATGAAAAGATGTTATTTATTTATTTTCAAATAACTGAAGTGTTAAATAAGAGTACTAATTATGATAAGTCTTTCTAAAAAACTGATATAATGTCAAGGTGAATCAAATGTGTGTATCATGTGTAATGATCCACGTTTATTATTATTTTTCTATACTTAATCGAGTGCTAGTAAATAAATACTCACGTGGTGAAGGACCACCTTCTACGGAAAGAACGGTTACATTTAATGTACCAGATGTTGTGCATTCAAATTTTAATAAATTGATTTTTTTAGGATGACATTTATATTTCCTAGGACTAATACTAGAGACACAACAAGGTGATGGTGGATATATGCTCAAGTAAGTATCGGTGGGATGCTAAATAAGACAACAAGTAAGCACTGTCGATAAATCAGAATCGATGACAATTATGTTTGCCGGCCTTTGGCGCATCTATGTTAAAACACATAAATAAATTAGTAATACACTACCTTCTTTTAAAAAATCAATAACTACTAATAAAAATAATGTAAAATAAATTAAATTTTAAAGAGCTCCTTAAAAAAATAAGTACTACTATTTTTTTTAAAATATACTGTAGATGAAGTATCTGATGATCTGTTAGTTAGATTAAATTGGTGTAAATTATTGATTTAGCCTTTGATTTTTATTGTATGTTTTATCTTTTTCACGTGTATTGAGAAATGTAATTTTTTTTGTATAAAAATTATAAATTATTTTATTTTAAAAACTATTTATTTAATTTTTCACATGTCAGATGATAATAGTATATGTAGTGACTATTACAATTACTATGATTCGCTATCATTTGTGTCATATTGTCCTGTTGTTAGATAATATTAAATTGATGTTTTTTATGTGGATAAAAGCTAAATCTATCAATTTCATATCTGGATCGCAATGTATGATTGCAAACTTATTTGGTTTGTTTGAGTTTAGGGTGAAGTTGATGATCGTGTTATAACTTTTACGTCTTCTAGAGTACATCTTGTGCTATATAAGATCGTTTTTATTATAATTTATTTTGGTTTCTTCAAGAAAAAATTATAAATTTTTTACAAAATTATATTTCATTAATAATATGAAAAAGATAAATTTAAATAATTGATAGAATAAAGAATGATAAATGCTAAAAAGTTATATTAGAACAAATAATTGATAATTAATAATTGATAGTTGTATGTAAAATTCTGCGTGGATGATAAATTTTTGTCTTTAAAAGAAATTGATAATTGATTCAATTTTTTTCTTAAAAATATCTCTAAGGTACTATCGGTTTTTGAGTTTTTCTTGAAATCCATTAAACCACATTATCTAAAAGCAACTCATGACATTTTAACTTCAATTGTACAACTCTAAATAACACATATTAACAACTTTACTTCAAGTATTAAATTGTATTTTAAATTAAAATATTTATAACTAATTAAATACATGAAACAAATTAAATTTAAATTTTATAATAATAATTAAAATTACCTTTTATATATATATATATATATATATATATATATATATATATATATATATATATATATATATATATATATATATATATAAATTAAAAGTGATAAATATAAATAAAATCATATAATTAGTCAAACTTAAATTTCATCATCCTCATGCCCAAGAAGTTCTCAACTATAGCTTGAAGTTGTTGATGAACTTAATATGTCTATGTGCAATAGATCCAAATATCTTCAGATGACTCAAACTAGGTTTTACACCAGACCAATATTCTTCTGGAGTAATTCCTTCTAGCTTCTTCGTCGGACATCTGTTCAAAATACATGTTGTATTAGACACATCTTCACCCCAAAAATCTTTAGATAAATGGTTGTCTTTCAACATACTTCTCATCATATTCATGATGGTTCGATTATTTCTTTTTGCAGTTTCATTATGTTGTGGAGTGTAGGGCGGCACCACCTCATGCATAATCCCTTTTTTTCCCATAATTTGTTGAAGTCTCTCGACACATATTCTCCACCACCATCAGTTTTAAAAACTTTGAGTTCTCAAAACTTAGAGCTTTCAACCACTTTTCCTTTTGACCATAGATTTAAACTTGGTAAATACCTCGGTCACTTCACTTTTCTTCTTGATCAAGTAAGTCCACAGCTTTCGACTGAAATCATCTATGAAAGTGATAAAGTATTTATTACCTCCATACAAATCCACATGAATTGGCCCACGTACATCAGAGTATATGACTTCAAGAATAAAGGCTTTGATTTTCTTCCTGCATCCTTGATGAAGTTATTCTTGTGTTGCTTCGCTTGCACACATTCCTCACGCACTTCATTTGGAATATCAATTTTTAGAAATCTTGAAACCATATTCTTCCTCTTTAAATCTCTGATGTCTCTGAAGTTATTCTTGTGTTCAAAATACAAGTTACTATTTATGCCTGGAATGTATAACACATTGGAAATTATTGACATTTTACCATTTTGCCTCATAATCAGAACATCTCCACTACCTTCAACTGCTAGAGTATTGTCATTTACAAATTTTACCATGTTTTTCAGTTAGGGTTTTAGATTGACAAACCAATCTTTTCTTCCAGACATATGTGATGAGCATCCTGAATCCAAGTACCATTGATCTTTGAATTTTTCTTCATCTCTTGTTGTGACCGTCAGTAACATCTCTTCTTCTCCTTACTTTGCATCACTTTCTTGATTCTTTCGTTTTTATGGATAATCACTAAAATAGTGACCATACTTTTGATAATTGTAACACTTAATGTGACTTTTGTTGGATTTTCGACCACCACCTCTTCCTCTATTTGCAACGCCACCTATTTGATCTTTTTGGTATGGTCTTCTCTGATATAGCATATTTTCTTCGTGTTGGTTTCCACTACCAGTAAAATTGTTGTAGTCACCTCTACCTTTATTATCGAACCATTTTCCTTTGTCTTTCTTATCTTTTGGTGATTGAGCCTGCAGAGCCACCTCACTATTCGATTTGCCTGCAGCTCTTTCATCCATTCTTTGTTTAAGAGATTTAAGCATATCTTGAAGTTCTTCCTTTGACAAAGTTGACATGTCCTTCGACTCTTCTATGGAAACTATCACATGGTTGAACTTCGAAGCCAAATATCTCAGGATCTTTAAAACAACAACTCTTGTTAATGTCTCTCCACAAACCTTGATTTGATTCACTGGTTTCGTAACCCTGATGAAGAAATCAGATATGCTTTCACTGTCTTCTATCTGAAGCAATTCGTATGTTCTTTTGTGAGTTTGTAACCTCACCTCTTTCACCTTCTCAGCACCTCCAAACGATTCTTTAGAATTTCTCAGGCCTCTTTTGTAGATTCAACATCACTAACCTCTTCGAAATTGTTTGGTCTGACACATTAGTGAATTATAAAGAGAGCTTTATAATTCTTCTTCAATTCTTTGTATTCCGCTCCTTTTTTTCTGAAGTGTCTTCACCAAGTGGTTCTAATTCATATTTCACAAGTCTCCAAAAACCTTGAAAATAAAATATTACCTTAATGTATTTGCTCCAATTCTCATAATTATCACCTTTAAGAATTAGTAGATTCGATGAAAATTTTCCATCCGCGTAATTCATCGCCATTGATTTTCTTCTTCTTCCCTTGATTGATCAATCGAAGCTCTGATATCAGATGTTGAAAATCCACCAAAATCTATGATGAATTTCTATCAATCTTGATGAACAAGATTTTTATTACCATACAATAACAATGACAATGAAAGAAAATTAAAGAAGAAAAGAAAGACAATGATTTTCTGCAGAGTTTCTCTCTGCCCACAAATTATGGAAAACTTTCTTTATTCATTTGCAACTGCAAATACTGTTAATGGATGAATTGATTGATTACAAAAAATAGGAGTTTTTCCCTCTATTTATAGATTTAGGATAACTTGCTCTATAAGCCAAAACTCAAAACTATAAAAGTCCAAAATACGAACTAAATTAAATCTATATATTTTAGATCTAAATCAAATCTAAATCTAAAACCAAATCAAATCCATGTGTAGCAACTGCTTCGACACACCTTATTCAACACACCTTGTGTCGAGCAATAATCCTCCTCCGACACACAGAGTTACTCTTTCAACAAGCTTGGTAATGTGGGCATAAAAGAATAACATATTATTTAAAACCAAAATTTTCATTATTCCTCAAATGTATATAAAGTAAAATTGATATTTTTTTGTTGGTTAAAGTAAATTCTAGTAGGTTTAGTTTAGGATATCACATTTGTGGTAAAAAAATCTTAATTTGTTTTAGTTTACGATGATGATGTTGTTTTAATATGTTGCTTTGACGTAAACTCTTAGTACATCTTGTGTTAGAGGAACGTCCTTTTATTAATTCATTTTGGTTTCTTAAAAAAAAAAATTCTTTTATTTTAAATTTAAATGGTTTGATCTCTTTCACAAATTCATAATTAAAATAACCATGTCTTTTTTTTTAAATGTGCGAAAAATAAAAAGAAAAATTTGTAAAAATTAAAAGATAAAAATGTATTTTATTCATTATTAAAAAATAGATGTATCATATATTTTGATTGCAGAAATATATAAGAGAGAAAATCATTTGAATTTAAATAGTATATATGATACAAATATGATACAAGTAATTAATAGTTATTAATTTTCCCAATTATTGTTATTTATGTTTGTTAAAAGAAAAGATATTTGTAGTAAAAGCGAAGGAAAGGTGAAAAGTGTAAAATTATGTTAGTACTTTTTTAGTGATAATTTAACAATAAGACAAAGTAGCGACGAGTTACGTGAAATGAACGAGGTGGGATTCGAATCGCATCATTAACACACTGTCCTCGCCCACATTATGATTGAGTTAAATAAAACCCCAACTCTAGAACCCTCTCTCACTCTCTCACCTTCCTCCATTTCAACCTCATCTCAGGTACTACTCTTTTCTTGCCTTTGGAATTTCGATTCTTCACTTTCTCCGCTCATCGCAAAACCTGCATTTCACCATCTCGATCTTCTCATTTTTTGCTTCATGCCGTTACATTACTACTTTACCAGCTAAATTCCAATTTCATTTTTGCTACTCTTGTTAGATTCGCTCTTTCTCTTTCTCTCTCACTTTTTATCCAACACTTTATGGACAAAAACCCTTACCCTTACTTTCTTTAGTTAATGTGGGTTAGTTTTCTTAGTATTTTTCAGATCTTTGTTTATCTCTGCTTGATTTGTATTTCATTCTCTTGTGAAATCTGAAATTGACAGTTCTAGTAGTAGAAAGTAATTAAGCGATTAATCTGTGTGTACTAGTTTGTTACCTAAGCTACTGCCTCTAATTTTGTAGAGTGGTGGTAAGTAACCTAGTTATTGTCGTTTTAAATCCACTTTTTCACTTCGATTCACTTTTTTCTTGTTTTTTTGTTACTCTAATCCCTCAATATATGTAAGTCTTTGGACTTAGTTGTCTTTGCAAGCAATTTCAAGAACTGTAACCATTAGTGTGAATAATTAACTATGGAGAGCTTAAGATGTGAAATTTCAATTGTTTTTCTTTGTTGCAGTGAGACACGAGGGTTATAATCTGAGCAATGTCAGATCTTGAGGCTCCCCTGCGTCCCAAGAGGAAGAAGATTTGGGTCGACTACTTTGTTAAGTTTAGATGGATTCTTGTTATTTTTGTGGTTCTTCCCATTTCCTTCACACTTTATTTTCTTACATACCTTGGGGATGTGAGATCTGAGTGGAAGTCCTTTAAGACGAGGCAGAAGGAACACGATGGGAATGTCGAGAAGGTTGTCAATCGTCTCAAAAAGAGGAATCCTTCTAAGGATGGTCTTGTTTGCACTGCTCGTAAGCCATGGGTTGCTGTTGGGATGAGAAATGTTGACTATAAGAGGGCTCGTCATTTTGAGGTTGATCTTTCTCCTTTCAGGAACATACTTGAGATCGACAAAGAGCGAATGGTTGCTAGGGTAGAGCCCCTTGTCAACATGGGGCAGATCACCAGGGTGACTGTGCCTATGAATCTTGCACTTGCCGTGGTTGCTGAACTCGACGATCTTACTGTTGGTGGCCTCATTAATGGTTATGGGATCGAAGGAAGTTCCCACAAATATGGCCTTTTTTCGGATACTGTTGTAGCCTTTGAAATTATTTTGGCAGATGGATCTCTTGTTAAAGCTACCAAGGACAATGAGTACTCTGATCTATTTTATGCTATTCCCTGGTCTCAGGGAACACTTGGGCTTCTTGTTGCTGCTGAGGTCAAGCTTATACCCATTAAGGAGTACATGAAGTTAACCTATAAACCAGTTGTTGGTAACCTGAAAGATATCGCACAGGCATATTCTGATTCTTTTGCTCCCAGAGACGGGGACCAGGATAACGATGAGAAGGTTCCAGACTTTGTTGAAACTATGATTTATTCACCAACACGAGCTGTGTGCATGACAGGGAGATATGCTTCCAAGGAAGAGGCCAAGAAAAAGGGGAATAAGATTAACAATGTAGGGTGGTGGTACAAAACCTGGTTCTACCAACATGCAGAGACAGCACTCAAGAAAGGTCTCTTTGTAGAATACATTCCCACCAGAGAGTATTATCACAGGCACACAAGGTGTTTGTATTGGGAGGGGAAGCTTATCCTCCCATTTGGTGATCAATTTTGGTTTAGGTTTCTGTTTGGCTGGTTGATGCCACCAAAGGTTTCTTTGCTCAAGGCAACTCAAGGGGAAGCTATTAGAAACTATTACCATGAAATGCATGTTATCCAAGACATACTTGTTCCTTTATACAAGGTTGGAGATGCACTAGAATGGGTTGACCGCGAGATGGAGGTACATTTTTCCTTTCACTATTCTTGTTAATATTTCACGCAATCTTTTTTTCTTCAGATTGTGTTTCAGTTATGTTTAGCCATTTAAGATTCTAGTTTCAGTTATTGACTTATGAGTAACTAAAGTTTGGGCTAAAGCTCTCATGGTTTTTTCATTAGCCAAGCCCATTTCCTTTGTCTATTATGATCTGCACTAAACTACTAATTGGTTTTCTCAAATTGTTTTCCACCTTTGAAGAAGTTTAAGTATCGAGTTTTCCACTTCTCCAAAAAAACTTGTTCCTGGTTTGTCTAAGTAATGCAATATATTGAAAAAATGTTGCTTTATTTTATATCAATTCAAAGCTTATATGTCACATAGCTGTCTCAGGAATTCAGTTTTGTTGTATGATTTAGTCGCCGTTGTGCTGTCATATATTTTCTTTCTTACTATATTGATTTTAAATACAGATATACCCCTTATGGCTCTGTCCACACAAATTGTTCAAGCTGCCTGTCAAAACCATGATTTACCCAGAAGCAGGCTTCGAGTTGCAACGCAGGCAGGGAGACACACCGAGTGCTCAGATGTTCACAGATGTTGGAGTTTACTATGCACCAGGTCCTGTGTTAAGGGGTGAGGTATTTGATGGTGCAGAAGCAGTGCGGAAATTGGAGAGCTGGATGATTGAGAATCATTGTTTTCAGCCACAGTATGCTGTGTCTGAGCTGAATGAGAAAAGCTTCTGGAGGATGTTTGATGCTGGTCTGTATGAGCATTGTAGGAGGAAGTATGGAGCCGTTGGGACTTTTATGAGTGTGTACTACAAATGCAAGAAGGGCAGGAAAACAGAGAAGGAGGTGCGCGAAGCTGAGCAAGCACACCTTGACACTGCTTATGCAGAAGTTGATCAACCAGCAGACTGATTTGGAATTTCAGATTCATGTGACGATAGCAATTTATTGCACCTTGTTTTTTAATTTATTGTTGTCTTTTAATTGTCGGATGTTTAGCTTCAGGCTTGCTTAGTTGCTGATACTGTTTTTGAGTTTCTAATGTCATTTATTATGTGGACCTAACATGGTTGTTTAACTGTTTGAGACTGATATGGCTATGTCTACTGGATAATTTGCCTTAAAATGCAATGCATATTCCTCATTCTGGTCGATTTAGGATTATGTTTGGTTCAAATAGGAACCTTTGCCACAAAGGAACTTATAGATGCACTGGTAGTTTCAACCACCAGAAGCTGAACTAAAACGAGTACGAACATAACGTACATTTGTCTATATTTGATGTCCGGTAAAATTAGAAAAATTTATGTTGTACCCTACTTTTTTGTTAGTGCATAAGGTGATGAAAATAGAAAGAATAAGAGAGTATATTTAATGCTATGCAATGACGGATAGAAAAGACTTAATAGCTAAGTTATTAGAAAAACAACTAGAAATACTAAATTACTCTTCAATATCATCCCTTAATTTAGAATTTTTTAATAAAAACTAACAACACAAATTTCATCTCTTAAGCAAAAAAATTGATTCGTCTTGATTGCCTTTGTCAGAATATCAGTCAACTACTTCTGGGTGCTACAATTCGTAATTTTTAGTACTCCGTTCTGAACTTGACTTCTCAAAAAATTACACTTTGTCTCAATATACTTACTTCTCCTATGTAGTACTGGGTTCTTGACAACAGTGATTGTAGACTTGTTATCAATGATCAGCTTCAGAGGTTTATCTACTTTGATTTTCAGATCTTACAATAAGTTCAGAAGCCACACAACTTGACATGCAGTTACAACACATACAATGTACTCAACTTCATACGTTGATAGAGAAACAACATATTGCTTCTTAGAACACCAAGAAATAGGACCTCTCAGAAACATAAACAAGTATCCAGAAGTACTTCTTCTATCAACTCTCTCCACACCAATCAGAATCAGAGTAACTCATCAACTCTAAATTTGTTTTGTTTCCATAAGAGAATAATACTCCATACCTTAGAATGCTGACAACAACTTTATAATAGGACCACTTAGATTTACTCATGAACCTACTAACCATTTCAACTGCATAGCAAATATCAAGTCTGGTATTACACAAATACCTTAAAGAACCAACCAACTGTTTGAAGGTTGTAACATCCACAACTTCACCCACAAAATCAGAATCTAATTTATGATTGGTTTTTGATGGTGTGACAACAACCTTACAATTTTGTAGCTTAAATCTTTTTAGAAGCTCAAGTTCATACTTCAGCTGATGCAAAATTATACCCTTCTCAGAGTACAGAATCTCCACTCCAAGAAAATATACCATATTTCCTAGATCAATCATCTCAAACTCATTTATCACAACCTCCTTGAACTTGACTATATCTTCTGGACAGCTCCCTGTAAGCAATATGTCGTCAATATAAAGACATACCAAAATTATATTGCCTCCAAAGTGCTGCATGTAACACCCCTTCTAAATAACCCGCGAATATATTAATTAAATCAGAGTAACATGGAAAACAGGGATGTCACAATTCTTAATAAATATAAAACCTCAACTACAAACAGTAATCATGCTTTACTGAAGGAATTATTAAAATAAATTATTCAAATCAACATCATGTTCTACACAGTGGAAAGTATCACAAAAATCGGAATAACTTTAATTCATAAGTATTCCCAACATAAATCAAAACGAATGGAGTATAACACAAAACTCTCATCTAAATGTTTCCCCCAGTGATATAACTACCAGAGCATGACACTGACACACGGATAAAAATAAGACACAGCTCTATAAGCCATCCTCACCGACTCCTGAGCTGCTAACTTTAATCTGAAATCATTAAAGTAAGGATGAGATCTCTTTTCAATATAGAATGCATTATACATTTTTAAATACAACAAAACGATTCAATATATTAGTCCATTATCATTAACATAATCATATTTTAGTTCACAAATGTATTTCACACTGATCATTATGCAAATATAACAATCAATGAAATTATAACACTGGAAACCATCATAACATGTTACAATTTCATATGCAATGCAGACTCTACGCATGTGGTACCAAACGTGAACCAAGTTCACACCCTGTCACGTTTACACCTCGGAAAAAAGCGTCAATCAACGATTCGCCCATACACCACTGGATCAAGAATCTAGCCTCACCACCACTATCCATTGGGTACGGTCATTGGCTCTGCAAGTCCAATTCCACACAATGGGAATGAACCATCACCAGGATGCTTATGCATGCACAATAAAAGCATGCAACATCCAAATACGGAATATGATCACTCAGCATATTCCACACTTAGCCAACACCAACATATCACATGATAACAGCATAATCATGAAATAAATTATCACAAAGCATAAATATGTCAAACGCTTACCCTTCAATTAGTAAGACTATCACTAGTATATACAACAACAACAACGGAGATCAACCACCATCATGAATATACAACATCGACAACAACACATGATATCAATACAATCATGAATAAACAACAAAGAAAACAACACATAAGCATCAATCTTCATTCAACCTGTCAGAACAAATCTAAACCAGTTCATCCACCATTCCTAAAACTACCATAGTTCACAAATCGGAAAAATGGCTCTTTTCAAAATAAAATCCATTAATTATAATTTTCCTCATTTTATAAAATAGAGTATTTAATTTAAGAAACAACGTCCAAAACGGCGACTAAAACGGACTTACGGTTTGAAAGTTATGAATTTTTAAAGTTTAGTATTTTTCAAAAAGTAACAGTGGAAACAGGTTCTTCCAAATGAAGAACAAATGGGGAACCGGTTCCTGCGTTCAAAAATGCCATTTTTACTGACCAACACACCGGGAACCCGGGTTCTCCCACATGGGAACCGGTTCCCACGACTCACAGTTGCAGAAAACACTAGTTTTGACAGCAGTATGTTTCCAACTCATTCCATAGCATTCCCATACGGATCCAAACGTCTAAAACACTAATTTTCATCCAACAAACACCAGTAACATACTACATGGCATAATTCATTTATTCCCAAACATTCCATAACATTACTACGGTTCCAATTCATACAATTCGACGCAATTTGGGATTAATTCTCCAAACCTAAATTATTCAATTTTCAAGATTCCTAACATACTAATCATCCAATTGCATCCCAAAACCCATAAGGCATTATAATCGAATGAAATCACCCCTTACCTCGCGATGATTCTTCGAATTTCCGGCGTTTGGATTTTTCCCCCTTTCTCTTCTCTTCTCCAACTTCACGTATGATGAAAATTCCCAATGACTCTCTTTTTCCTTCTTTTCCTTTTATTATTCCAATAATTAAAATAAAATAATAATTATAATAACTAGAGCACTTTACTCCTCACACCCCCTAATTACTCCTTAAACTACCAACTCTTCCCTTCATTTAATTAATTAATTAAATTAAATAATTCAAAAATACCAATAATTAAACTTCTAATTAAATTAATAATTAAAATTCTAATTATTTAATAATTGAATTATTTGGGGTGTCACACTGCACATAAACGCCATATTCTATCTCACATTTCTAAAGCCTCTACTTCTTGAAAAAAGAATCAATCTTCAAGTTCCAAGCTATGGGCGCTTGCTTCAATCCATACAAGGCTTTATTCAGCTTGGAAACCATCTTTTCCTGATTCTTTTTCACAAATCCAAGAGGTTGTGACACATATACCTCTTCTTGTAACGGACCGTTCAAAAATGCTAATTTCACATCTAGATGCATCAGAGACCAATTCCTATTTGCAGCTAAAGCAATCACCAGTTTGACTGTTTAATGTTTAGCTACAGGCACAAACACCTCAAAGTAATCCAACCTAGGTTTCTGAAGAAAACATCTAGCCATTAGCCTTGCTTTGTGTTTGCCAATTGATTCATCCGACTTATATATTACTTTGAAAACCCATTTGACGCTGATGGATTTCTTCTCATTTGGAAGCGTAGTCAACTTTCAAGTCTTGTTTCTTTCTATAGCTTCAAGTTCTTCTTTCACAGCATTCAACCATACGTTCTTCCTTAGGGACTTTTCAATACCCAATGGTTCAGAGTCTACAAATATGACACACTGAATGAATTTTCCCTCAAAGTCAACTTTGATGTCTCACATTATGTCAAACTATGCAAATCGTCTTGGTGTTTGTCTGATTCTTTACGGTCTCTGAACTCGTTCTGAATTTTCTCCAAAACATGGAACAACGTTAACTTCTAGATCTCGTCCAAAAACACCATCTTCATAAACATAATCACCTCCAAAAGCTTCTCCTCCAAAATCTACGTTTTCAGAGTTTTCTCTTCCAAAAACATGACCACCATTAGATTTTGGATCATCATCAAAGTCTGGATCAGAATCTGAGTCACCATCTGACTCATCTTTAGAGTCTCCAGAATCATCTTCTGACTTTGACTCTTTATTAGAACTTTCTGAAGTATCTTCAAAAGTTATCTCTAGTGTTGTTACTACATCAGAAATGGATTGAGACTTGCTCTAATCCCAAGTTTCTGGCTCTTTCACAAAGACGTCTCTGTTGACTTTAACTTTATTAGTTTTTGAACAATAAAGCTTGTACGCACCTGTACTGTTGTACCCCACATGTAACATCACTTTGCTTCTATCATTCAGCTTCTGACTTTTATCTTTATGTTTGTAACATACAAAACCAAACACTTTTAGATGACTAACACTTTGCTTGTCTCTAGTCCACTTTTCTAAAGGAATAATTTCTTTTAGCTTCTTCGTTGGACACCTATTGAGCACATATGTTGCAATAGCAACAACTTCTCCCCATAAGGTGTGAGGAAACTTCTTCTCTTTTAGCATGTTTCTCGTTCTTCACGTTGATGAGATGTACCACATACTTTGAAATCGTTGTGCTCTTCGTAACGGGTGTAGCCCACTACCCATGAAGTTTGGGGCAGTTGACTCGAGATGATGACCATGTGCTGATCATCCCTACTCACGTGAGAATCTTGACAGTCATCCATTATGAGACTAGACATTAAGCTCATAATGAAGGTCATTGACTTAGCGTTGGGGGCTTTATAAATATTTTCTCATACGGGACAACCAAATATTCATTATTCAATACTTTCACTCTCGCTTACCTCTCACTCTTTCTAACTTTAATATCAGAGTGTCTTGCAGGTGAACCCTTATCCAAAGAGGAGCAAATTGGACTAACAACAATTTGGATCGGTCGCACACCTCTTTTTGATCCCGGTATGATCAACTATATATCTGATCACAATATAAATTTGAATGAAACAAAAGAAAAAAATCATCATAAAATTGATTGAGGAAAACAGAACAACATGATGAAGTTGTTTATCTGTAACAACGACGAAAACGGATGAAGTTGTTTATCCAAAATTCATACTTCTAAGGTTCAACACCTTTAATCTTGACAGCAATGATGAAGTTGACTAACAATTAATAAAATTTCAAAATTTGTTCAACCATGACAGATTCAAATTTCTGCAAACAACAATATATTTGTTCATAAATTCCAAAAATTAGAAGAAAAGAAAATTAATCTAAAATTTCTAAAATAAAAACTCAAGTAAACGAATGTAATTCAAGTTTTTCTATTGGTTCATTTAAATTTCAAAAATCAAACCAATACAATGAATGAGATAGAAAATGGTCAATTTATTAGATAAATGTTCAACAAAAAAGATATTAAATATAATATTTACTATTTTATATTTTTGAAAAAAAAAAAAAAAATCATAAACAAATTGAAGGTGAAAAATCTGAACCGATAAATATAATTAATAATGTATCGAGGACTAAAAATTTCACTTTTGTATAATAATATAAAAGATTGGTCCATACTAAATTCCGTCCGCACCGTCTATTCGTTTAGTTGTTACTCCTACATCTTTAATGTGTATTATCTGGTAATCTTAATATGCTAAAAATAAATTACGAGGTCGGCGATATAGTTTTGTACAAGTAGTAATAAAAATGAAAAGCAAAAAGTGGTGTTGTAGCTCTTGAGACTGTAGTCATAATGATAATCCACGTAGTCAAAATTGTGAGGCCAAAATCCTAGGTTGAAATTCCCACTAAAACGTGTCCTTTCTTTCTCCATTTCAATTCAATTTCTCTCATTTTTCACACTTTCTTTTCATTCATACCCACCCAACCTCGTAATCACTCTATTCAATTCTACATTCCACAATCCCAATTTCATTCATGTATATTCATTCTCATCGCCGCCCTTTCTTCTTCCTCTTCTCAATCCATTCATGATTCTTCAACAAGCTTCTCCCACTTTCCACTTCTCCCTATGTCCCTGCAACAACAACACCAACAACAATGGGTTTCCTTCTGCCAAAACCATGAAGAAACGCTTCGTTTCTAATTATTACTCATATCACAAATTCCGAAGGAAAAAATGGATTCTTTACTCCTCTTCACTTCACAAACAAGGTTCTACCAATTGGACCGCCAATTCCACTACAAGGGCTGCTAAAAGTTTCCTACTTGATAATAATGGTATTTCAAATGATGAACTTGAACAAGGTAAATTGCAAGATTCACAAGTTCAATTGGGTTCAAATTTCACTGCTTTTCAGGAAGATCCGATTGTGGATAAGCTTAGAACTCAATTGGGTGTGATTCATCCCATTCCGTCGCCGCCCATTAACGGAAACATTGCTGGTTTGTTTGTGTTTTTTTTCTTTGTTGGTGTTATTTTTGATAAACTGTGGAATTTTAGGAAGAGGAGAAACAAGGTTAGTAGTAGTGAGGATAGTTTTCGGGGTGTGTGGCCACAAGTGCCTACTAGTTTTTCTTTGTTTTTGGAAAAGGATTTGCAGAGGAAAGAGTCGGTTGAATGGGTGAATATGGTGTTGGGGAAGTTGTGGAAGGTTTATAGAGGTGGACTTGAGAATTGGGTTATTGGGTTGCTTCAACCTGTTATCGATGATTTAGAGAAGCCTGATTATGTTGAAAGAGTTGAGATTAAGCAGTTTTCATTAGGGGATGAACCTTTATCGGTTAGGAATGTCGAACGCAGGACTTCTCGCCGTGTCAATGATTTGCAGTATGTTTTTCTTCTCTTTTGTGCTTTATTAAATTCTAGTATATTATTGTGTTGCTAACTCTTGACTTGGTTGATTACTATAACTTATGCTTTTCTTCTTTGTTGAATGTTATAGGCTGAAAAATATTATTTTTTCAATTGACTCATTTTCAAACTGAGGTTTTTATTTTTATGAATGCATATGTGCTTTATTGGAATAACACTCATCAAATTATCATCGGGTCTGTTTCAGTTAATGTAATGAGAATTTTAAACCGATGACAACACAATGACATGGTATTTCATTTTTTGGGGCTTGAGGCAAGGAAATAGACTCACTTTGTTCTGAGTGGTGTGATGTCGGTCGTCATATTATAGCTTAAGTTAAATGTTTTGTTTACTATCTGATATTGGAAAAATTGATCTTTTAGTATGCTTCATTTGAACTAGAATTGTTGTTCTGGTAAAGTTTTATATCATATCTTTTGTAGAAAGGATTAGTTTTGGATTTTGGAGTTTTTTTAGTAATTCTATTTTTGGATATATATTCCTGAGATCCAATACTATTGTGTTATAAGCAATTTATTTCCCTTGGTTTTATCTAGGTACCAGATAGGCCTTAGGTATACTGGAGGTGCTCGCATGCTGTTAAGTCTTTCTCTTAAATTTGGCATTATTCCAATTGTTGTACCCGTTGGTGTTCGAGATTTTGACATTGACGGTGAACTTTGGGTAAAATTGCGACTGATACCAACAGAACCTTGGGTCGGTGCTGCTTCATGGGCTTTTGTTTCACTTCCAAAGATCAAGTTTGAGCTGTCTCCATTCCGTTTGTTCAATTTAATGGGTATGTCAATTTTTTTGTAAATCTTAAAAATTATATTCCTTATATTAACTTGGATCTGAGTGACTTTGTAAGCAATTCAACTAGAAACATGGCTTTTGTAGAAAAAGATTACAAAAACAAGATATACTGTGAATATCATCCGTGCTACTCGACAAAACCTGATAGTCTACGCTACTCCATTTTCGAATGTGCTAGCTAACCACAAAAACAAGTTATTTGACAAAGAATAGCATAACTGTATGAATGAGTTAATTTTGTGCCAATACCCTAAGCATCTTTTAACAATGGACTTACACACGATTTATTGAGAGTTATAATCGGTTGGTACGGTTGTTGTAAATGCTTATAACGACTAGTTTGATACCTCGTCTTTACTTGCGAATTTGGAGTCTTAATGACCAGCTTAACAAATAAAACCATGTATCCTCCCTTTTAACGTCCAACTTACATTGTGTCAGAAATCAGCTCTCCCAAACACTAGGTTGTTATTTGTTAGGTAAAGGCTCTTGATTAGTTTTGAACCGAGGTGTCTCCACACATAGGATTCTTTTAATGGCATGGACATTACACAGGCACAACTATGTTGCATTTGAATTTGTTTAGTTTTTATTTTAGAGTGATGGTGGAAATGAATACATTTGTGATCACTTGGTCACAGGAACTTTTTATACAATATGAAGAAACTACTCTCCCAAAATTAAGACTTCGGATTTTTTATATTTTGATATGGTGCATTTCCCATCTGGTATTTTAATTTGATAATAGAGTTTCTTTTATTGTTTTTGATAGGTCGTAGGTAACATATCATTTTCTTGCATTTCAAATACATATTTTTGAAGAATATCTAACATGTTGCTGACATTTTTGTTTTTTTTCTTCTGTGCATCGTTGGGCATGATCAGCTATTCCAGTTCTCTCAATGTAAGTTTCATTTATCTTTTTTTAGCTGTTATAACTTATTAGTTCATTCCATTTGATGCTTGTGAAGCAGTGTGTGCGCACTTGTGTGAATGCATTTTTAATGTGGTACTACTATTTATAAAGTATTATTTGAACGTGCATTTGATGCTAATTTTACTAGTTATAGAAAGTAACTGCACTTTGGAAACTTTTGTTACTCCAGATTAAATATTTATTTGATTAATAGTCAATGGCTATTCAATTTTTCTAAATTTTAGAAGTAGAGTTATCCTTTGTTTCTCTTTGGTCCGCATATTTCATGTTCTCTTCATACTTATAGATCTATAAATTGGCTGTTGAAATTTATTTATTTTCCTGTCATTATTTGTAACTGGCCTTTCTCTTGTAGGTTTTTGACCAAACTTCTTACAGTAGATTTACCTAGACTATTTGTACGGCCAAACAAAATTGTTTTGGACTTCCAGAAGGGAAAAGCTGTTGGTCCTGTCACTGTTGGCCCCGTCGCTGATGGTGTTAAAGATGGAGAAATGCAAGAAGGAAACATGGATTCTGTTGGTGAATTGTCTGTCACTCTAGTAGATGCTAGAAAGCTTCCTTATCTTTTTGGTAAATTCTGTTGTCTTGTATTTTCTTTTAAGTAATATTGCTGCTTTTTTTTTGGATTATTTATACTCCATTGGGACTTTCTTTGCTATTTTATAGATATTTTTTGCAATCTATTTTGTGATTTATGCTATGTGAACATGTTTTTCTTTATCCCCTAATCAGTATCCACAAAAATTTAGTTACAGAATAGTGCGAATTATGCTATATTGTCTACCTTACTCAATTTTTTGTTTTACTGTTTTTCCAGGCAAGACAGATCCTTATGTTATTCTTAGCCTTGGAGATCAAACCATACGCAGCAAAAAGAACAGTCAAACTACTGTCATTGGCCCCCCTGGAATGCCAATTTGGAATCAGGTTTTGTTTTTGTATTTTTTTATTCATCTTTGTTTATGCTATTTCTATATTTTTCGTCGTATTCACTTGTGCTACCACTACAGGATTTCCATATGCTTGTTTCCAATCCTAAAAAGCAGAAGTTAAATATCCAAGTGAAGGACGCACTGGGTTTCGCAGATTTGAGTATTGGTACTGGAGAGGTATGTATTATGTTCAATGCCTAAAGTATTTGGGTGATGTTTTATTCCTCGTTTTCTCTACTTATTAGGTTTATACTTCATTCACAATCTACTGAGCATAGATAATACAATTAGTTTTTTTTTCTTTCTTTTTTGAACTTGCTGTTGAGCATCTTGTTTGTCATTTGTTAACTGTCCTCGTTCAACGTGGTAGGACAGTTAACATCAATGTTGAGCATCGCATTTGAAAATGTTTTCAGGTTGATTTGGGATCTCTTCAAGACACAGTACCAACAGACAGAATTGTAGTTTTACAAGGGGGTTGGGGTTTTAGAGGAAAAGGCTCATCTGGGGAAATATTGCTTAGGCTAACATATAAAGCCTATGTAGAGGATGAGGAAGATGACAAGACCAAGGAGGATTCCATTGATACAGATGCTTCAGATGACGATTTGTCTGATACCGAAGAAGCAAATGTCACTGATCAAAAGGATGTAAGAGATGCTATGTACCAAACAGATAAAGAATCATTTATGGATGTTTTAGCTGCAATAATTGTTAGCGAAGAATTTCAAGGGATCGTAACATCTGAAGCTGGGTTTACCAAAGGTTCGGATAATGGCTCA
The DNA here is from genome assembly GCA_021764765.1 of Vicia sativa. Taxonomy (NCBI): domain Eukaryota; kingdom Viridiplantae; phylum Streptophyta; class Magnoliopsida; order Fabales; family Fabaceae; genus Vicia; species Vicia sativa. Next base: position 83,363,986 of record CM038795.1, read on the forward strand.
AATACAGTGTCTAAAGTACCAAAATCTCCTGTTGCCAATACGACATCAACTCCTTCTAGTTCTGATACTTCTGAAGGTTCCGGAGGTACCATACTCTTATAATCTCTGATACAACCTTGTCTAACATGGATATGTATTATCTGAATGTTTATAAGATTCATAAATCATCTCATATTCACGACGAAAATAAAAACTTTCAAATGCAGGGTCAGCCTTATTTTGGCTTGCTGTGATTACCGGCATGGCACTACTAATTGCTGTCAATATCAGTGGCTCAAGTATCTTCAATCCTTAAGCCGGTGCTCTATAATCTTCATCTTGGTTCAGCTAAAGTAATTCTTAAAGTCTTACTTACAATATTGTGCACTTACTTCCATTTGATAGTTCAACTCCTTACATGTTACGTTCATACTTATGTTTGTTTTGCACTAAGTAAATTTTGGTGTTTTTCACCTTGCAGGTTGTGCAGTGGATTTTAATCAGAACATCTTTCTTTTAGCTACTAGTATAGTTTAGTATATTCATGAGTACTGCTGTGGAGCAAAGCATCTACTGGCGGCGCGTGATTCATGGCTTGGTTTTGTGAGAGCTACAGATTTTAATTCAGCTTAACCATAAATTTATTGTTTGTATATATGCAAATACAAAGATATTGTATTGTTATTACCAGGCAATAATAAAATAGAATAGCAGGTTTTTTTGCCATTAAATTTGTCAGGGGCTTCTTTTACAGTAACATTTCCAATGCTTGAAGAGTAAGGATAAAAAAATACAAGACAATCGGAACGATAGTATCTAATCTAACGTCCATGCATTTCTTAAACACAGTTTAAAAACGACAGGTAAGAAACATGTTAGAAAGAGACTCCTCTATAATCATTAGACAACATAGTTTAAAAACGACAGTTAAGAAACATGTTAGAAAGAGACTCCTCTATAATCATTAGACAACGACAAAAATTAAAGAATAGTGAAGAGTTGAAAATTCTATTAAATCAAACTTGTCATTGTGATTGATATTTACAAGATGATCTATACAATGATTAGTTTCTTGGTAAATAAGATTGATCTCACACAATCAATTTGTTCGAACAATAAGAAATAACACTTCAATTATAGACGAGGCAAATGAAGATTATAAGTCTTTTGAAAGATGATTAATGAACTACTAGAAAGACATCTATTTTGTCAAGTATGGAAGAGAAATATAAACTACTTATCATTCTCAAATCAGGGACTAGCGGAGTTGGATTTCTCCATATTGAACTTGAAATAATTAGTAGAAGACTTCCATTTAACATTTTATAATATGTTACCTTTGCAATGAATGAAGGAAATATAATGATGAAGGAAATTGTGAAAAAAATAGTTTGTTTTTATCTTACCACAACACAAGAATTTAGAGACTAAATTAAACGGTGGTTAGCTATTCATGGAGCAAATTACTTATTCAAAGTTTAATCAATTTTAAGTTTGAAAACCAATCCAAACATGCATGAAGTGTATGGAGCTTTTTGTCTTGTCCTAGTTAAAGATCGAGTAATAGATGATGAAATGTGTACAATACATGAATAAATGCACAATACTTGAAACCTAATGCTAGTGAAGCTGTAGTGTGTGCCTTACAAGTTCTTGAAATCTAATGCTAGTGAAGCTGTAGTGTGTGCCTTACAAGTTCTTTAAATCGAATGCTAGTGAAGCTGTAGTGTGTGCCTTACAAGTTCTTTAAATCGAATGCTAGTGAAGCTGTAGTGTGTGCCTTATTCCTACTTTTCTCAGCAGAAAAACAAGATATGTAGAAGTTGATATTTATCTTTTGATTCTTTTATGAAGCTCTACTCGAAACAGTAGATAAGTAATGCACCGATAACCAAAATCTAATCTATCAACTCAAGTTCTTGTTAATCCATACTAGATATATTATACAGGTGTCCTTCTATATCAGGAATAAAACCTTTCTCCAACATTTCCAATCTTACTATATCATATGTAGTACGGTTTGGATTCAAACCCTTTTCCAACATCTCATTAAGAAGACCATTTGCAGCCTCTAGCTTGTCAATTTTGCAATACCCTTTAATCAACACATTATAAGTAACAACATTCGGCTGCTTTCGTTCTTTCTCCATACGCACCCTCACCTTCAACGCTGCCTTGATATTCCCCTCCATACAATAACCATCCATTAAAGTATTATACGTCACATGATTAGGTTTCAAACCAAGGTTAAACATTTCATTAAGTAATTTTTCTGCATTTCTTGATTTGCCGATTTTGCATGATCCATCTATCAAGATGTTGTATGTTACAACATCACCTTTTAAACCATTGTTCTGCATTTCATTCAGAAGCTCCTTTGCAGCCCGTAAATCCTGTTTTCTGCACAGGCCTGTAATTAAGCAGTTATAGGTCGAAACATTCGGCAAAATCTCATTATCCAGCATTGAATTACGCAGCGCAAACCCTTCCTCCATCATTCCTTCCTTACAGTATGCATCAATCATAGTATTGAATGTGATAGCATTGGGAACCAACTCTTGCTTAGTTATATCATCAAAAACTTTTTTTGCTTCCTTCATCATCTTCTTCTTACAAAACCCATTAATAAGAGCATTATAAGTTACAATATTAGGCTTCAAACCCAAACCAACCATCTTATCCCACAAATTCACCGCCTCTTCTAGCATCCCGTTATTACATAGACCATTTATCAGCGAGTTATAAGTAATGGTATTAGGTTTCAATCCCTGCTTTTGCATATCATCAAAAGCCTTGTCTGCAGCCAATACATTCTCATCCTTACAAAACCCATCAATAAGAGTGTTAAAGGTAACTTGATTCGGACAAACTTTATCCGCAATCATTTCCTTGATAATAGCCTCAGCTCTGTACATTTTTCCAGCACCACCCCTCTTGCAATAACCATCAACAAGAGTATTATAAGTAACCACATTGGGCGAAACTCCCCACGCCTTCATACCTTGAACAACATCCTCCGCCTTATTCAACTTCCCGCCTCTACAAAGACCATTAACGAAAATATTAAACGTGTACAAGTTGGGTCGAATTCTTCCCTTCATCATCTCCTTATACACATACTCCACATCACCAATCCTATTCTCCTTCACCAAAGCACTCAACAATGGATTACAAGAAGTCAGCGACAATTTAAATCCATAATCTTGCGCGCGCTTAAACCCTTCATAAGCCGAATACACCTCCGAATTTCTAACATACGCTAACACCAACATATCGATTATCAAAACAGTAGCACGACCGGATGGATCACCGGCTAACAAAAGGGAGTGAAAAACAGAAGAAACTGTATGTTTCCTGTTTTTAACAAAGGTATGCAGAAAAGACCTAAGTTTAGAGTAGTTTTTAGAATTGGCTAGAGAATGTAAAAATTTGGCAGTTGGTTGGAGATGATATGAGAATCTGAACTCTTTCTGAGACCAATTGAAGAATGTATGAACAAGATCTGAATCGACATTGGAATTAAGTAATTGATCTAGAAATGCTGCGGGTTTTGTTAGTGTTAGATGAGATTTGAGGGCTGACCAGTGTTGTTTACTCAAGAGCTCCGAAATTGTTGATGTGCTGAATGAGTTGGAGATTGGAGCTGGTAACAAGAAAATAGAGAAATAGGTTATCGAAAAAGAACACTTCAGTGGGTTAATTGTTATGAGTCAAGTATGTGTTACCTTGAATACATTCACAAACTTTGTGACTAGTCATTGAATCGCGGTGGCGGTTATCGCGGCCAGGAATAGAGATGGAATCGCATCCTCGCTGAGAGGGGATGGAAGAATCTTAGAATAAGTGGACATAAATTCGGTTTACTTCAATTTTCGTAAATTTAATACATTTAAAAGTGTTTTGTTCGAGGCGGATGCAGAGGAAAGAGAATATTATTAATTAAATGTGTTTCGTTCAAATTTTTGGAGGGGAGAAAATGGGAAGGGAACAAATTATTTTTAAAACACATTTTTTATAATCCTTCACGTAAATGATCTCAGGTTGAAAAATCATAAATAGAACAGAAATAACAACATTACTCATAAAGTTTCATGTATTTAAATATTGTGTATTTGGTCAAACTACAAAAATGAGTATATTTCCACATCATGAATAAAACAAAATTAACATTAAAATGTTACCTTACTACTTGAAAGAGTTGAAAAAGTGTTGCGAATAAATCCACCAATTGCACCCCTTTGACTTTTTCCTTTTTTTTCTATTTTTATTTGGTTAATTTGTTGTATTCTTGAATCTTTTCCATGAATTCGTTCGGCCATGTCATGGTTCTATGAAATGAAGCACTCACTCTAGTGATATAGGTGGTATAGGACATCCCGGTTTCAAATAGACTTGAACAAAATAAGGTGGATTTGAAATTCACCCAACACATGTGATATGATCACTGGGATTTAGTGTAGGAGCAATGTGCAGAGGGAAATAAGTCTTTGAAAAACCATATGTTGTCAGATTAATGCACACCCTGTCAAACAAACTTGCTATGAGATGATCCATTTCAGGGAAGCACAACCATTTTGAGGTACACGACGTCAGTGTAGGTGGCACTGGTGTCCACAAAGTTTTGTGTCCCAACAAGATACAAGAGTTACACTCTCATGGCATATCCCCTGTGAAGTGTAACTTGCTCGGGATCACCGTCAGCAACAAGAGCACGCACAATCTCCTGATCAAAAACAATCTTCAACCAACTATATCTCACGTGGTTGTCACGTGTCTTGTTAACCTCCTTCAGGGCCTCCTCCATGATCACTCCCAGCCTCTCAACCAACATCTCAATCGCCTCGTCCTTCTCCAACTTCTCATGATCCAGAAATCGCCCTCTGATCAGCAGGTGAAGCAGACAAGCGACGTCATCGAGTGTGATCGTCATCTCCCTGTATGGTAGATGAAACGAAGAAGTCTCCTCGTGTCACCTCTCTACAAAAGCATTGGTCATCCCCTAGTTGACCACGCTATATTCATAGAGGGTCAAGTCTCTCAACCTTGTAGTCAACAATAAATCATCAAACCATGGCTCAATATGGGGAGTTAGCTTGCTGATCTTCCTCTCATGGTTGATGACCTTTTGTGTATCGCGATCCTGCAAGAAAAAACACACTGCTAGAATTCATAATATAACAATTAATAAATGAAACATAAATGTAAATTCCGTACCTCTCCATCCCATAAATGTCTAACCACATGGGTGCGATAATGCGCGAGCACATATAAGTCATAAGGCCCCCCTCCAAAGAACTGAGAGACCTCTAGTGTCGCCTCTGCCGTCGCCGCTGCCTCTGCTGACACTGGTGCCTCTAGTCTCAATAGTACATCGGGTGGCCCTGGTACTAGTACCTGATGTACTGGAAGTGTAGGATCAGGTCTCACCTCAGACGACCCCACATGTGTAGCAGGTGTAGATCCCGTCTAAAAAATCCGCGGTGATTATGTGCGTCTGCGGTATGACGAAGGCGGGGAGGATAGACTAGAGACTTCCGTCTGCTACGAGAGAAAGAAGTAGAAGGTGTAGAATTTGAAAGAGCATAATGTGCCTCAGACATAGCCTGTCCAAATGTCGATGGAGCCTGTGTGGCCTAGGTCCTCGGAGGCCGTGTGGCCTGACTCCTCTCTCTCCGTAAAGAAGCATATTGTGTAACTCGGACAAGCCTCAAACGTGACTCTCGCTCAGACATATCTCCTGTAGAAGAAAGAACGAAACTTTAGCATATGACTCACATGAAAAAATGAAGAAAAAAATATGCAGATAAATACCGGAAGTTAATTTTCGATTTTGTTCATCCCCTAAAACCGGAAATTAACTTCAGGTTTCCTTTGCGAGACAGAACAGCGGACACCATCACCCCAAAATCCTAAATGCCTCAAAATACACGGATTGATCGTCAAAAAGAGCTTACAAATAGTATTATAATGACTCCTAATTATGTAAACTACAAAAAACAACACATTTCAAGCCCTATTTCACTAGTTTCAATCAATTTTACATAAACTCTAAAAATGTGTAAATTACTTACTTGATTGAGAGTTGGTTGTTGCTTGATTGATTTCGTTACTTGTTGTATTTAACTAATGCTTGATGATTTGTATTGATTGTTTGAGAAAAATTTTGATTTTGGTGTGAAGGGTTGAAAGAGAGGGTTAGAGAGTTTTGAAATGTTCTGTTATGGGGAGGGGAAAGGTTCTGGCGCGATTAAGTTTATCCATATATCGAAAATATATTTTCGATAGCATGCCGTAAATAAATGTCCGGTATGCTACGAACCTGAATTGCATATAACAAGGTGCTAACCGAAAGTTTATTTCTAGTTTCTCTGGGGCAAAAATGGAATTTCACATGGGTGGGTAAGAAGGTCATGGGGTGAGTTAAGAAATCCACAAATAAATGAACACAATTATTTTTATATTGGTTCACTATTAACAAAGTTAATCTAGTTCATCCACCAAACTGATTTTGCCTTCCCAATAAAGACTTAATCCATAATAACCAAATTGATTACAATCGTCAATGTTACAAACCGCAAAGACTACATGTATGTTAATATCTTTTTCAGAAATTCTGACTATCATCACCTAATCTCTCATGGAACAATCACTTTGGAGTTGAAATACTAATAAGTGCCAGTTTTTAGTTATTTTTGTATATAATTTTGTGACACTTACCGACTCTTTTGCCTCAATTTTTGTGTAAATATTGTATCGTTTGATAATTTTCATATCTTTTGTAGGTATTTATTTCATGTTTAAAGCATTGAGCAATAACGTGTTGAAGGCACCGTTTCAAATACATGATTTTGGATGAAAATAATAAGGGACTCCGCTTAGCCCATCTTCAAGCATGCTACTAGAGTAAATAAAGAAATGATACCAAAGAATAAAAGTATATAAATACATATATGGTAGATGTCTATATATGTCGTCATGGAAAACTATATAAATACTTGTGATATTCTTTTTACTTATGTTTTACTACTTTTCATGATTTTTGACTTACACTTTCTAGGGCAGAAAATTCACTTCAACCATTTATTGCCAACTTACAATATTCAACAGAAGATTGCTAGTCTTCAAGATTGTGAGATATATATGGTACAAGCTCATGGCAAATTGCCAATGCAGGTTGCTTCATGCCCTCTGTGGTTCCATGTCCTTTCTTGAAAAGCAGGTTACTGGTTTATTTGTTCTGTTTTAGTCGTCAATAGTCATAGCCATTAATAAACATTATGTCGTCTTCTGTAATATGCATCAATCCTCGATCTTTTTTGCTGCTCGCTTGGTTTTTGTCAGGTTGGCCTCGCTGTTAGTTCAGAAAGAAAATTTATTTTAGATAGCAAATCCATAAATGGTTGCATTATAAGCATGAAGTAGCCAGCACAATTACATTGCTACTTACCTTTCTCAATACAAATGACATGTATAAATATGCTGCTTCCCATTCATCAGCTGATAGTGTACCTGATATAGATATAAAAACATAAATGAATATTGAAATTTGGGCACTATTATGAAACTGAAATAAGCAAAGTGAATTAAAACGAATATTATACAAAAGCGGACAGAATGACACGCTAATGACTGTCTTTCCTCTTGTGAAATTTAATGGAAATTGAAATAGCACAGTCACAAAGGGTTACCTTGATCTTGGTTGCCATCCCCCAATGCACCAAGTCTTCGCATGAGCTCCACAAATTCCGGTCGTTTCATATACTCGTGAACAAATTCATGTGAGTTCTTTGCAAAAACAAGCTCAAAATCGTACTGCAAATTACAATCATACTCCAATGTGAAACCTACAAATTATAATTTTAGCAGTAGAAGGGAAGGGGAAGGGAAGGGGAAGGGGAAGGGGAAGGTGGGAATACAAAAATTTATCGGTTTTGCAGGCAGTAATGCACACCTCTTCAGCTAACGACTTGAATACGTCAAAAGGGACAATCCATTCAGGACAATCAACAGCATCCTGCAACAAAAGGCAATGTTTTAAATAGTGGCATATAAGTGTTAAACATAGGAGAAATCTATTTGGAAACAATTTGAACTTGATAAATTGTCCACCAAGCTTGTTTTCTTAATTAAATAAACAAACCTAAATTTGAGATTGAACTTGGTTATTTTAACGAGTCAAGTTCGAGACTTTAAAATTTGACATTTAACTTTTACATTTTGAAAGAAAAAAATGCTCTCTCTCCCAGAAACAAAGAGAGGACTCTAGATCCTTTTTGTCTAAGTAGTTACAGCCTCAGGGTTAACAAAAACGTTAAAATGTATTTTAATTTAGGCAAAAACTCCACAATTTTTTGTTTTTGTAAATTGTGGTCAGTGGTCATTATACTATGTTATCAATCTCGGATAGCAGCGCAGTGCGGCCATCTCCAAAAATGGAACGGAACGGCCAATATTTTAGCAACGCGGACACTAATACAGTTAATACTAATGAACACATAATTGTTAAATACTAAAAATAAATTAATCAAGATTTATAAAGTATTCATATTTAGATATAAAAGCCTTAAGTCTTAAAGCAAAACATACTTGCAAATGCCAATAAAATTCAATAAATATACTTAAAAAAATTTGGGTGATATCATATATGGCTGACGCAGCCGAAGCGGCTGTGCTAGAGCTACGTTGTTCTTAGTCCAATCCCAAAATTGCAGCCGTTCCAGCCAAGTCATCCATTTGTGAAGGAACCGCACGGTCTGACGCGGTTTTCTTGGTTTGCTGTTTCGTGCCGAGATAACGGCCGAGTTTAATAACATTTATAGCTATACATTAATGAGGAATTGTTAATGTATTTTTTACAAGTATTTTTATATATGTTTCTTTTATTAAACTTTATTAACATACCTAAGCTATGTCGTTTCTTGAATTTTAAATATTCTCCATAGCATTGTGGTATCATATCCATGATTGTACTACATATCTGGGCTTCATTGTACCCCACCCATAAATTGATGATAATCATTGCCTAGTCATTGTTTTTTATTTATAATATGGAAATACATAGAACTCTATTGAGACTTGAGAGTAATAAATTAACACTGAAATTTCTTTTTTATAGAGGCGAATAAGTTTGAACTTTTTAGGAACTAAATTATGAAAATGAATGGTCTAAAATAATGAACTTTTTTAGCTAGGCTCGTTTAAATAAATGAGTCTAGGTTAAACTCTGCTATTTTTGACAAGCTAAAATCGGGCTTTTAAATAGACTCACTTGAAAATTGGGCTCAAATTTGACTTGGACACGTTTAAATAAATGACTTGGTTAAAATTCTGCAAGAGTTAAAGGGTTATGAACAAGTAACAAATGCACTGCTAAATGATATCTTAATATGTAAGTGTTCTCTGTGATCATTAGTTTGACATACAATCTCGCAATCAGCCTCGGGTTATGGAAAACAACTATTAGATTCTTAGAAAAATGAAAAGAGTAAAAAGGAAATGATACCTCCAAATGGAACGTGTACTTGGTTCCAAAGGGGCTGGAAGATTTAAATTTCTGAATCACAGGAGAAATTTGGTTAGACGTAGAATTCACAAAATCACTCCCACAATCATATAGGTTCCGCACATTATAAAAGAAAATGATAAAGCAAGAGGATCAAGAGAACAAAATTACCTTATCAGAAAATTCTTCGTCAAAACGGATCCAGTAGACACTGTTGCCAAAAGTCAAGCCTTCAGCTGCATATTCACATCAAATGGATTTAATTACAATGTCTGATTTAACTAGATGAGGTCAGCGACGTAGATCAATAGATATAATTTCATCGACGACAAAATTTAATTTGAAAGAATAGCAATTAGAATTGTAAGTGCATTAAAAACCTTCTCTAAGCTTCTTGATAATCACATTGGCATCTGGCATAGTTCCAATGAAAATGCCTCCTGGACGAAGTAAAGCTGACACATTAGCCAATGCTCGCCGAGCACGTGCCTCTGTAGACCAGGAGTAATGCAATGCAAACTGCAGCATTTAAAACGTTTATCAGATTAGCAATAAGCACTTTCAAGATGCAAACAAGTTTGTAACTGGTATAGTGGTATGTAGTGAGGTAAAAGAGTGTAAACAGTATGGTTATATTGCAAAAACACGTAAGAATCTAGATGCAAAAAGTGCAATAACAGAAATACATACAGATTTTAACATGAAAATATGATCCAAAAGTTGATGCAGAAAACAAGGTAGTTTCTAGAGAGATCGCATTTTAAGGTAGTACACAAGAGTGCATCATTTACCTGGCAACTACAGATATCAAAAGGAGCATCATCTGCAAGAACTTTGTCTAAGCGAACCTGAAGTTATAAATGACATGAACATCAAAGCCTACTGTTAATATCTTAACAAAGACAGAAATTACTATTGAAGCTCAAGATCACTTTCTACATGACTTCATTTAAATTTTCTGGTTTTGAAATTTCTCTGCCTGAGAGATATGGAAGTATAGTATGCTAACAACACTTGTGATGGCAGAAGAAATATAGTAACAGAAAAGGAAAGAAAATTTATTGAGAACAAGACAGTGTGTGTCAATCTTCTGCTTCAACTTTTCCCAAATCACATTTATGTTCATTTTATATTAAAATGATTTGAGAAAAAATAATTTAAAGAAAGAGAAAAGGCTGTGAATCTAATATTCCCCATCAATGTCTTTAACAAAAAAGAAAGATGAGACGTAAACATCAAAACATTAAGTGACAAGTATAAAGCAGAGATATTCTATTCCATGAAATATTAATCACCTCATAACAATCTCCACACATGAGACGAGCAGGAAATGAAAACTTTTTACGCCGTTGATGATGATCAGCATCACCATTGTAACGGGTACGGCAATCTTTGATCTGCACAGATGGTTGAATGATGGCGTTGAATGTTTTTTTCCAACCGAATATAGTATGATTTGATGGTAATGATTGTAGAAACAACCAAATAGCGAAAATTTGAAGACTTACTGAACCGTCAGCAATGTCAATACCAACATAATATCCAATTTTGGCTTTGTCCCATTTGATAAGATCACCACCCTGGTGAAAGAAAAAAAGGAAAGCAGAGATAAGAAAGTAAGAATGAGGAGCAGTATATAAACAAGAGGTGAAATGAAAAGCATCAACACCTTGCCACAGGCAAGGTCAAGTACTGCATCTCCTCGGCGAGCATAAAGCTGAATTAAGACACTCTTAATCTGTTAAATAAGAAAATTGAAAGAAAAAAAGTGTTAATAAAAAATGATGTAATAGTACTAGGGTAAGGAAAATAGAAGCATACCCAATTATTGAGTTTCTTCAGATGAATAATTGGGCTAGCTTCTCGTTGTTCTAGGGTCTGGTTTGATCTTGCACTGTAATGATCAGCTACTTTCTGAGCAAAATTCTTGGTGGTTTCATCCTCCAGAAAATTGGCATCACCTACACACAATAACTCAAATGAAAATAAGCAACTGAGCTACAAACACACGAATGTTGAAATTCTGGAAACCTAGATCGGAGTTGAAGAAAATGGTGAAATGATACCTTGAGAGTTATGTCTAGATTTAGATTGAGGTGGAGCCAATGAAGATGAAGGAGATTCTCGGTAGCCTCGTTTCATCGGGAGGGCTTGAGTGGGAAGCGTGGAAGTTTTGGTTGAGAGCAAACGACGGTGTACTGGTGTCACGATAGAATAACGACGGAGTGGGAGTGAATTTGAAGGCTCATAAAACCTCGTCGTTGAAATACAGTATGAACTTCCGACATCAGAATTTTTTACTCATTATAACCTACTTTTTCAAAATAAAATTCCCAAACTGCCCCACATACTAATTTACCCCACTTTTCAAAAAAATAAAAAACTATCCGACCCAAATGATTGCACTTAATTTTAAATTTTGGGAGGAGACAATAATGAGATTGACATGTATAATAGATGTTGATAAAATAGTGTTTTAGTTGTTCTAAATTAATATTATTAATATTAATATTTTTAATGATTTTGATTCATATCATACTTATTTGAGGTTTAAATTGTTAAATGAATTTTTTTCAAAACACAGTGGTTATTATTAAATGATTTGTTCATGTTCCATTTGTTTTTAAATATTTTATTATTCAAGTATTAATGAATAATAAATTGTAAAATAAACTTTAAATTTGATAAATTAGATATTGCGACGTAATTATAATTATAAATATTTTTATGAACGAAATAAATATATTGTTGATACAATTACTTTTATAATCAGGTATAACTTACATAATTTTTTATAAACGTGAAAATATCTATTGTTATACAATTATTTTTATAAAAGGGGCTAAGTTAAAAAAAAAATTATAAATGGAGAAAGTCTATTTTTTATACAAAGAGAAGAATATTGATTTGTGTTATATAATTGAAATGTATATAATTAAATCAATAAAAAAAAAATTAAGTACAGCATAATCATATAATATAAATGAACTTTAATATAAATATTAATAGAATTATGCATAAAATTAGACGGATGAAATACATTAAAAATTAAAGATTGCGAAAGATAATGTATTATAATATAAAAATTTATAAGATTATAAAGTATAGTATTACGATCTAGAATAAATACATAAATAATTTATGAATTAAATAGTATCAACATTGTATGATAATATGAAATATTTTTAATTATTTTATGATCACAAAATTAAAACTAATATATAATTATTGATTAAAACATGACAATTATATTTTTTTAAATTATGAAAATTACTACGGGGGAAAAATGAAAATGAAGATATTGATCAAACAATTAAATAATAACGGGAACACATTTACTATTGATTTAAATATTTTTTTATATGAACAAATTTAGTATCTCTTTTAAAAATAATTAACTTTTTTAGTTTAATAATTTTGTCTTTCTATTATTTAATTTTTATTACATTTTAAAATCAAATACACGAAATTATATAAAACGGAGAAAATAAAATTATGAATAAAAAATTGAATAATAATGGAAACAAGTTTATTATTGATTCAATTATTTTTGTAAATGATGTCAAAATAAAAATAATATTTATAAAGAAAAATAATATTATTGATTCAAATATTTTTGATATATCAAATTATACATGTTATTATATTTTTTGTACAATTAAATAAAATAAAAATAAATAGATGTTAAATAATGTAGAAATCTAAAGACGGACAAAATTTATTTATTGATGTTACTAATATTTATTGATACAATTAAAATAATATTTTTAAATACTATTTTGATAAAATTACTTCTTTTAACAATAATTATTATTTTTGGTAAAATAATTCAATTTCTCTTTTTTAAATTCTTATTATATTGTATTTAAATCAGAATCTATGTGAACACACGAGTTACGATATTTTATGTACATTTAAAATCATATATAAATCTAAACACGGGTATTATAGACTTTATATTTTTTTGTTGTTACTAATATTTATTTATACAATTAAATTAAATATTTTCAAATACTATTTAGATAAAAATAAATTCTTCTAACAATACTAATTATTTTTGGTAAAATAATTTTATTTCTCTTTTTTATATTCTTATTATATTTTAAAACATCAGTATTCGTGTGAGCGCACATGTAAATATATTTAAAATCATTTATGAATTCAAACACGCGAAAAATAAACTAGTTTTTAATTATTTATATTACTCATATTTTTATTTTAAAATTATTTTTAATTTAAAATATAATACTTTTAAGATAATATATGAAAACTTGAAATATATATTAGTATTGTAAAATAATTATGGTAAAATGATTTTGTTTTTCTTTTAAAAACATGTCTTTCTTTTAAAAATAATAATTTTTTTGGTAAAATAATTTTACTTTTATTACATTTTGAAAATAAAAATCTGCGTATCACACGGTACCTGTGCGAATACACATGTAATATATCAATATCTATACAAACGCACAGGTAATATACTAAAATTCGTGCAAACGCATGGATAAAAGTAAAATAATATATTAATCCAAACACACACAAAAATGTGTTGTTTTTCTAATTTTTTTATATATCTAATTTTTTATTTTTTAAATTATTTTTAATTTAAGATATATATGGAAATTATTGATGTACAACAATTTTATTTTTTATTTTAAATTTATCTGTTTTTTTAAATAATAAACTATTTTGGTAAAATAATTTTTTTTCTTATTTATATTTTAATTATACTTTACAAACAAAAATATACACTTCATTTATAATTCTTACACTTTATTTTTATTAAACACGCGTGGAAGGTTTTTAACTTACATTAATAATTTATATTTTGTGTTTATTATATTTTTCAACTCTGTCATGACTTTCTATTTGAAATAACATTAAACATCTAATAAATAAATTTTTTATATTATTTTTTCTCAACATAAAATTAATATTATTTTTTTCTGAACATACAATTGTGGGATAAATTTTGTTGTTGAATTATATTTTTTTCTACTATTTATTTTTTTAAAATTAAATAAACTAATATGTGGGGTTTCAACATTTTTGTTATTGTATAATATGATAATTTTTTTTAGATATTTTATTATAAATTAAATATTTATTTTAAAACATATTTTCAAACCATCGACGTACCCGTGCGAATGCACGGGTATCCGACTAGTATAGTATGAACTTCCAACATCAGATTTTTTTACTCATTATAACCTAATTTTTCAAAATAAAATTCCCAAAGTGCCCCACATACTAATTTACCCCACTTTTCAAAAAAATAAAAATCTATCCGACTATTGGTGTGAGACCAAATGAGGATTGCACTTAATTTTAAATTTTAAGAGGAGACGATAATGAGATTGACACGAATAATAGATGTTGATAATTCAATTATCGTTTATGTGCAATTTTTAAAGGAGGGCAATAATTGATCCGACACTAATTTGTGTTATGATTTTTTTAAGTATAATAATTCATAGTTTGTATTATAGTAGAAATCAAAATGTTAATATTAAATTCAAGATACAATTATACATGAAAACAAAACAAAAAATCCTAACAATGTTGATCGGGTTGGTTATATTAGTCATCGGTTTCACACCTCTTAGGTATCATAACTTGTGTCTCTAGCTCACGTTGTTGATTCACCACACGTGTTTGAAGATTTGAGGTCCTAGAAACATCAATATCAGTAGATGCCCTGATAAGTTCTTGCATTTATAAGAAGTCTTGTGTTTGTGACCCATCCATATCATAGTAGTTTAGGTGTGTTCGGATTATGGGTGTCCGACCTAGACGATTGAAGGACGACATTGGTGTGAACGATTCATTTGTGAAAGGTTAAAATGGGTGTTATGGTGTTTGATATCCATATTGCATGTGTTGGTTTGGTGATGTTTGGGCTTCTTTGTTGTGGTACGAGGAATGATTGTTGTTATATGATCGCTGGGTGTCTTGGCTATGGCGGTTACGGCATGACGATGTGTTTGGGGCGTGTGGATATTGGATGTCTTGATAATGATGATCTTGTTGGTGATGGTATGGGGCATGCTCTTGGTTTTGTGGCTGGCATATTTGGATCGTATGTTTGTATATTTGTGGGTTAGTAGCTTTGTTATTATAATCGTCCCAAGATACGATTTTACATAAAAAATATTTTTACTAGTAACTTAACATGAAATGCTGACCTATAAACCTATAATTTATAGAGTTCTGGTTTTAAATCGCAATTTTAACAACCTTGTCGACCATACCACTAATGATTGTATCAAACTAAAGGATACAATCAAAGGTTTTATAAAGAGATGCCACTTGTTTGAATACACCAAAGGCAACGAGAAGGATTAAGTATAGTTTTCAAAGAGCAAGTCTCAATCCAAAGCGATTGTTGTCATGGCTAATCATGAAAAGGCCAACAATAGAGAGAAAAAGGCGAATAAGGGAAAACATATGCATATTGTAATCATTACTAGAGGTACACCCCAAGCAAACTCCCCATCAAAGGGGGTGACAAGGAGGAAGATCGTAGAATTGATGGTCGTCCATAAGAAAGACAAAAACACCTCAGCCAAAACTTTTAACAGACCAACGCTCGAATTTTAAGATAGCTAGAAAGTTAGAGGAATTTTGAATGATATCTTCCCCTAATCATAACTGCCACAATCAACAACTTTGATGTGACTCAAATAATCTTTGATGGCGGCAATTTATGCAACATAATATATTTAGAACAATTCGAGAAGATCTGCCTAAAGAATTAAAATTTGTTGTCATGTGAAGGATCAAACTTGAAAGCATTCAACGACATAATAACATGTTTGTGAGGATATATTGAACTGATTATATATGTGTGAAAGGGAAAAGACATTAGGAACATGAACTTATGGTTCTTGTATACAATCAATGTTGACCTCACATGAGCCAAGAGTATTTACCACAAATGTTAACAAGACGAACAAAGAAGAGTGCGAGGCCATGAAGATCAACATAGCTCCTGACACCGATAAAGGTAACAACCATGAACATTCAACCTCCCACATGTAAAACAAATAACATAGGCCAATTAAGCAAGAATGACTGTGTTAGAAAACTAAAAAGGCGTGGATAATGAACAGTGACATATCCACTTGGTTCAATTTATCTCCTCATTATGTTATTGTTTCTTTGTGTAATTCATTACCTCGCCACAATGGGCTAAAATACTTCCATTTCAATGAATAAAACATCCTTCTGAAATATATTTCTTCTTTGTGATTGTGAAAGGCAATGACGAGTCCAGGGTACGACCAAAGAGATTGAGGCCCGAACACAAACATGTGTTCATGACTAAAGCAATAAAAATCATACAATGCAAATCACACACACACACACACAAAGAAAGAGGAAAAAACAAAAATTGATAATAAATGGCCTGCACCCTCTTGGTAGTTATCCATTATATAGGACACAATGGTTCTGCCACATGTCAACCTCATACTAGGTTTTCACGTTTGGGGGGGTACCGACCATTGGTTGGGCATAACCCTAAAGAGATGTCTATTAAACTTCGAGCGAAATCTTGTAAGTTAACTATAATCTCAGAATAATTAACCCAAGATCAAATGTATACACCCTACATATGCAACACCCATTTAGAATCTCGAAGAGTATGAACATTTTTACCAAGCGTCGAGGAGGTTCCCTCTTGAGAATCCTACTGATAATACTGATAAAAAATCCTAGCCATACTAGCCGAAGGAGGAGCATTGACCATTTCGAAAAAGCCACAATTAGTTAGGACAACTCAAATTCCCCTTTTCTTTTGAAAAACAATTTCCTCATTCCTCATTGAATTTATGGTTAACAATTACCATGAGTTAAGGGCAATGAAGATAACATAATTTACAGTAGAAGACAAAAACATTGAGAGCTTACTAAAGACGACCTTCCGCTCTTCCATGGTACGAACATCCATCAACTAAAGGGTCTAAACAAGTCATGTCAAGTATTTCCTTGAGGTTTAACACTACAACTCTTTGACAAAAATGTTCAGCCGTTTCTACATGTAAAGCCCATGTTGGGACTAATCACATTTCTTTTATACATATGATTCATTCCTTATCAAAAAGGGACATTGGTTCCAATACTTATGAAATAAACCGACACACATGTCAACGACTCCTATGGTACATATTATCACATGGACCTATTTTTGGAAAAGGGCAACCAAGAAGAACCAAGTTTCAAAATGTCTTGCGCTATTTGAGAACATTTAAAAACATTGAGTAACCTACACTTATGTAATAAAGTTAGGGCCTTGCACATGGTTAGTTGAACTACATTATACTTATAAAAGATGGAAGAAAATGGATAAAGAGAATTTCCTTCCAAATAATCACACTTTTACCCCAAGACTTTGATGTAAGCCCAACTCACAGGGTTTAGCTCCGAGAGAGTAATTATCAGATGGATCAAAACCTCTATTTCGAAACCGTTGAAGGGCAAGTGAAGTTTAAGATCGAAAAAGTTCACTCATACAAATGAACGACACATCCACCATACTCATTGTAAATCCTTTTATTTTTCTCAAGGGCCAATACACTCCAATATGAAGAAGGACAATTGTTGAAAAAGACCGTCACAAGACCAGTTTCATGAGCGAATGCAGAGATAATTATTGAAATGATCAAATATCCTCACCGATTTAATGAACAGTTTAATTTTTAAAAAATTGATATATTAACATAATTTGAGAGACATTTTCAAATTTTTATGTCATAAGTAATTCCCATAAATAAAGAGAGAGATGTTAATCAAGTAGAAAAACCCTTACAATGCAAATGGTCATCTAAGCCCTAACTCCAAACATAACAAACATCTCACTTCGAGTTGTGACTGATCTGCAACTCCCAACCCCACCACCACTTCTCCCCTAACAACCAGGTCAACACACTCCCTCTCTACCCGCTTCACAATTAACTTCAATTTCTTTCTTATTTCCCAATTTTCGAAGCTTATTATATCCGTCGCGTTAGAAACTGCGATTTACTTTTCCGAAATTATTTGCTTCCATCGCTCAGTGGTTGTTTTGAATGCAAATATATCAGTTTTAATGGCTCAACAACCTCACTCTACTGAAACCCCTAATTCCATCCCTAATTCTTCTTCTTCTGCAAGTATGTCTCATGAATTCACCTTTACGTTTTTGTTCTATGCTTCTTCTTTATTCAATTCATGAATTTCTATAATGCAACTGTTTTTGTTTTTTGCAGCTCCAGCATCATCACCGGTGCCACCAATCTCTTACGGGGTACATCAGAATGTCAACGTTTCTGGGAATTCTCACCAGTTGTTGTCGTCACATTCTGTTAGTATAGTATTAACTTGTTTGAATTCTCATCAATTTATTATATTATCGGTTATAATTGTTGTCTCTTGATGCAGGGGATGAAGCCGAATTCGACTGTTAATCCTCCTCATATGCCTGTTCAACCTCCAGTTCATGGTCTCCCTCCACATGCCGCTGCCCCTTCATTTTTGTATAATACTCCCCATAGTGTGCCGGCTTTTACTGGCAACCAACATGCGCAATCTACAACTGTAAGACTCCTGCTTTTACTTTAAATTGATGAGTGTGCAGGTCATGATATTGAATATATGTTTGTTTGTGTGTGTGTGTGGGGGGGGAGATAAGTTTGGGTGATTCGGTATGTTAGAGAATCAAATTATAACTTTAAGCTATGCTTGTTCGAGTAGGCAAAAATATGGAATGAAAATTGCTCACTCAGGCTAAAAGGTTTTTTAGATAACTTAAAGCCTTACCATTTTTGCTAATTAGACTTTTGAAAAAGCGCTAGTTTATTTCATAATTAACTCTGGCTTTGCATAGTTTAAATTAAGCTATAGGCTATTAGGCTTTGGTCAGATGGTCTGATATATTTTCATGATTTCATCCCTATTTGCTACCTTTTAATTTTAATGCACAGTACTCAAATACAAACACCTATGGTGCCTATTGAGTGCTCCCTTTGATCTAAGTGATCGTGGACTATAGTTGAGACTGACATAGATAGTAGACATGCTTTAGGAAATTGGAATTTGCATAAAGTAAATGATGCAAAGTGCAAGTAACTTTGAATTTGATGTACAAAGAGGTTTAAATAACAACGGAAATGTTTTATTATATTAAAACTGAGTGATGTTATTGTTATAGCATTGATGGGGCCTGTCTTTTCCTTTTTTTTTATTGCCCCAAAGTAGTAGGAAACAATTAGGATGGTGTGTATTCAAATTTATTGTATATGTTTACTCTGGTCATCTAAATTGAGGAATGTGTATCATGTAGTAATCTGGTTACGAGTTGTAGAATACCCTCTCCATACCATATTATAAGTATAAATAAAATTTACCCCATTTTATAATAGTTGTAATTAATAAGAGACTAAAGTGTAATTTAGGAACTAATGGCTGATGAGCATTGGTATATTTAATTGGTTCAATACTCAGGAAAAGACGTAAATTAATAATATTTTCCTCGTACTTTGATTTGCTAATTGCAGAATATGCCCGATTCCGGTACACAAGATTTTAGTACAATGTCATCTGCATCAAGTAACCTACATCCTGTTCCCGCTCTTACTTCTACATCTGCAATGCCGCCACCATCTGACCCTAACTATCGCCCCACTACTTTATGGATGCCAACTGTCCCATCTTTTCCCGTCCATTCTGTAATGCCTGGAACTCCTGGTCCCCCTGGATTAGCAAAACCTGTGAGAATACCCTCCAATCCAGCTGTTCCACCTCCAAGCACAGAGTTTTCCTCAGCTGCAGGACTGAGACAAAATATACCTACTGGTCCCATTGCATTAGATCCTAATGCCTCACATCAAGGTTTGCCCTATCCATCCATACCTTCCATGGTTGCTCCCCCTCAGGGCTTTTGGTTACCGCCTTCCCAGATGAGTGGTATACCTAGGCCACCATTTCATCAATATCCTGCTGCTTTTCCTGGCCCCTTTCCATTTCCAGCACGTGGTGTTACTCTTCCTACTGTTCCAGTACCCGATTCTCAACCTCCTGGTGTTACTCCTGTGGGTCCTGTTGGTATTTCTACATTTTCTGCTTCCAGTCATCAGCTGAGGGGAACACCTGGTTTGCAGGCAGAAGTAATTTCTGCACGAGCTGGTATGCTTACTGCTCCCTGAAATGTATTAGTTCATTGTTTTGTTTTGAAAATACAATCCATGTTCCTTACATTTGCGGTTCTTATGGTTGCAGATGACAAAAAATTAAATGTCATTATGACTCAGAATGAGGATGCTGCTAATGATCAACTAGATGCTTGGACTGCCCACAAGTCTGAAGCAGGAGTTTTATACTATTATAATGTCGTGACAGGGGAATCAACGTACAATAAACCTGCTGGCTTTAAAGGGGAGGTATTGATACTGACTATCTATGCTCTTAGTAGACCATACTATCTTTTCATGTCTTGGATCACTAGACATTTTTATGGTTTTTTAATAATATAAAATTTTCAAATATTCTAGGAGTCATGATATTCTTTAATACAGTTTATGCTATTACTTATTAGTATATAATGTTCGAACATTTTAAATAATGGATATTGATACACGTAAGATTATGTTTGGGAATTTGGAGGGGAGGTGAAGGGAGGGTTTCTTTAAATATTTTGTTTAGAATGATAAAATAATGTTTATCATTAATGTATTTTTACTTTTTGAAATACTATAACAACAAAAAATATATTTGAATAGTTTATCCAAAACCCTCCTCCAATACAAATTTTGAGTTCCCCCAAATTAGGGGTTTTTGGGTGAAATGAAGAAAACCAAACCCTCCAAAACCCTCCTAACCAAAATCTTTCTATTCTTTGCACCTAATTCTTCCTATTTTTCAAAGCCCTCCCCTCCCTTCCCCTCCAAATTCCCAAACATAGTCTAACAGATAGAAAATTTTAAAAATCTAGATATTTGTAGACTAAGACCAATACCATAATGGCACAACCCATGAAGCACGGACACCTCTAGAAGTAGGCGTGTTGCGGTGTCCGACATGTGTCGGTGTTCGACACTTGTATGACACTCATACGACACGTGTCAGAAAAGTCAAACAAGTGTTGGAAAAGTCAGACAAGTGTCCTAAAAAAATTGGTCTTTTTTCTTGTTTCAACACATTTTGAATCAGTGCTCAATACCTATATGACACTCATACAACATGTGTCCGATAATTCAGACAAGTTTTCTTTAAAAAAAATGTGTTTTTCTTTTCCTCAACACACTTTATACATTTTCTAGACAAATATTACACATGATTAGAAGGGTATTGAAGCAATGTAATTTATCAAAAATTAAAGATATTAATTTTGATTAGAATATTTTTTACTCTTTTGATATTAGACGAATAAATAAAACTCACATACTATAACATATATATAGCGGTGTCGGTGTCCTAGGTTTTTGACATATCGGTATCGGAGTGTCCGTATCGGTGTCGTGTCGGAGTCTGTGCTTCATAGGGCACAACCATACCAAATAGTTTTGGTTGCATATTCTTACTAAAAAAAACCGTCTGTTTTAATTAATGATAGTATTATTTATGATCACTTTGTTTTTGTAAATACGAATCATTTATATTTTGCATCTGTATGCAGGCTCACCAAGTTTCTGTGCAGCCTACTCCAGTTTCAATGTAAGTTCCTTGCTTATCTCCTGGTGGGGAAGCTTTCCCATTGTAATATTCATTTGTTTATTTGTCTTTTTTATCTATTGTTGCCGTATTCTATGAGGCCTATACAAAATATTCTTAATTACATATCTTAATTAAAACATGTATGATTCAACAGTTTAAAGGAGTCATTGACACTACAGGTAATGGTATTGTCAAAAAATGTCAGTTGCAAACTTAGTCGGAACTTAGTGGAATAAGGTTTGGTTGTTGTTTGTTGTTGTTCGATGGACAAATTGTTATTGGTTAATTGTTCAGGCTGAAAAGTATCTGTTAGTTTGAAACAATGATTTACAATCTTAAAATAAAATGCCATTTTTTCCTGCTGTAGGGTAGATTTGCCTGGTACTGATTGGCAGTTAGTTTCTACTAGTGATGGGAAAAAATATTACTATAACAAGCAAACCAAGGTATGATTTATGTCCATCTCTTAACTTAATGATCTTGGTCATTTTTCTATTTTGCTTGCCATTTTCCTTGTATATTTTACTCTAGGATGTATCAACTCTTTTTGACGTGACATTGCCTGTTTTGTCTTGTTATTTTTTGCTTTATTCACTGCTTCTCCTGGTCATGCCATTTTCACGTGTTATTTGCTTCACTGTGACAATCTCTTTTTGTTGGTCCTCTCTACAATCCCTTAACCTCTTGTAGTAGGTGTAATATTATTGGTAGCACCAAAATAGGTTGTCAAAATCAGGATCTCGCTATATATCATTAGGGTATAGAAAAAGCGTAAATTGTAGGATTGTAACACGGATCATAAGAACCAACAAGTAGACAAAATTATAGAAATAACTAGGAAAAATTACTTTAGCATAAAATTTTCATTAATTTAATCATTAATAGCAAATGTTTTATCCAAAAAAAGATAATAGAAAATTTGATTTCAATTTATAGAAAAGATAGATGAAGGGAAGAAATTCATTCATTGTATGATTAATCGATACAGAATTCTCAGAGTTCCAATGTCTTTTGTTTGCGAACAGTCCTTATTTTGCTATTCTCAAAAGCTCATTTAAAACATTGCAAGTCCCAAAACCCTAAAATATGTGCACAAACAGTCAGGGTTAATTATGAGTCAATTTATGGGCCGGATCCAATTGTTAAATAACTTGATCAAAACGATTCTGAAGCAAGTAAAAACAAAAAAATGGATCGTTGGGATCTCAAGATCGCACGATTTAAAGATCCTTCTCTAGGAGTTCAGTGCCCCAGCCAAATCCACGATTTTTGTGCCACTTAAATTGGTGGCCGGTTATCGGAGCGTAAGATCGTACAATTTCGGGAGTTAGAGCATAGTCCCAACAAACATGATCATAACTCGAGTTATGACATCTTACTCAAAATGATAGCACCAACAACAACAATAAGCAACATTTAATTATATTCTCATTGTATATGAAGCCTACATCTCATATTTTAGTTACAACGAATAATATAATAGACAAATATTGACACATCTGAATCACTGGAAGAAAAAAAAAACTAATACATATATGATTGGATATTACATGCCACAATCAGAGAAACAAAACAAAGTCTGAAAACCATTGAACCACACTTCAACAAAATGAGCATGGGCAAATAACTTACCAGCAAGAAGCTCAGTACATCCAGAACAGAACTAGAAGCAGCACATCAAAGCCAGAAATGGACCAAAGTGTGATCAACCCTCTCAATCCGATCCATTCATGCCTTTCCTTCCCAACCATAACCCACAGATCACGTCAAGTAGCAGCTACTAATAAAAGCTTAGAACCACAGCTCAAAGATCAAGGAGAGTGTACAGGTAGTCGGGATGGATCAAACATTTGGAAATCAGCACTGTTAATTTTGTTTCCTTCTACATGTGTATAGTGTGCAAAAGTCAGGTTCAAAAACTGTATAACAGTTCATTGCTGCCCCACAAAATAGATACGTTTCTTTAGTGGTTTTTTTATCAGCACTGAGTGTGTCCTACCTTGTAGAATTTTTTTGATGGTCTGAATGAAAGAAATGAGGCATACATTATTGTTGATATAACTAAAAGAGTGGTTATTAAGTCGATGCATTAATGAAACATTAACCCCACCATCAATTTTCCTAAATAAGCAGCATATTCACTAGAATTTTGTAAATTGGCTAAATTTTTTCATATATATACTGGTACTGCTTTTAATTACATTGTAATGGTATTCCTCTATTATGTCATTTTTTATTCTTTGGCTTATGTTTTGTATTAGACAAGCTGCTGGCAAGTTCCAATTGAGGTGGCTGAATTGAAAAAAAAGCAGGATGGTGATGTTACGAAAGATAGTTTAATGCCAGTTCCAAATACTAATTCATCTTCTGATAGAGGGTCTGGAGTGGTTGCTCTGAATGCTCCTGCTATTATTACTGGTGGTCGTGATGCTGCAGCTCCTAAGCCCTCTAGTGTACAGAGTTCACCATCGGCACTGGATTTGATCAAGAAGAAGTTGCAGGAATCAGGAGCACCTCTTACATCCTCTTCTATTCCTACACCATCAGTTCAACCAGGATCTGAATCAAATGGTTCAAAAGCAACCGACTCTACAGCTAAGAGCCTGCAAAATGATAATAGTCAAGATAAACAGAAAGATGCTAATGGCGAAGCTAATGTCACTGATACATCTTCAGATTCAGAAGATGAAGATAGCGGGCCTTCAAAAGAAGAGTGCATAAATCAATTTAAGGTAAATTTCTTTCTTTCTTTCTTTAAGCTGATGTAGTTTCGTTTTTACTTCTTTCCTACTATTGTCTGTGTTTCTGTTATGAGGAAACCTGATCCTTCGCTAATCTACTGTTGTCTTTGTTAGTATGAATTGATTCCTTTCTTACTACATTATTACATATTTTAAAGACCTGATAATGAAGTTGCTCTGGTTGAAGATTTTAGTGTGTTCTACTTTTGGTCATATTAAAAGGTGTCATGAGTAGGGCAACAATACACACCATGATGAACTCACTATCTAACGTGCCTTAGTTTTAAATCTAGTATTATTTTGTATCTATTTGTTCCTATGAATTTTGTATTTATTTGTTCCTATGAATTTTGTAGGAGATGCTTAAGGAGCGAGGTGTTGCACCATTCTCAAAGTGGGAGAAAGAACTACCAAAGATAGTATTTGATCCCCGTTTTAAGGTATTTTGTGACCAAATATTTCCCATTATTTCATTTGAAAATTAGAGCCTTCCTTCATCTGGAACTCATACAAATTGGTTTGGCTGTGCATGAATCATGTACAAGCGCAATGGGAAAATTTCTTGAACTTTGTCTTACATCTGTTTTTCTTTATGGTGCCTGATTGATATCCATTTTAGTGTGTGATTATGGTTATGAATCATGTACACGTCTAATTTGATTCTTGCAGGAAAAATTTTCCTTACCTAGTTTATGGTTTAAGGTTACCTTTCATGGGTTTCAGTCAATGCTTTGGGACTCAACTTTTTTTTGTGATCTTGTATCTAGTTTTAAAGTTTACTCAATTCTTTCCAAAAGATGATATACCCTCCTCCATCTTTGTAGGTCTGTGTCTAATAAAATATTTTTACCCCCATTATTTTTGTAGTCATATGCAAAATTTAATATTAATGGTAATATGTGTCAATACAGGCTATCCCTAGTTATTCTGCTAGGAGATCCTTGTTTGAACATTATGTTAAAACTCGCGCGGAAGTAGAACGCAAAGAAAAGCGTGCTGCACAGAAGGCTGCAATTGAGGGGTTTAAGCAGTTGTTAAATGAAGCCTCAGAGGTTAGTGTTGCCTTGTTTGTAGATCATTTGTTTTTATAATTGTTCTGCTATCAAGTCTATCTACCTTCAATTTCTGCAACCACTGAAAGTGTATGGATAATTTGTTTGTCAGGATATTAATGACAACACGGATTATCATACTTTTCAAAAGAAATGGGGAGACGATCAACGGTTTGAAGCATTGGACCGCAAGGAACGGGAGCATCTTCTTAACGAAAGGTGCCACTTTGTGTTTAATTGGATGTTTTTAAACTTTCTAACTTCATTTTCTTTGTGCTGTGGTGTGTTCACATAAATCTCCATCCTTGCCATTGAATTAGTTATATGAATTTTTAGTTTTTCACACTGATCTTAACTTCTGGGTTTGCTAGCCTGGTAACCAAGTTTGTCTGTTGTACCGGCCAAACATATTATATTTATTTGAGAATTGCCATCTTCTAGGCTCTAGGGCATCTAGTAGTTTTTCCATAGGAATGAAAGCATAATATTCCCTTCGTTACTCCTTTATATTCCACATTCTCTTCCAAGGACATCAAGAGATGGAACGCCTGTTAGCGTAACTCATTTCCTTATTACAAAAGGCATAAAGGCAAACAAATCAAGTCATGCTTGCTGCATGCGGGTGTTTTCTTATTTCACCAGTGTCAGCATGTTTGTTGCATGCAACAGTTCATCCAAAATGAACGCCACCTTTCAAGCCATCCTTTTTGATTAATATTTCTCAAAATTTGGTACATCCAACTCAGCTAAGTTCTTACTTTTGTCTGAATATATCTATTTTGTTTTGGTTTGGATCCTCATTTGGGTTGATATTGAACTTTTTCCTAGACAGTGAAATGATTTCTAATGATAATGCTTGAAAGCAACATGAGTCAGCAGGTAGTAGGCTAATGACAGACTCTCGGATTCACTGTGGTGTGTCCTTATGCCCTCTAAACTCTTTGGATTTGGCATGGTAAATGGTTTCTTATGTCAATGTGATATTTGCAGAATCCTAGTTGATGGGGTTCATGTTTGTGTTTCAGAGTGCTTCCTTTGAAGAAAGCTGCTGAAGAAAAAGCTCAAGCAAGACGTGACGCTGCTTCTGCCAGTTTTAAATCAATGCTTAAAGAACAAGGAGATATCACTTTTAACTCCCGTTGGTCCAAGGTATGGGAACATTATGAATAAGTTGTGACATACTTTTCTGTTTTTAAGATGAGGCTTTTGAAGCACATGTCTTAGCTCAAGTGCTGTGTCTGTATGACATATAAACCAAATTTGTGGGTCTTTTTTTTATGGGATTTTCATAATCCACCCCCTAAAAAGCGTGCTTCCGGAAGTAGTGGTCGAGTTCAAACCATGAGCTCAGTTCATAGGCTTAATTAGTATTGGTGGAGTTCTGTTGAAAGGTCTCTTGTTTTGGTGACTGAATGACTTTTGTTTTTTCTAATTAAATGCCCCTAGAATTGCAAATGATCTGTAAGCAATAGAAGAAGAGGAAAATGATAAATTCCAAATAAGAAAGAGAACTCTTGCTCACACACTGATTGAGTTATGTTCAGAGTGAAAACTTTTCTCGGTTCTACAAAAGAAAATGGCAGAATTCCTTTTAGTAGTTAATACTACATATAAATTTTGTTATAATTTTAGGAGGAATTATATTAATTTTTGGATAAAGTTCCTTTGAGTAGTATGATGTTAAGCTAATATTTTCTATAAATCCTGAACAAGTGAGCTTGTGTACTTTCTAGTTTCGTGTTCCTATGAGTTATTGTTTAACTTATTTGTGAATTTATCATTTAATGATGTCTAAAAGGCCAGGTGCAATAAGAAATTAACTCTTCACAATTGACAATTTATCGGAGTGCTAGCAAGATAGAAGCGTTTTCTTGGTTACTAAGAATGATCTCGGCAGTTGAAAAATCATATGCTTTTCATTAAGATCTCCATTTACATTCACTTACATATATGTATGTTTAGGTAATTTTGGTTCATGTTAATCTCTACTTTTCTGTGGGGTGTTTAATTTTACTGTTTGGTTGATGCAGGTTAAAGAGAGTTTGAGAGATGATTCGAGATATAAATCTATAAAGCACGAGGATAGGGAATTTTTGTTCAATGAGTATATATCCGAGTTGAAAGCTGCTGAACATGCAGCAGAACGAGAGACCAGAGCTAAAAAGGATGAGCAGGTACTAGGTGGTTAATAGTACATAATATGTAATGAATGCCTTTGAAATCATTAGAAAGTTGGTAAATTGAAGAAAGAATAACCGTCATCCACTTTTTTTTAATTGATGCCTTGACATGATGCTACAGTTAGTTCGTAGCGGCTAAATACTGGTAAACTACTTCACATATACCATTTCTGGCTAAATGGAAGCTTAGCTTGTTAGAGTGACTTCTATGACAGGCTTTATTGATGATTTTTCTGTTTTATGTCGGATTGTGTTAGTTAAGTCGGTGTATCAATTTTACTTGTATACTATACGGATGTTCTCCTAGCAGCTCATTTTTAGTAACTTACTATAACATTGATTTTTGAACAAATTAAAACTCTTAAAACTGATTTGCAGGAGAAGTTGCGGGAAAGGGAGCGGGAGTTACGTAAAAGGAAGGAAAGAGAAGAACATGAAATGGAAAAAGTACGAATAAAGATTAGAAGGAAGGAGGCAGTTACTTCTTTTCAAGCTTTACTCGTGGAGAGAATCAAAGACCCTATGGTATGAAGCTTTTGTTCTTCTTGCTACTGTGGTTATTTTGAAGATTAATTTCCTTTTCAAAATCTGAAAGGATTAGAATATCTTTTAGTTGCTAGAGTTTTAAACAATTCATTTTGGTTTCTTAAGTATTGATATTTTTTCCAGCTTTATTCACATGGGTTCCATTTTAATGTTGTTTACTCCCATCTTGAATTGGACTAAACTGCATTTAGTTAATTATTAGGAGGTTTTGGTTGAACATAAAAAAAAATAGATGAATGCAAATGAGTTTCTGAGACTTGAAGGCTGAATTATACCGGAAAATTAGCTGTTTGTGTATGTTCTTAGGCGTCGTGGACAGAATCAAAGCCCAAGATAGAAAAAGATCCACAAGGACGTGCAACCAATTCTGTTCTTGATTCAACTGACATGGAAAAACTCTTCTGGGATCATATAAAGATGCTTCAGGAAGTAAGTGATAATATCTGATGCTAGTGATATTTGTGACGTTCTCTCTTATGTTGTTGCCTGTACTTTCCTATATATGTACTGTATATTTATTCTTAAATGGGACAGAGTGCCATTTGAATGGGAGAGGGTCTCTGTTTGAGTAGAAGTGTACTTTGGTTTAAAAATGTGGTACTTACATTTGTGACTCTTGTGATTGGCCAGCGTTGTGCTCACGATTTTAGAGCTCTTCTAGCTGAAGTCTTGACTTCTGAAGCTGCATCCCGGGAATCTGACGATGGGAAAACAGTGCTTAATTCATGGTCTACTGCAAAACGTCTTTTAAAACCCGATCCAAGATATAACAAGGTTCAAAGAAAAGATAGAGAAGCCTTGTGGCGCCGGTATGCAGAGGATATGCTGCGGCGGCAAAAGTCATCTCATGATTCAAAGGAAGATAAATATACAGATGCCAGAGGTAGAAAGTCTCTAGAATCTTCCAAACATACATATGAATCAGGAAGATCGCACGAGAGAAGATGATTTTGTTTGTAATTCTTGTGTTTTTGGTTTTCTCATAATTCATAGATTAGGTTTCATAAGCCTAACATTAGAACAGAAACATATTATACATTGAAGTTATAAATGCTGTTGTAGTATATCCCTTTTATTCTCTTGTCGCTTTAGGATGATATGAATATCATTTATATTGTACACTACTCCCTTCGTCTCATAATAATCCCTTCGTCTCATAATAATCATTGCTTTTAACAAAGAAAATTTGTTTCAAATTGTTGATATTTAAATAGAGGTATATGCTGTAAATATAAGAAAATCACATTCTCTTTTAATCACTGTTGCTGATTGTACATTGTTGTAGTTGAAAGACAGTTTATTCATGTCTTTCATTTCTCTCATTTATCAAGATATAGCTTAGTGAATTTCTTAATCCATCCCATATTCTTCTTAGCCACTTTTGTGAAATTCTCAAAATGCCCTTCAAAATCGGAAATTTATTTCTGGGGCGTACTATCAACTGATATATTTTGTCACACACCGGGAATTAACTTTCGGACCTTAACTGTAATTATATTTCCAGTTTCGTTCATAACAGAAATTCAGGAAAATTATTTTATTTTCTAACAAAGAGATACATAAACTTAGTAAATACATACCGAAAATTAAACATAAATTAAACATTACAAATCAATATCCTGGTGGATGTTGCAGCATCCTCACAATGTCATCGACAATTCTTGATAAAGTCACATCTAGCTTGAGTGGAACTTTCTCCTAAATTTTTTGATAAATCGATCACATAGCCCGTAAATCGTCGTCGTTCTTCATTTCACGGTTCATGAACTGCAGATTCCCTTCATTGTTGATTGATGGCGAACAATACTCAATCTTCTCTACCTTTTGACCGTCGTCCTAAGGAACAAGTTCCTGCAAAGTTTCACGTAACTCTTCGATTGGGGTGTACACCGTGATCTTGAATTCGCGAGACGGTTCGTCACCGGGAAAATGGACAACTCCAGCAACCCATTCGATGTTCAGTTTCATGTCCATTTCTGATTTGTTGTGTTGTTGTATGGAACAATATAAGAGGAAGGGTGTTTTTATAGTAGAAGGATGTAAACATGGACCATAGAAATCTTATTGTGTCAGTGAAAAAACCGGAAGTTAAATTTCGGTTTCCTACTTAAGACCAAAATTGGAAGTAAACTTCTGGTAAATGCCCTGGGACTGAAAAACCAGAACAAAAACAACATGTAACTTCAAAATCTCATATATTCAAATTTTTGGCAAATGGTCAAATTACAAAAATGAATATATTTCCACATCATAATACATTATTAAAATGAAGTTAACGGTACAATGATACTTATACTACTTGAAAGAGCTGAAAAAAGTATCGTCGGATAAATCCACTGGTGCCACCCCTTTCGACTTTTCCCTATTTATTTCTATATCTATATCCTCAACTTGTTGTATTCTTGCATCCTTTCCATGAAATTGTCCGGCCATGTCTCCGATGCTCCCTTAAAATGAAGTGCTCACTCCGATGATGTCGGTGGTATCGAACATCCCTGTTTCAAGTAGACTTGAACAAAATGCCGTGGATTTGAAATCCACCCAACACAAATGATAAGATCAATGGGATTTGATGTAGGAGCAGTGCACAGAGGAAAATAAGTCTTCGAAAAACCGTATCGGATCAGATTAATACACACCCTCTCATACACACTTGCTATGAGATGACCCATCTCATGGAACCACATCCATTTGTCCTCTGATGCACATCCAACCTTAACAAGTACTAGTGCAAGATGTATTTCCTCAATCTTTTCCTTACTCCCGAACACACGTGTGTACAACTCTGTGTGTTTCGTCAACTCTGTGATCAAAGTATCTCGCACAATATTATAATAATCTTCACGACTACCTAGCAAACAAGATACAACTCGAAAGCCATAATTACCGTCACCGGCCACATTCACGATCCTTTCAACGTATTTGTGCATTAAAACCAGCATGTGATCGATGGAAGGTATTTTTGATGTAAGCGGTGTAGGCGGTGGTTTGCTAATACGGACACCTTGGAAGCATATTTCTGAGATTTCGGTGTAGGTGAGTTGGGAAATACCTTGTCAACATGTTCATAATGCGAAGGATTTCTCGTAGTAGAATTGTCGGCCGGTGTAGGTTTCAACTTTTTCGGTGCACCTTTTGTTTTTATCAATTGAGAGCACGGTTTCAAATCCGTGGTCTCCGGGAACGCAATTTTCCTCAACTCTTTTTTGATTTGGAGCTTCGTGGAGTCACCGGCTCTCAAAAATCTCACTTGTATTGCTTCCCATTCGGTAAGGATGGAGATGTTTGATGTATCACTTTTCATTTTTCTGTCATCCTCAAAACTAAGTCTCTTCCAATGATTAGAGACCTCGTTCATACCTATCGGGACATTACCACTCAGCTTCTTGGCTATCACACAAGCACGTGGGAGACCATATGTTTTCACAATAGTGCACCCACACTTTGAGGCGTCATTACCGACAATTGAAGCTCATGTGGCCTCATGGAAAATATAATTAAGCGCCACCCGAGATATGTTACCGACCAATTGAGAATATAGCATATTCTCCTTGAACTTGTGTTACAACACCGTGATACTGCGACCAAATATCGTTTGTATCTCATTATGCTGGTTCATGATCATATGGTTCACAGCTTCCCAACCCGTAATCAAATCGCCCTTGCTATTTGCTAACCAATTCTTGAGACAAGCATGCGCAGATTCAACTCAGTTTGATGTTGTATGTCCGAGGTGCATAACCTGATCAGTCCATGCAAAAACAAATCTCTCTTTCACCTGATCAAGTATTGTGTTCTCCACATATTTCAACAGATTCAGATATTTCTCACAAATAACTCGGAATTGTAAAATAACATCAGTATACATATCTTTTGTAGATGCATTAACAATAGCATTCCATGCAGCCATGATTTTTTTCACAATAACACCAGACTTTACCAGCTTTCCATCTTCACCCGCTACCTATTTCGACCCCGCAACAGGTTTAACCCGACTTCTCACATTTTTTGTAATATGGTACCTACAAAGTAATACGGAAGAAGTCAGAAATACAGTTGCAACGACATTCATTAAAGTCGTATCACGGTCGGTGACAATTACTTTGGCATATCCTCTTGGTCCTTCAACATGGACTGACACACCTCTAACGCCCACTGAAAGTTATCTTCTTTTTCGCATTCGAGAAATTCAAAACCAACTGAGTATGTCTTCTCAGTCGATGTAACACCAACAATTTCCAACAACGGAAGCCTGTACTTGTTTGTTTTGTACGTTGAATCCATTATGAGCACGGTAGGAAACGTGTTGAACAATTTAATGGAATCGGGATGACTCCAGTAAATGTCTCTAAAAGTTTCCCCATCATCACCCCGTCGGTGCCTACAAACATAATTATTGTCATCAAGAATTTTTAGAAGGTGTTGCATTTCGGTTCGATCCTCCCGAATAGCCAACTTCGTTTGATAACGCTTGTTGTACACTAGTTTGATATTAGAGGTGCTCTCTGATCTTTTGCGCTTCAATGTTGCAAGAATGTTTTTGGGAGGTACCAAATTCAGAGTCATGTCGGAAACACAAGTCTTCTCATACGGAAGTAGCCGATATGCTATTGGATGACCAACCAACTTTGGAGTTAAATCATGATTGTGTTCTCCGCTTATCATGATGTTTACCTGAAATTCTTATTTGTTGAGCTTTTTCTGATATGATGAACCAAAAAAGTATGGATTTGGAGTGGAAAACGGATTGGCAATGGATAGGGTTGAAGGAGAAAGTGAAGAATGGTGGTGATCACCATGGTTGCTGCTTATAGCAATTAGCATTTGTGAAAAAAAATCAGAAATAAACTTCCGGTAACATACAAAATATCCAGGTGACATGTAATTCAATGTTCCCGCTTCTGTGGCCGGAGTTATACTTTTGGTACTATACTGGAAGTTAATCTCCGATACTGTTTTTTACTGATTCTTGGGTGCCACCACATTTTGTTTGGTTTGAACGAAATTGGGTGTTAACTGAAAATAAACTTCTGGTTTTCAGAGGGGTATTTTGGGGGTTTTTGCGGGATGCGCCCACCCCTATGGGGTGGATTAAGAAATTCATAAAGTTTATTGCGAGACAATCTAAAGCCGTGTTATAAAGTTGATCCACTATCTCTTTTGTGACTTCAATGTTGTACTATTCTCAAACCTGATATTGTCTAAACACTAAAAAAACTGTATATATGGACATGAATGTTGTATATGAACATGATTACATGTATGAAAAATGCATGAACAATATAAAGGAGGTTTAGTCTTCTAATGAATGATATGATATATAACAAAATAAAATAAATAAAGCAGAAAAAGTAAATTAAAATTAAAAAATTCAAGAACATTGACAGAGTCAACGAGACTAATTAGAGGGAGAGAGAATATAAATAGTTCAAAGAAATAAAATTTCTTATATTGAAATTTTGATTACAAACTTATGAAAATATATGATGAAAGTAGCAAAAAGTTTTTTTGAGAATAGAGAACTTAGGTTCTAATTAGATAGAGTTTGGGTGTGATGATTTTTGTCTTGAAAATCATGTGTTTTGAAATGAAAAATAAAAGTCTACTTATAAGCAAAGCATAATTGCCAAGTAAATCAAATATAATAAAATTTTGAAATTCATATTTATTGCACTACAATTTTGAGTTTGTCTTGATTGAAGAGTCGAGTGAAAGAGTGGGGAGTGGGCCTCAGTTGATAAAGTTGTCATAATATCATTGCAATTTTAGACTATTGAATTGTGCGTGATATTTTGAAGAGTCTTTGAGTAGAAGAGTGGGGAATGAATCCCAATTGATAAATTTGTAAATTAATTGAGACTTATTTGATTTTCTTGAATGTTTTGAGGATAAGGGTTTGGTTACTCGTTTCATCGAAAAACTTCTAAAGCCAAATTGAATTTAGAAAAGAGATTTTTTCTTTCAATTCAACTTTATTTTCTTTTTTTCTTTAGAAATTCTTTTTTCTTCTTTTTTCTTTTTATGAATATTATTTTTCTTTCTTTTCTTTTTTCTTTTTTCATTTTTTAATCTCTCAAAGGTAGTCAGAAGTTAAAAAGATGTTGAGCTCAGTCTCCACTGAAAGGGTACGAGGTGGATTCTTCAGAAGTGATATCTTCATTATCTTTAAATTTGTCCTTGTATCACTCACCTTTCCAATACCAAGCTTTTGAAAGATAGATAATGACATTAGGCTCACACGAGAACTTGAATCGATTAGAACCTTCTTGAAAATTCAATCTTTTATAATGCATGGGACTGAGATATATCCAAGATCCTTGTGCTTGATTGAGATTCTCTTACCTGGCGACATTGCATTGCATTTTTCATTAAGGGTTACCGCCCCATCTTCTATTGGTCTATTTCTAGATATTACCTCATTCATGAATTTATGATACATGAGCATTTAATTGAGTGCTTCAAAGAAAAGCATATTGATCTCTAACTTTTTTGAACATTGTGATAATTTCTCAAAGTCTTTCTCTTTTGGGTCCTTCTCTGTCACTCTAGGAGGGTAAGGTAACTTAATCATGAGTTTAGCTTTCTTTTTTAATTTTCTATTCGTTTGGCTTTTCAGGTGGTATAACTTCTTATGGTTCTTTCTTATTTTCCATCACTTCCAACTCTACCTCCAGGACATGGTCATTATTTGTTGTATTTTTTTATTTTTTTTTATCTTTAGCAACTTTTCAGACTTCTTGTTGTGACTGTAACACCCTTCTAGCTCCACACATAATATTCATATAATTTATGAGTTAAATTAAATAAAATCACCACTCAAGAGTGTCACACTACATAGAAAACATCATAATGACAATTCTGCTCTGTAACACGGGTTACATCTATGTTAAAAATGCATTTAATTATAATTCTTCATTTCATTTAAAACCACCGCAGCAGAAACCATCATCATAATAAATCTCTTTATGAAACAAACTCATAATAATTATAGTCTCATCAAAAGTCAGGAGCAAAACTAATCTCATATCATCAAAATCCTCATAAAATATGTTTATAGTAGAAACATAAAATTCACATAACAAGCATTCCCAACCCGATGTCACATATCAATGCAAGACAACAATAATGTAGTAAACTAAACAAAAATACTATGAAGCTATCATTGACGCTTCTATGAACTACTCCTGGTAACATGCATGTTACCCACATAGAGGAAACCCTGTAACAGAAAGAACGAATAATCACAATTTATTATAAAAGACATAAGAAAAAGACAAGTAGTTACAACAATATCATCATATAACATCACATATTATTCATCACCATGTCATACTCATATATACATCATAATAGCACTCATACACATTTCATCATTAAAATCATCACATACTCACATAATTCATAACTATCATCTCATCAACAAAATCATGCAATGTCACATAGGATGTTAAAGCACAATACTGACTCAATACATGTGGTACCAATATTTTATGAACATCTAATTCATCACCCTCCAAATATTCCCACCATAGAATTGATTTCCTCTTGGAACTAGAGCACATCATAAATGCACTCAATCCACACAATAGGATCGAGACTCGTCACAAGCGGACCTCCATCCAAAAATAGCGGACCACCATCCAAACTAGTTCTATGAATGCATGATGCACAAAACATCACATAAAGTTTGACCACGGTTAGTCAATTGCATCATAATTCATATAATAATCATCTCATAACATGTATTCACATCAAACATGCACCTCATTAAAATATCATCACAGATAACATCAATTGCACCACAAACACAACAACATCATAACAACTTCATAGCAACATCATATTCATCATTAAAGCAAATAGAACCTCATGGCATATCAAACATGTAATAAATCAATCTCATTCACACATAGGTACAAGAATCATGCATCAAACAACTCATATAATTCTATCATAATAAAGTTTTGTGCGTTAGCTTCCCAATTCTTTAAACGGAGTCCTGAAACTCAAATTATGGCCTCTGAAAGTTACTGCCAAGGATGTTTGCTTTTCCTTCGCATTCTACATAATTTCTCTATGAGCCCTAGCCTCTTCTTCTCATTTCTCCTAATTCTACGACTGTACAGAATGTTCATTAATCTTGAATTTTCTGTTTTTACCCCTAGGATCTTTTCTATGCTATTCCTCTGATGTCCTTACTTAGCATCATAATTTCCACCATGCCCTTTTTCTTGGCTTATCACCACCGATATAGTCTGGTTCAGGGGTGAGTTCCCACCATGCCCTTATTCTCTCTACACGCCAATTATTATATTTTTCCCTTTATTAATAATTTCTCTTATAGATTTTCTACATCATCCTCTACCTACATCTTCCTGATTCATATCCATATAATCTACCCACCTTACCATAAAATCTACAAGTCTTCTCTCTATATACATAAACCATCTAAGTCAATTTTCCACCATCTTTTTTTACTATAGGTGCTACCCCCAACACTCTCACTAATATTTCCCTTTATAATCTTATCATATATAGTCTTACCACAAATCCAACGCAATATCCTCATCTCTACTACACTTACTTTATTCTTGTGTTGATTCTTAGTCGCTCAATATTTTGTCTCGTACAACGTTACAGGTTTTATGCAATCCGATAAAAAATTTCCTTCAGTTTGAGCGGTACTTTTGTGTCACATAAAACCCCTGAACTCATCCCTTATTCTATCCATCCAACTTGAATTTGATGGTTTACATCCCTTTCCATTTCTCCATCATTTTGTATTGCATAACTGAGATATTTAAATTGCCCGACTTAAGGGGTGATATGGTCTCCAACTTTAACTTATATGTTAGAAACACTTCTCATTTTGTTAACTTATATTCCAGATACCCTTTCTTACTTCTCGAAGAAATCCATTCATTTTTATACCTGTATCCAAGTTTTCAACCTCTCATTTCAATCCTTCTTCGGCTCTCCAAGTAATATTGTATCATCTGCAACAAACATGCATCTTGGTGCGAGCTCTTGGATGTGTTCTGCGAGTACATCCAAAATTAAGGTAAAAAGGTAAAGAGCTTAGAGTTGAACTTTATTGCAAACATATTATAATGGAGAAATCATATGTTTCTCCACCTTACACTAGTAGATACTACTTCATACATATATTAGATAGTTTGAATATATGAAATCCTAACCCTCTTCTTTTCTAGGGATTTCTATAAAATTGCTCTAAGAACTCTATCATACATCTACTCCAAGACAATAAAAATTAAGTGGAAGTCTTGTTGGTCTATCTGATACTTCTCCTGTTGGTCCATCTGATACTGCTCCATTACACGTCGTAGTAGATAGATAACTTATAAGGTTAACCTCTTAGATATAAAACCAAATTGATTCTAAATAACTTGAGTCTTTTTTCTCAGTCTTTGTTCAATAATTTTTTCTCATAACTTCATGTAATGACTCATAAGTTTAATCCCTCTATAATTTGCATAATGCATAATTTTGTATATCCTCTTTAATCTTATAGATTGGAACTAAAATGTTTATTCTCCATTCATCAAACATTTATTTTGACTTGATAATTTCGTTAAAGAAATTTGTGAGCCACTCAATACCTTTATCTCCAATAATTTTCACAATTCAATGGTATGCCTAACCGTATTGTTGTTACTTATCATTTTCAACGCTTCTTTTACCCCATTTTTCTTAATTCAAAAACAAAAGTTTCAACCTTCTTCTCTAATATCGAGTCTACTTGAACCCGAAGAAATAACATATCATTTATTTAATAAATTATATAAATACATATTTTATCTATCCTTTTTATCCCTTTTCAAAACCAAAATTTTGTCTTCTTCACCTTCAACACATTTGACTTGATCCAATTCTTGTGTCTTTATTTTTCTTTCCTTGGCAAACTTATATATATTTATTTATCCCTCATTGATTCTTAAAGATTGGTATAATATGTCTAAAGCTTGGATTCTTATTGCACTCGCCACTTGTTAGGTCTTGTTCTTAAATTTCTTATATTTTCCCAAGGTTTCAATATTTTTTACACATAGGCCATTAAAACTATCATTTTTACTCTTTACTTTCAACACTTTCGTTCCACCACCACAGTTTTTTACCCCTAGGCCCAAAATCTGTTGATTTTTCCAATGTTTCTTTAGTTAATTTTTTATCTCTTGGACTATCTTATTCCACATATTATTTGCATTTTATTGTAGTTATCCAAACCTAGGGTTTAAGGTAAAAAAACTTCCTTGTTTTTTTACCATTCAAATTCCACGACTTAATTTGTGGAGCTACCATGTGACTCTTTCTCTCTTATCTTCTCTTGATTCTTACATTCATAACCAATACTTTATGTTGAGTTCTCTCTCTCTCTCTCTCTCTCGGAATAACTTTACTGTACAATTTGACTTCCTAATAAGAAAATAATCTTTCTCAGAATATGTCATCTCATTCTTATATGTGATAAGATGCCGTCTCTTTTTCTAAGCTAATTATTCACTATAGTAGAATCAAAAGCTGACAAAAACTCCAAGATGAATTTATCCTCTAAATTTACCTTCTCGAGACCATGCCACACACACATTTTCAAAACTTCTTGTTATGCTCTCTACATGTCCATTTAGATCTCTTCCTAAAAAAACTTATCTTTTTAAAATATATCTTAAAATAAACCTTCTAAATTCTTCCAAGATTTTATCTTAAAGTGTGATGTTAGCCCAATCTAAAATCTGTAAGCACTGATAATATTAAAGATACTTGTTTCACAACAAATTTCAATGTTATTATTCAATTTCCTATTCTTTTCACATGCACACTATCCTTCTTCCAATCATTGTCTACAATATTTTCTAAATATTAACATTTTTGATAGTTGATTTAATTTTTTTCCTCTAGGTCATCTATATAATACTCTTAATCTTTTATTTTAAATTTCGGGAAAAAATAATCGCAGCAATAATTTGTAAAAATATGTTATTTTTACATAATTATCTCTATACTTAATTTTTGTGTGTGTAAGCAAGATATTATATAAGGGAGAATTAAGGGTTCTCCATCCTATTTACACAAACGGACGAAAACTCCGCCAAAAAGAGATATTACAAACCAATTAGAAGTATGATAAAATTAGCAAATGGTCTTTGCTAAACTCGTAGAAACTACAATTAAAATGAGTAATTCCTCCACAAAAAGTCCACTTCTAAATCAAAGTTTTAATGCTTAAAACCGTATTATTCACATTTCAATCCTCATTCCGAAAATAAATTCCATTTCTTAACAATTAAATAGTGCACGAAGTGGCTAACCAAACAACACCTAACTTTCCTTTCTTCACCTTTTTATCCCTACAAAATGAGTACCAACTCATGAAATTCGAAAGGCACTCTTTCTCCTCCATCTCCAACTTACCAACCCAAAAAGCTATCTGCCTCCAAATTCTTTTAATCATATCACACAAAAAGAAGGAATGATCCCTATTTTCTATTTATATACCACAAAAACAACATTTCAAAATTTCTATGGAAAAAGAAATACCTCTATACACCAAGAGATCCTTTGTAGGAAGCCTATCAACAAGAAGTCTCCAACTAAAGGCCTTAATTTTGAATGACACTTCCGTCTTCCAAACCAAGCCTAAAACAATATCATTCCTATTACAAGGAACAAGATGAACTCGAAAACTAGCATAAAAATCGTAGCAAGAAGCCACCGAAAAGCCTTCTTCCGGATTAAGACTCCACACAACCAAATCCAGTTCGAACGAAACACCTCCAAACTCCTCCAACCTCTCTTTCAACAACTCAAAATCGGCCAAAACCACCGAATTGTGAACCATCGCGGCAGTTAAACCCAAGTCTCCCCACTTCAACCTATCTTCGATCCATCCTCATACCCGCCACCGACACTTCCTTCAAACAAGAAGTCGAAAATAAATCCCGAAAAATCTCCTTCAAAGATTTGTCCTCTAGCCATTTTACTTCTTGAAATGAAGTTTTAAAACCATTACGAATAATAAACCTATTAATAGAGATAATAGGATCTTCAATAAAAAAAATCCCTTATCTTAATAATGCCCTCCACCAACTAGAACAAGAAAAAGAGGTTAAGCTAAAGACACCTCCATAAAAAACCTTAATAGACAAATTTCCAAACCTGTATACTTAATGATATAATGAGAGAAAAAAAGTTGCATCAATTATAAATGTAATAAAAAAAATACTTTTATAGAAAAATTATTAATGTATCTAAGAGTTTGAAGAAAATCTTATACTTAAAAAACCATAGATGTAAAAATAAGTATTTTAATTAAAAAATTATGTTTTTTCAAAAAAATTATGTAAATTATTCTTAAAAGATATTGCATTTTGTATTTATATTTATGAAGAAAATAAACCAATATTTAATAAGAAAAAATGATTACCTAAAAATGTTATATTCTTCTCTCCTTAAATCAGTTTAATTGATAGTTAGAATATATAGCAATTATACACTTTCAATCTGTTGGAGGCTTCCTATTATCCTCTGTTAAAGTACCAAGACAAAGCTTATAATTTTCCGTGCGCGTACAGGTTCGGACAAAACTACGAACAGGAAATGCCAGTTGCTAAAACTACGGACAACCTGAAATAAGAATCAACGATGAAGCTGTTGTTGGGCACACTCAGCCTTTTAAGGCAAGTAATGAGATAGAATACTCGTCTGACAGAGATATCAAAACATGCTACATGTTTGATCAGAAAAACTTGCTAAGACCATGAAAAAATCGATGATTTCTCCTTTTTGAGTGTCTTCTAGATTCTTTTGTCATGACATATGGGACAAAATGTACCTGCATTGACATCAAATATCAGTAAACTACAATCCATTCCCCTAATACACATGACATCATTCAGCAATAGGAAGTTCTAATGAATTTGTTTGTAATAGATTAAAAGAAATTCTAATGGACTGATTGAGCATAGATTGGATTTTGTTGAACTGAAATTATGATTTCGCTATGAAAAGAAAAACATACTAAAGAAGAAAATTCTACTCCAAATGACACACCCAATTTGCTGGTTATTAAGTTTTTAACATGTAAGCAAACCATAATATTGACATTTGTTGTGAGAAAATAAACCCTCGGAATTGTATTTGTCTGCATCCTTTGTTTTGTAAACCAAGCTCATAGGACAATCTAATAGCTCAAAAAGCTCATTGCAGATCATGAATAGGGTTCACGAGGGCCGATTTGGCATTGCAGAAAAACTAAGTCTACAAAACCTACATTAGGTGATATAATTAACAAACCTGTGAATTATTCCTGACACCCAAATCTTGAAGCAAATGGTCATCATTTAAGAGCTTGTTGTTATCAAATGACAAACAATAATTAGCCCACACACTCTTCCTGCAATTAAATCACAATAAGTTTCAGCACAAAATAACAATTTCCATATACAAAATGAAGTAAGCAAATGAGAAACTGACCAAGAAATGTGACGATGCCCCATGCTAGATTGTTCCATGTAATTCACCTTCTTCTTGATAGCAAGTTTCAAAACCTTCACAGTTGCCGTATTCATTACAATCACATCAAACGAAGATGAATCCAATTTCAAAACCGAAATTCGCATTGCACTGCCCAATTCAAGTCCAATCAGTGTTTCCACTTCTTCCAAAGATGGATTCTTCGCCACATCACTCAGTATTGGATCTTCCAATAAAGCTTTCAACACCTTCTCCTTCTTCAATTCGCTCTTGTATTCTGCACCTTCACCCATCACATTCACACCACACTCTAAAATGATTGGAGTTACCACGGCGAGTTTGTTTTCAACAACCTTAGGTCGGTTGTGTTCTCTCATGTGATCACCTCATGTCCGTTGGATTAATCGAACGGATATGCGGAAAAACTTTAAAACTACATGGGATTTGAACCCCTCACTTATCTGAAACTCAAAATATAATTTCTATATTATCTCATAATTAAACCATTTACTATGGAGTAAGACTTCCGCATTTTGCTTCTTCTTGCATACAATACTTTTGTGCTTTATAGTCTTGTTTTCTTATTCAACATTTATTTTTTATTTTTTTTATATTTTATATCATCTGGTCTGTCTTTTACTTGATAATTTAATATTTATTTAATTTTTACTCATTAATGATAGTTTTTGTTTAATAAAATTTAATATCTTATTCACCACTTTTATTTCATATTTGTGTTTTTTTTAATGTTTTTTTTTTTTTAATAAAGTTGATTTTTTTTTGTGTCCTAATAAAATAAACCAAGTCTCTATTTATAGACAAAACAATTATGAATTTTGATGAAAATAAAAATAAATAAAAAATTAATTTACTATAAAATAATTGAATTCAAATAATTAATATTAGATAAAAATTTAAACATTCTTATAATTAAATAAAAATTCAAATAATTAATATTTTGCAAATTTTTTTATATGGCCCAACTTCTTCCTCATTCAACGTATTGAATATTTTCAACACTAATTAATTTATCTCACTTTCAACACTCCATTCAACACCCCATTGCAAGCATTCAACTATTGATTTTTTTTTCAACATCTCCATTGTACATAGTCTTAGAATATGTACAATAGGGAGTGTTGAAAAAATTATTCAATGGTTGAGTGCTTGTAGTGAAGTGTTGAATGAGATATTGAAAAGGATGTGGATTAATTGGTATTGAAAACATTCAAGATGTTGAATGAGGAGAGAGTGAGAGTCACATATAAAATTTTGCAAAATCTTATTGGTTTTAGCAAAATGTACCACGACCATGTGAATGTTAGCATATGGTGTGGGGGCCAATGTGTTTGATGAATACATCAAAATAGGAGGTACTACAATATTGGAGTGCTTGCGTAGATTCTGCAAAGAAATCATACTGTTGTATGAACCAGTGTATCTCAGAGCCCTAACTCAAGACGACTTACAAAAAATACTGCATGTTAGTGAAATGTGGGGGTTCCCAGGATTGATTGGGAGTATTCATTGCATGCACTAGGAATGGAAAATTGTCCTACATCACGGAAATGTCAATTTACTCAGGGAGATAAAGGAACCACTACTGTTATTCTTGAAGTAGTTGCAACTTATGATCTATGGATTTGACATGCCTTTCTTGGATGTCCGAGCACATTGAACGATATAAATGTTATAGACAGTTCACCTGTGTTTGATCATGTTGAATAGAGAAATACTCCAAGAGTGAACTTCTTTGTGAACCAACTTATTTGACGGTATCTATCCTTCTTATTCGACTTTCGTCAAATCAATTAGACTTCCTCAAAGTGAACCAGATAGTTTATTTGCAAAATATCATGAGGGATGTCGGAAGGACATTGAATGTGTATTTGAGGTGTTGCGGGTTCAATTAAAAATCAATCGCGAACCAACCCGTTTGTGACATAACCAATTTGGATCTCATCATGAGGTCATGTATCATATTGCATAATATGATTGTTGAGGATGAACGAGATACATATGCTCGATATTGGACAAATTATAAGTAATCTTAGGCAAGTGAGTCTAGTACACTTCAGTCATTCTCGACAGAGGTGCTACTTGCATTTGCGAATCATGTGCGTGCTAGCTTTGTGATGCGCGATTCAAATGTACATAACAAATTGCAAGTAAATATAGTCAAACATATATGAGCAAAGTTCAGAGTATTTCATGATTAAATAAATAGTTTATGAGTTGAGTCTATTGTACTAATTAAATTATGTGTGTTTCATTTTCAATGTGTTGTGTGTTTAGTGTATTGTATTTTTAGTTTTTTTTTTTGTAATTTTATCTCATCTTTATTACT
This sequence comes from Vicia sativa, assembly GCA_021764765.1. Taxonomy (NCBI): domain Eukaryota; kingdom Viridiplantae; phylum Streptophyta; class Magnoliopsida; order Fabales; family Fabaceae; genus Vicia; species Vicia sativa. The sequence goes on from CM038795.1 coordinate 83,408,514, forward strand.
TGCAAGGAAAAAATTATTTAAAAATATTAAATTAGAAAAAATTCAAATAAATTTTTAAATTTTTAAAAATAAAACAAACTAATTAACTCTTAATTATTTTAATATATAATCATAAAAACAAAAATATAAAAGAAAATAAGATTATGAAATAAAAGTGGTGAGATAGGGTGTTGAATTTTATTAAACAAAATTATTGTAGTGAGTAAAAATTGAATGGGTGTTGAATTATTAGGTGGAAGAAAAAAGATATGATGTGGAGTATAAAAAGTAAAAAAGAAAGATGTTGAATAATAAAATCATTGTGCATAATCTAATGTGCTTTCTCTAGTTCTTTTGTTTTTAATCTTAGTTTAAATCTTGTCTTTTGGGGTCAAGAAACGTTGGATTTGAACATTTTTCTTCAATAGTATGAAAAATAATCGGAAGGTTTTTGTAATGTCATATTAATCATGCTTTGAACCATCATTTCATCATTACTTAAATGGAATGGAAGTATGAAGTTTTAATTTTATCATGGAAATAGAAATCTAAAAACAAACATTTTTTTACATAAAAAAATATTTAGCTCATACCATTAATAATAATATTCTGAATACATGTTATTACAATAGTGAAAATCTGAAAACTAGCGAAGATGAAGCCACCCGTGCCAAAGCATGAGCAACTTCATTAGCTTGTCTCCTGGAGAACTTAACACGGGAGTTTGTAAAAGAAATAGATAACAAGCGACTGCATTCCTAAGTAATCGTACCAAATTCTGACGTAGTTGGTTTCAAGTGATTCACACCATCAACCACACATTTTGCGTCTATTTTAAAATCCATATTATCGAGGCCAAGTTCATGAAACCAATTGATAGCCGCTAAAAGACCAAGCGCCTCTCCATTAGCAACGTCAGGAATAAGAGAAAAATAATCTGTACGAGCAATAACAAAATGTCCCTCATCATTTATAATACATACTCATATGCCAACCTTATTGTAATTAAAAGAGGCGTCAACGTTGCACTTAATCCACCTAGTTGATGGTCACATCCACTTAATGCCAGCTAAATGGTGACTCTGACTAGAGTTACCGTCGCAGGCTAGTTGAGCTCCCCGTCAACCAGTCAAAAAATGTCAACCGGGGATTCTACCATAAGGTTCCAGATATGATTGTTTCTAGATTTTCAAATACTCCATAAAACTGTAGAGAAAATTTCCTATTAATCTGGGCTTAAAACCTGCAAAGAAGAAAAAGTAACAGCAGGAAAGGTGACACCAATCATGGTCAATGGATGAATAAGAGGAATTCACCCTATGCATGGTTGTTATCTTTTTAGAGTTTTTGTATTTATTGCCTATTGACATATGTTAGCGGAAGCATCATTGATTTAGAAAAACAAAAGAAATTGTTATCGAATCAGAAAAAGAGATTACATTTATCACTACCACTAAGCCATTTAAATAGGCCAAAATAAAGTTAGAGAAAAAAAAAAGGAAAACAAAGCAAACAAACTAAGAGTCTTTTTGGTAAGACAAATTTTTGAGCTTATGTCATATAGCTTATAGCTTATAGCTTATAGCTTATAACTTATAAGTTCATATGATATTTTATATATGTTTGGTAACGGTTATAGCTTACTTTGGTAGCTTGTAACTTATTTTCCAGACGTTAATAACTTATATCTTATTAATTATTTTTTCTTTTTTTATCCTTATTATTTTAACAAAACCCACTTTTATCCTAATATATTTTAATTTAAAATAAAATAATTACATATTAAATATCTTTTATGTCATTTTACATGTATAAGTTAGTTGAACAATTAATATTACCAAACACTTCAATTAACTTATCAACCATCTGTCTCAACCATCAGCTATAAGTTATACACTATCAGTCATCAATCATCAGTCATCAGCTATAAGCTGATGAGAGAAGTTAGGGTCATTAACTGTTCCCCGCTCCCCTTGAAAATATGAATTCATTCCACTATTGACTGAGTGAGAGGCGACCCTTCCGGAGACAACCCTAGGCCCAAGAGGCTTATAAAAATATCCCCCCTTAGGGGAGAAGACATATCTTACGCCATACAGAACACACCCCATATACACTTACACCCAAGCACAACACTCATTAATAAGGAATTTCACCTCATGGGAGCAAGACCTCTAAACATCCGTAAAACACCACCATACATGACTTCTCGTCGCCGTTATAAAACCCTAACCACTATACAATGTAATATACCTGCTAAGGCCTCTTAGTACCCCAAGAGGAACACATACACATGTAGTTTTTGACCAGTTCAAAAATGAAGAAGAGAAAGAGAAGTTCTGACGCGTTTATATAAATCATATGGGTCCTACTAATAATATTTGTAAAAATAGAGGCATTAGCCTCCGTAAAAATACAAAGGTTAACTTTTGAATTTTTCTAGCTATGTTATTTAATGAGTCTGAGACTTGATTGTGGTTGCATTTTGGGAGCGTCAAGAGTTTAAGTTCTAGATTATAGGGGTATTTTTGAGTTTTCACCATGGTGAGTTAGCACCACTAAGGATATACTTCACAACAATTCAAAAGCGTTTTAATATATACTTGGTTTAATTTTTGTTAGAGGCAAAAACAATTTTAGAGGTGAATAATTGATTTTGTAATAATTTTAAGGTGTTTGGTTCTTCTAAAGTAGAATTTGTTTGGTTCGTTTTTTAGTATTTTTAAAAATGGAACCGAACCAAACTAATTGGTTTGGTTTGATTTAGTTTAGTTTGATTCAGTTGATCAGTTTACAATATTTTTTTCAAACTTTATATTAATATGTATATTATTCAATATCGTATTTTTGGGTGTATTTTATGCTATTATTATTACTTAAAATAATAAATTTCATGCTCTATTTTTTAAAACAAACTACAAGTTATTTTTATTCCATATGAAGCAATTTCATGATTTTCATTACATTATGAAAATTTACTATCAAATATAAAAGTTAACACTTGATATCAGAAGGTTGAGAAGAGATTTGAAAGCTCAACAAATAAAACACAACAATAATAACAAAAATATTCAATACTCATAAATTAATATGTTTTACACCTCAAAACACACTTAAGAATTATTTTGTAACATAACTAAATAGAATTTTGTTAAAGAAGAAACAAAAAAGTTTAAAAAGAATACAAAAACTAGCTAATAGTACTTAAACATGAGGAAGACAACCCTACTATATCATAATGATGGTAGAGGGAGCAATGATGTTGGCTGGCCGCAGGAGATTATACCCTTATTAAATTTAAGGTTAATAATGAGTAGAACAAAAGATTTAGAATATAATTATAATTATTAATATGCTCCATAAGTTTAACGGTTTTTAAAAACTTAAAAAAAAAAACCGGATCATACTACATTGATTTTCATTAGTTCGATATGATTTGAACGGTCAATTTAATTGATTTTTTTTATTCTCTTACACCGCTAATTATTACTAAAAAATTATTATTCAATTCACTTTTATATAAATATATTCAAATATAAACCACTTTGGTTACAATTAATTTTTTTTTCAAATACCATATCATTCATTTTAAACCAAAATTAAGGACCCGTTTGTTTGAGGTTTAAAAAATGGATATTTCTCTTTATATTTATAAAAACAGATTTTATAGTACCATTATTAAAAATATTACAATTTTTTTTAAATATTTTTTAAAAATTAAAAAACAAATTTTGAGATTTTATAATATAAACTTACATTTTGAATAATTGTTCTATGTATTCCATCTTATTGAAATTTCTTTTTGATATACCAAAATAATGAAACACACTTTTATTCAGTTTGGGTCGGGTGATTCCGGTTGAACACTGTTTTTTCAATCTTGTTTCACTATTCACTTTCCTTGTCGTTTGGTAGTGTGAGTAAGTTAACCAACCGCGTCGCAGCTCTGTTAATCTCCCCCGGTTTTCGATGACGGCAAAGCCTTTAACACTTCAAGAATGGGAAACCCTAATGGAGAATTTCCAATCCGGCACCGGAATCGATAAATGGAACTCTCTCGATCCATCTCTCACCGATCATCTCTTATCCTCTCTTCTCCGCAAAGACTTTCCTCTTCAACTCAAATTCCAGCTCCTCGTCTTCCTCGACGAATTCTCCGTTTCCATTTTCCATTCCGAGAACCTCAACCGTCTCATCGAACCTCTCAAAACCGTCATCCAATCTCCTCCGGACTCCGTTCACATCACTCCTTTGTTCAAAGAGCAGTTTATGATTTCCGTCACCTCCGTTATCGTTTGTTTCTCGGAAGAGGACAATGTTCAAACGGTAACGGAGAGTTTAGTTGAACTTCTGTTGACGGTTATTAACCGTCCGAATTTCGGTTCCGATCGTCACACACGCGCCATCGCGTGCGAGTGTTTGAGAGAATTGGAACGATCGAAACCGTGTTTACTTTCCGATGTGGTTGGACATTTCTGGAGTCTTTGCCAGAATGAACGAACGCACGCTTCACAATCATACATCTTGCTTTTCACAACGGTTATTCATAACATTGTTGATAAGAAGCTCAGCATCTCCATTCTCAATATGTCGCTTCCGCTGCTTCCTTTCAACACACCACAGTGTTTGAATCGAGAGGATTTTGGTTCGGATTCTGGTTCGGGTTTGAATACGAAGGAACTGAGGAGAGCTTTAGCATTTTTGTTGGAGTGGCCCCAAGTGTTGACCCCGTGTGGAATGATGGAGTTTGTATCTATGGTGATATCTGTAGTAGTGGCTTTGGAATTGCAACCTTCAATGCTTAAGGTTCAGTTGTTTGGGATGATTCATTCTTATGATCCTCTTCTTTGCCATGTCGTTTTGGCTATGTTTATGCGTTTCTTAGATGCTTTTGATGGTCAAGAAGGTGAGGTTTCTAGTAGACTCTTGTTGATTTCTAGAGAATCTCATCATTATTTGGTGTTTCGTTTGTTGGCAATTCATTGGTTGTTGGGTTTCAATCAATTGGTTTTCAGTAAACAATCGCGGATTGAGACAGGAAATGAAGCTTGTTCCACTTTTTATCCTTCTTTGTTTGATCCGTTGGCTCTGAAAGCATTGAAGCTTGACCTTCTTGCATCCTGCTCTGTTTTGAGACAGAAAAATGGTTCTGATTATAAATCTAGTTCTCGTGATGATGGTTTGGTTGATCCAGTGAAGGTGTTTGAACAGGGTCTCATTTCTGTATCATCGTTCAAATGGTTGCCTCCAGGGAGCACAGAGATTGCAGTTGCATTTCGTACCTTTCATAAGTTTCTCATTGCTGGATCGTCTCATTCTGACAGTGATCCTTCCACAACAAGAAATATGTTGGACTCCATGATATTTCGTACTTTGCAGGTGCTTATTAACAACATTTCCATTTTAGAATTTTGCGTGGATTTGTTTTTGGTGCATTGCATAAAGGAATTTCCAATTATAAGATTCTTGTTTTGTTACTAGAATTGAGTCAAGTATGTATGTTACTTTCAAGTATAATTGATTTTGCATATAATAATATTTTTTCGACCAAAATTTTCCTATAATCATTGGTTTTACCAGAATTGGTAAAAATTGTTTTTTGCATTGAAGTTTACACCAAACTTGCTTTTAAAGTAAAAACATCCCATCACTTCATGTTCAATTTTAATCATATCAATTTGGCAAAATCAAGTTCATTCACAGTAACGGTTGTCCAATGCTCATCCAAACCAACTCATGTTAATGTTAGTTACTAGAGAGATAAAATTCAGTGGTTAAGGCTAATTTACCACGGCTTGATTTGTGGTTCTTGTCTTAAGGTATGATGCATTCAAAATTAAAACCCATTTGTTTATTCAGGCGATGCTTGTGAACATGACTTTGGAGAGTCGGAGACTGGTTCCTGTTGTTGCTGCTTTTGTGGACCGTTTACTATCCTGTAAGAAGCATTGTTGGTTGGGTGAGCGCTTACTTCAGAAATTTGACGAGCACTTACTTCCAAAAGTGAAAATGGATTATAAGTTGGTTTATTGCTTCCCAATATTTGATAGAATTGCTGAGAATCAAACAATACCTCCGCGTGGATTGATAACACTACTCACAAACTTCATGATTTTTCTTGTGGAGAAACATGGCCCTGATACAGTAATGAAATCTTGGTCCCAAGGAAGTAGAGCTCTTGGTATTTGTCGAACTATGTTGGTACACCACCATAGTTCTAGACTGTTCCTTAGACTATCTCGTCTACTTGCTTTTACTTGTCTCTTTTTTCCTGATTTGGAAGTCCGTGATAATTCAAGGTATTGATTGCATTGTGTATCCCTGCTTTCAATGTAATCTGTTTTCCATGTTATGTCCCCTTCAGTTTTGGTTTATGAATTATATCTTGAAGTCAGAGATAGCTTGCTAGGATAAAGTTTTAGAGGGTCTGCAAAAGTGGTTACTTTGACTTTTTCTGATATTTGGTATGTTTCAGGACCTACTTGCGTATGCTGGTCTGCATTCCAGGGAAGAAGCTTAGAGATATCCTGAGCCTGGGAGGCACGATGCTTGGCATTTCACCTTCTTCACACCAAACCACTTTCTTCAATGTTCAATCACCTCGACCTTCTCAGAGATTCAAGACATTTAAAAACCTAACATCATGCATTCACTTTGAGCGCCTGACCCCATTACTTGTTAAGCAGTTTTGGTCTTTGTCTTTATCAAGTTTAGCCGCGAGTAATAGCAAACCGGCTTATCTGGAGGGCATCAGGGACCTTGAACCCCCTAACGAGGAAAATGAATTTTCTGACAGCCCCAATTCACAGTTCATTCCTGAAACTGGAAGAACAAATCAACCAAATGAGCCACTCCGTGTTATGGATTCTAAAATTGCAGAGATTTTGAACACGTTAAGGAAGTACTTTTCCTGTATTCCTGACTACAGATATATGGCAGGACTCAAAGTTAGCATATCGTGCAGTTTGAGATTTGAATCTAATACTTTCAATCGCATGTTGGGAATCAATAACACTGCCACAGCCCAGGAAGAGATAGATGCCCTGCCCGCTCTATATGCTACTGTGTTACATTTTTCGTCTTCTGCACCTTATGGGTCGATTCCATCCTCTCATATACCTTTTCTTCTTGGTGAACCTAACAGTAAGGACCCTGCATCTCAAAATGCCTCCCTCAGTATTGTTCCTGTAGGAAAGGAATCCAGAGAAGAGGAAGAATATAAAGAATATAGAGCTACTGTGGTGGTTGATTTGGAGCCCAGGGAACCGGCACCAGGTATAGTTGATGTTCACATTGAAACAAATACAGAAAATGGTCAGATCATTCAAGGTCAACTTCAGGGAATCACAATAGGCATTGAAGACTTGTTTCTCAAGGCCATTGTTCCATCAGACATCGAAGAAAATGCAAGACCTCAGTACAACTTTGACTTGTTCACTGCTTTGTGGGAGGCATGTGGCTCATCCTCTAGCACTGGACGGGAAACCTTTCAATTGAAAGGAGGCAAAGGGATTGCTGCTATTAGTGGAACACAATCTGTCAAGCTTCTTGACGTTCCTGCAAACTCATTGATCCAGGCAACTGAGCGCCATCTGGCACGCTTTATTGTAGGTGTGAGTGGGGAGCCACTCATTGATGCTGTATGGGAAGGGGGAATTATTCAGAATGTTATTTGGGAAGATGCTTCCCCTGATGCCACTGCAGTTGCAAATCATGATGCTGGCCCACTCCGTCTTACATACAATAATGAAGAGTATGAGAAGGGGGTAATTATCAGTAGCAGACAAAGCAACCTAGGCTGTTTTCTTATTCTAATATTTCTTCCACCGCGGTTCCATCTCCTTTTCCAAATGGAAGTTGGTGATGTTTCAACTTTAGTCCGTATTCGCACAGATCATTGGCCTAGCTTGGCCTACATTGATGATTATCTAGAAGCTTTATACCTATCGTCATAACAGTTTGTATGTGCCATATGTAGAATGTGGTTTTGTTGCTCAGCACATTTTTGCTTATGTGCATTTTGAGGTACATAGTTCTAAGAAATTTCATATTTCATATTTATATAAAAGAAAATTCCCTTCATGCAGTTTTATCGCTTGAAAATGATTTAGTTAGATAGATTTTTGTTTGTTTGTTCAGTTCAGATGATACATAGAAACATATGAATCATAATAGGGTTAAACCAACCTTGAACATTTCATGTCTGGGAAATTGAATTTTGTGATATGGAAGAGCTGGCACTGCATTGTGAATCCTTTCCTTTTTGTTAAATAGCTCTAGTAATATGGATTTTGATGCTTAAGAATGGAAGAAGTGCTAATTTTCCTGTTAGTGCTATTTCTGTCAATCTAGCTCTTGAATTCGGCAGTTGAGTTATATAATTTCAAAACTAATTTGTATCTTCACATGTTGTATTTCAACAAAATTGTTTCTTTATCAGTATTATGTATTTTTTACTTAGAAAGCTATATAAAATATTAATGTTAATCAGCTTTCATGGGAAAAGAATTTCTAAGACTTGGTTGAATTACAGTCAATATTACATGTGCATTATATCATATAAAAAAAACATTACATGTGCATTATCGTATAAAAAAAACATTACACGTGCAATAAGAACATAGAATCCCCTTGCAGGTTTTGTGATATGCTCTTTTTGAAGGGTTACCCTGGGATCAATCTTTTCTCTAATGTTATTTCTGACCACTCCTGTAACTAGCATTGTTCTCGAAGTTGTCTTTACTATGCAGTGTGGCCTTCCCTTCAGTTGGAGTATCGGCCTGCCTTTATAATGGCCTCCCCTTCAATTCAAATTAGACCAGAAGGTACTTTCCCTCCTTTTAGTTTTTTGTTGTCATTTCTTTCGCATGACCTGTAGCAATTTTAAATAAGTCATCATTAATTTGTGCAGGTAGCACTGTCCGATGACTTCTTTGATGTAGACATATAATGGATAGCGGCAGACCAATTTATAAGACTTTGTACCATGGTTTTATTATTCAACACCCTATTTTTTTCACTTTTTATCTTCCACATCATCTTCTCTTTCTTCCACCTAATAATTCAGCACCCATTTAATTTTTACTCACTACAACAGTTTTATTTAATAAAATTCAACACCCTACCTTACCACCATTCACAACACATTAAAAAAGTCAAATAATCACAACTATTAAGATTTTGCAAAATATTGTATGTGGTCCCCACTCCCCCTTATTCAACATGTTGAATTTTTTCAATACCAATTAATCCACATCATATTTAACACCTCATTCAACACACCATTGTAAGAATTCAACAATTGAATAAATTATTCAACACACCATTGTACATAGCCTAACGGGGATGATATAATGGAACATTTAGGTAGTGTGCTATTGCTAGAGTACATGGTTTTTTAAAGGAGTAAACACTAACTTCCCTGCAATAGAAATGCGGTATAACAACAGTCCTAGGAAAAAAGGAAAACATTTAAAGTCCATTCATTATCCCGTATTTCATTTAAGTCCATGCCGGCAACTATCTTATATATTTTCTGTTTGTTTTGTGAGCTGTCAATTTTTTTACACATCATATTCTTATATGACAGAGAGTAGGCATTTGTTCATTCCATTTTGTTATTCATGTTTGCAAGGACCAAACTGACAGTTAATTAAAACATAATCTTCTTCCCAAAGTCTTTTAAATTGAAAGAACCCTAACCCTTATCCCCATTGTTGTGCTGAACCGAGTCTGGATATAAGAAATAGAGTTATGATGGGAAGCGGTACACCATTTTCAAGTCCGTGAAGGTAGTACGTCATTTTGGGAAATGGTACATCATTTTGGAAGTCCGTAAAGGTGAAGTAAGCCTTTTCCTTAAGAGTGGAGTCAATCCTCTTTATCATGAGTAGAGGCGTTTTCAAATGTGCCTCATTGCCACTGTGATAAAAGGCGTCTTCTATGGAGAACCAACGCACGGTCGAACCCAAGACATTCTGTATTTGTTCATTCAATAAGTTTAGTAAAAATCCATTTTTCTATTTCTATATACATGTCTGAATTCCATGTTAAGGAATTTATATTTTGATGTTTTGTACAGGAAGATGACCAGGCAAATAATCAAGTACTCTATTTGGAAAGATGATTGGGATGAAATTGTTGCAGCTCAAACAGAGACATCTAAAAGAGAGTTTAAATACAGATCGGAATGGAGGTTGGAAGAGATAATGCAATGGATGATATGTGGAAAGCAAATCTGAATCATGATCAACAATATGGTTGTTGACATGAGGTTCATGAAATGTTTTTAACTGCATCGTTTGTTATGCAATTGTTGTTTATGGAGTGTTTCAGTACTTAATGTAATAATGTAATGGATATTGTAATATTTGAAGTAAATGAGCAGTTGTGGTGTGGTTTAGGGTATATGAGTTGAATTGAAATTGTGTTAATGTTATGTTTGACACTATCATGAAAAACACCTTACTAAAGTGATTCCCTAAACACAACATTTAATGTGTTTGACATCAACAAATATGACAAAACAAATGCAATGACTTAAAATTTAAAAGATAACATTAGTTAAATGGAGGCATTTAATTACACCAATATCTTAACACGCCTTGAAATTTAAAAGGCGGAATTAATTGTTTAGTTGACACCAAAACCAAAAGGTTTAGACGCAATAACTTGATATGCACTTTACATAACATAATCACAAAAAATAAGTCTTTGTTCATCCTTCTTCATATTAGTATTGATGTGGATCTCTAGGTGGAAGCATTATTGTTGACATGAAGTTCATGGATCTTGATGTCCCACCAATGTATGGCACTTGTATCAAATTTGAGATATTTTGTTTCTTCAGATAAGTGGTGGCCAAACCTTGTTGCTCGTCCATAATATGTTCCTTGTCCAAATCCAAAAGGAACTGTGATTGTTAATTGCTCTACCTGAGGATGAGGTTCAGCCTTGGGTTCACCGGCTAGGAATGTGGCCAGCATGTGGTTGAGACTGACAGATCAGTTTCAGTTTGTGGCTGAGCAGGCGGTTTCCATGTTTTTGCCCTTACTGGTATCCCTCATTACCACACCCTTTGATGTTGCGCCTTCGATACTACCACATCTTGAACAAGTGATTACATGATATGACCTTCTCAGCTTAGTAGTATTCATGGGTGCCTCACTGCCATCTCCCTTCTTCATCTTTTGGGCCTTCCTTGTCATCTCCTAGATGATGGTGGAACTGAATTTAAGATTCTCAGCTTCATCAAGAGCCTTCACATCAATGAATTCTTTAGCATAACTGAAGAATATTCATTTCACAGAAGTGCACATGGCGGACTAAATAAATGTCTTTAACATATCTCAGCAAAGGCCAATGGTTTGTTCAGGAAAGCCTATTGGGCATTCGTATTGATTTGGCTGTAGCCAGCTTGTGTAGGAACATGCAAGTAATCCATTTCACTCCTCAATCTCTCAACCTCATCCCATCTTCCAGCTTCAGCATACATGTTAGATAACAACATGTAAGCTCCATCTGTTAGTTTCTCCAGTTTGGCAAGTTGTTGGAAGGATATCTCAGCCAAGTCCATGTTACCTTGTGTCCTACAAGCACCCAGCAATGTATTCCATAACACCGCACTATTTTGGAAAGGGGCGTTCTTAATCATCTGATAAGCCTCTTCCAAGAAACCCCATCTACTTAAAAGATCAACCATGCAACCGTAATGCTTAATATTGGGCAGAATTTCATACTTCTTTACCATATGATTGGAATACCATCTTGCTTTATCAACCAACCCCTTATGACTACAAGCAACCAAAACACCGATAAACGTCAACCCATTCGGCTTAATACTACCATCAAGACTCTCTTCCATCTCTGAAAACAAATGGAAAACCTCCTCACAATAACCATGGACAGCCAAACCAATAATCATAGCATTCCAACAACTCACAGTTTTCATCTTCATCCCATTAAATACTTCCCAAGCCAAGCTCAAATTCCCACATTTACAATACATATTCAGAAGGGCATTACCTAAATAACCTTCAATCTTATGCTCACACGCTTTGAGAGACTCGTGTATCTTGTGACCTATCTCCAATGCACCAGTTTCAGCACAGGCACCTAGGATCGATATAAGTGTTACTTCTGTTGGTTTTACTCCATCACTTTGCATCTCAGAAAAGAGTTCCAACGCTCCTGCATAATCTCTAACAGAAACACAACCAGCAATCATAGAATTCCACGATACCGCATCCCTCTCAGGCATACAATCAAACACTCTCCTTGCAGCCTCAACATTACCTAACCTAACATATCTTCCAATCAAAGTATTCCACGAAACAACATTCTTACACGGCATCAATTCAAGAAGCTTATCTCCAGATTCAAAATCATTAACTCGATTATACGCCGATATCATGATATTCCAAGAAACCAAACTTGTATCCTTAATTTGATCAAACAGACGGCGTGCGACTGAGACCAAGCCACATTGAGCATACAAATAAAGCAAAGAGTTTTGAACACAAGTGTCATCTTCAAACCCGATTTTGATAACTCTACAATGAATTTCAGTTCCTTTATTATAAACAACAACAAGCACATCATCACCATCATTACAAGTACCACTAGCACTCTCTTGCATAAACTTATAAGCTCTAGAACAAGCTTTGATCACGAAATTGTAAGTGAAAGAATCAGAAACAACACCACCAACTTGCATTTGGTTATAAATATACAAAGCTTGAAGAGGGAAACAGCTTCTGGAAAAAGCACGAATCATAGTGTTGGAAATAAAAGGATTATGCTTAACAATGGAAGAAGATTGTTGAAAAAGAGAATAAGCATGTGAAAGGTTACCCATGGGAGAAAGTGCTGAAAAGAAAATTAACTTGGTTGTGAATTCTATGTCAGATTGAAAACCTGATTTGGTGATAGTTGCTTGGACTTGTTTCAATTCTAACATTGAAGACAGTTTGTTAACCATGCAAGTTACTCGACAAATCGTGCTTCCCATCGTTTCTCTCACGCGCCGCTTATCCTTCGGCGGCGCCGCTTTACCGGAATCCCCTTTGCGTTCTCACTACCGTCGTCACCGTACACGTCACTTGCATTTTTTATTTTTGAATTATCAGTTTTTTTTGTGCTTAAGAATAAAATATAAAATACTTTTTAGTAAATGATAAATTTTTCTAATCACTAAATATAAATATAATAATATTAGCCTTATTTATAAAACCCTGAAGCGGTTAAATTGCTTCTTCTTTCTTCCTCTATTACGATTCTCGAAGCTTCTGTTAGGTTTTTAGGTTTTTATACACGCTATCTCTTTTGCCTGAACTTCAACATCTCATCGCAATGGTAGGTTCCTCTCTATCTCTTTCTTTTCGTTAACATCTTGGAATTTTTCTAACATTTTGAGCGATTATTTTAATCTGTAAATTGTTCGATGGATTTTGATTAATTTCTCATTCTGAATTCTGAATTCTGGATTATTTTTCAGCTTTGGGAAAAGTGCTTCTCTGTTTAGGTGTTTTTGATATGAATTATTTTAAGATAATTGTTGTTGTGATTATAGGCTGCTGCAAAAACTTATGGTGTGTTGGCATGTACTGATGAAGCGGTTCTTCCGGTGAGTCAAGTGTTTGATGCGATTAGAGCACTTGGAAATGAAGGGGTTGAGAAATTGGATCCTTTGGTTATTACATCTGTCTCATCACTGAGTAATTCTCTACCTCTCCTTTGATTATTCTATATCATGGTTTTGTTTATGTCAAATTTGTTTTTATATATAGACAATGATTTAAATCTTTCTATTGTTTACATCTTTTTCAACTTTGGATTTACCAAATCAGGCAGAGTTTACTGCAAATGATGTTGACTATGTTTCTCCTTTATGGTTTTTGTCTCATAGTGTCCACAACTTGCATTTATTGAATTGATGTTAGGTTTATATGCTTCTGTCAAGCTTTTTGAAAATTTAGAGCTCAACTTCCTTTTTCATGTAAATCAAATTGCTGACAGATTTGCATGCTTATTTGCTTAATGGCTTGAAGTTTGTGGGGGTGGTGGGTCTATGAGAAAACTTGACTATGGAACCAGTTCTTCTTGTATTTTTTGTTTCTTTTATACTTGTGACAATCCACTGGTGTCGGAGGAAGTTAGATGGAAGCTACTATTTCTCTTTCAAATGCATGATTTTCCTTCCACTTTGTGCATATGTGGAATTTTATTATAGCTAATGATACCAATTTTTGCCATCTATTTATTGGAAACTTCAGGCAAGTTTCCAGTGGAATCTTCGTCTGTGGATTTGGTTGTTTTAATCTGGAAGTCTCTTGATTTCCCTATCAACCAACTGACTCAAGAAGTCCTTAGAGTGTTAAAAGCTGGTGGGACAACTCTTGTTCGCAAGTCCTCCCAATCTGATGTGGGTTTAGATGATAAGGTAATATAATAATACCTAGATTGTGCCTGAGTGAATTAATATTGTTGCACATGATCTGACATTTTTTTCATTGTCCTTACAGACGATACCTGATCTTGAAAACAAGTTGTTACTGGCAGGGTTTTCAGAAATACAGGCTTTACAATCTTCTGCGGTAAGTTTTATTTTCTGGTATCTATCTCCCTGTCATCTTTATTAACCATTGTTTTCTTATGTTGTGACTGTTCTCTGCAACTGAGTAAAAAAAACTGTTCTGCAATAGAATAAAATGCGCTGGAAACATTTCATAAAACAGTTACTGTCTTGTCATGTCTTGTCTGCTGTACAACAGAATAAAATACAATAGAAATGTGGCCAATGAGTTGTTGAGTGATAGGCATACATGTTTTTTGAAACCCAGTCTACTGGTATTTGACGACCATTGCTGTGGCTAATGGTTTTTCATTTTGTGTAGAATCACTAATTTCAGCTAGTTGTTATATGATGCTATTTATTGTCATTGACAAATTGAATTTCCTATTGCATTTCAAGTGTAGTATAAGCCATGAGTCAGCTAGAGTTTATTTTTCTCCTAATTAACTCAGCTCTGACCTTACAAGTTCTAATTATAAATATGTTCCATATTGCACATAGATCAAAGCTAAAAAGCCTTCATGGAAAATTGGTTCATCTTTTGCACTAAAGAAGGTTGTGAAGAGTTCCCCTAAAGTGCTAATTGATTTTGATTCTGATCTGATTGATGAAAATAGTCTTTTGTCTGAAGAAGATTTAAAGAAACCCCAACTGCCATCTGGTAAAGAGTACTTTTCAGCACTTCTCTAGCTTTGTTCTTCAATTAGCATTCTGTGTTGTATTTGGCTATTAAATAACATGTTTTGCAATAGGTGATTGTGAAATCGGAACTACAAAAAAGGCCTGCAAAAATTGCTCATGTGGGAGGGCAGAAGAAGAGGAAAAAGTATTGAAGTTAGGATTGACAGCAGAACAGATTAATAATCCTAAATCAGCTTGTGGCAGTGTATGTCTTTTTTCTTTATTGGTTAAATCAATTGGTTGGTCCCTACAGTATCATCCGATTTTTAATGAAGTCCTTACGTGTTATAGTATAAAAACGTTAAAAGTGTTTAGCATTAAACTTGTGATAAAATGTAAATGTGTCCCAAAAAATGTTCAAATAGCCACCATCCCAGTATCCCAGTTTTGGAGCTGGCCGCTGCTCCACGCTGCCATTCACAACTGACAACATAGTTGTCAATACTATTTGGTTCTTTTGTCAAATCTTATTAAATATGTTACTGTGGCATTGATAGAAACTGGTTCTTTACAAAATAAAATTACAGAATTTCAATATAGGAAAATAGCACAAACAGAATGACAGGACCAGTTTGGTTCCTTCCAAGAATTCAAAAGTCTTGGATCTCTCCCTTCCCAATGTTCTGAAAGTTGGGTCTCTCCCAATAACCACTCAATAACTTCCCCTATTTATTCTAAACCTAAACACTCTGAATTAATAATATAATATTATAATAATTACCCACTAATCCTCCTTATAATTTAAGAACAGTTATAAAATTGAAGAGTCTAATAGCATCCATGATCTTTCTATGTTTTGCTTTTCTAGTTATCTTGATTTTATTCTGTTTTTCTGGTTCTGTCTTCTGAATCTTCTAAAGCTAATATTTCTACAATAAAAACATTGACCGACAAATATTGAACCAAATCCATCATAGTTGTTGTTTCCGAAAACAGCAGCAGCAACTGCAGGGTCGCCAACCAATGATTAGGTTGCTTATCTAATCTTGGACGCGCATGATGTAATCCCTTGATTTGCATGTGGTATCTGTCTGGTGTCAAAATTTTAAATATGGAGAGTAACTTGGCTTAGCTGAAAAAGACTCTTGTTTTAAATTTGGCTTCTGGTTTTATAAACCCAACTGAATTGTCTCTTGCACTTCAAAAGATAAAGTTCTGTTGAGTATAACTTATAGAAGACTTTCTAAGAATGGATTGAGTTATAGTTAGCGTGGACAATGAATTTCTGGGATTTCTTTGCAAAGTCTGGGATTTGTTCTTTGTGAGTGGTTACAGTATAGTGTAGTATCTTCACTATGCTATTTAAGATTATTATTATATTGTTCTTTAATGGTCATTGTTCTCAAAGTTTGTCTTTGGTCTACAGTGTGGACTAGGGGATGCATTTAGGTGCAGTACCTGCCCTTACAAGGGACTGCCTACCTTCAAAATGGGCGAGAAGGTATATTTTTCTCTCCCTCTCCCGAGTGTTTTGGAGTCATTGCGGTGGTATGTACTGTAGTATTTGTTGCACAAGTCATTTATTAAATTTTTTTTTTTTGCAGGTTTCAATTTCCAATAACTTCCTTACTGCCGACATATGATAGATGATGATGTTGAAATCTTTTGTCGTGGGAATGGTATAATATGATTTTATTAGTATGGGGTTATTGTCAGTTATGTTGCACATCTCTAAAGTGTGACTCAGAGAGATCTGTTTAAGGGTGTTTGATTTCATAGTTTAAAGTGACTCTGATAGATCCGAGTTTTCATGCTATTATATACTACTAGTTGTCAATTTCACTCCTCTCTCTAGTTGCTTCATAATGTGTTTTTGTTATATCCAAGCTATAAGTCATATAGTTGAATTATTAAGTTAAAGAAAAATAATGTGACCCTTCGAGCTATTTTACGCAGAGAAAAACAATGTCTCAAGTTGTGTGTGATGAGTTTCTGCTCTACACTATCTTAAGAAAATTTATAAGAAATCTCAAATCTTACTGTGTATGTTATAATTGATGTATCGACGAAGTCTGATTTTTTTTTTATATAGTGTTTGATTAAAATGTCGACTAAAATGTTACAGTCTTCAGATTATGTGATTAAAAAGTTTTACATGCTACTTTCTCTCCATTAAGGTTTTTGGATGCTGATTAAAGAATCATTAATGAATTGGAGATTTTGTCAGTTTTGGATTAGTGAATTAGAAGGATTTGCCGAAATGTATATTAAATCTCTATTTCATATTATAAGTAAAACTTACCTTTTTATATTTATTAAATAATTAATGCATTGATTTCTCAATGAATTAAGCCGAGGAAGTAGTTGGTATTTTGGTGGTTCATTCATTCTGTGGCAAATTTATGAAAATTTTACTTTCAAATTTCCTTAAAAAAAATAAACCTTAATTTCTCCTATTTTCATTCAACCTATAAAAAGATCTTCAGAAATAACAAAGAGAAGGTTTAGGATATTGTAATGTGTTTTTTGATTCATTGAATCTATCTTCAATATATTCAATTGAAATATCTAATTGTTACTCTATGATAGCGGATTGTTAGAGTTAATTTTTCTATTATATTCTTATTTATTTTCTCTTTCATAATAAATTCACTCACTCTAATTTATTAAGAAAGTAAGGGTATAATTGATAAATTATGACATTAAACTATAAAAGACACTTAAACAGAAATAAAAAATTCTTCTAAAAGGACACTTAAAAAAGAACGGAGGGAGTAGTTTTTTTGACAAAATATCCTTTTTGGTCTCTTAAATATACCCTTTGTTCATTTTCGTCACTTTTCGTCCCTTAACCTTTTTTCGTGTCAGTTTGGTCCTTTAAGTTCTTAAAAGTACAAATGAGACTCTTCTGTCAGTTTGAGTCAAACGTTCGTCTATTATATCTACCTGGTAGTGCATCGACATGGTGTCTCATTCTTCTTAATATTAGGGCATGCTGTTCATCATGTTCCATCATCGTTTCACCTCTTCTGTTTTAATTTTTTCTCCGTTTCCATCTCTTCTTCTTCCTTTCCATTTTCCTGTTTCAATTCTTCCTCCGTTTTCATCATTCGTACCCTTCGTTTCCATCATCGTTACAATTTCTTCACAGAACGATGAAGCTCAACCATGGTTCTTCGTTTTTGAAGAAGAAAAAAATATGAAAGTGGACAGTCTTGCGTTCACAGTAGCTCGCGAGATGTACCAATTTGTCATTGTGGAGATGAGACTGTGCTTCGTACGACAAACACTGAGAAGAATTTCGGAAAGAAATTTTGGGGTTGTCACAATTATAAGGTAAACCCTAATTTTTGTTTGAGTATGTTCAAATCTGGTAAAGAGGATTTTGATCCATATTTGTATATTACAGGGGTCATTGCAAATAGGGGGTGTGTTCTTCAACTGGTTCCATGAGGAAATTGCAGAAGATACAAGTCAAATTTTGTTGAATATGTTGGAAAGCTTATCAAATGATTTTGAAAAATTGAGGGATAGAAATGAAGAATTAGGGAATGTTGTGACTGAAATTCAAGTTCAACTGAACAAGATATGGAAGTTTTATGTGGTAATTTCGTGGGAGAAAGAAGCTGGTTCGTAGCAGAAAAAGTGCAGTATCGCAAACCGCGCTTAGCGCGAGGAGAAGTCCGCTTAGCGCGAAATATTCTGACTTTTGGGTTTGTTTGTTAAGGGAGGTGCGCTTAGCGCGATAGGCCGGACTTAGCGTGACCTGGAATGAAAAATGTTATTTTTAGGATCTTTTGACATAAAATCTTATATGATTATATTTATTGTAGTATTTTCATATATGCGATTAATTGATCCGATCGTGATTAAATGTGCTTTGGATTGGTTCAAATACTATTTCAATGTATGAATACTTGAATATAGTGTATGCTATCCTTAATTGAATGTTGTGAATAACATTCGATATGTCATAATGTTATTGGTTATATGTGATGATATGTATATGATACATGTAATAATTTTGTTGTTGGAACATGATGATGTTCAATTGATGAATAATTCACATGAGTTGAATGGTGATGATATGCTTGGATAATTGAGATTTTGTAAATAATCTTAATTTGCATATGTTATCTTAATGAGTTATACGTGCATACATTTGACTCTATCCTTACATACACCATCGATATTAATATCAACCTTATTCTAACCTCCATATGATATCCAATATCATCGTTACAAACCACACAAAAATTTCATCAAACTAAATCATAAAAACAAAAAAATTGTTGCAACAACAACACCACAAATCTTCATATAACAAACATGAAGATTGTCTCTCATACACATGTGGTTAAGTATCCAACATATATATTATCTATTTTCCTTTCTAAAATACTGGCGTGATGGTTGAATGGATGTAATATTTTCCCATCACGTTGAAACAAATATGAAGCAAAAAGACTTTGAATCAGGATATCTAGTATCATCTTCAAAATGAAACAGTTTGTATGTGATTTTTGCTGGGAAAAAACAAACTAGAGAAAAAAGAGGAAGAATTATTTTTGATTTGTGAAAAGTTTAAGTCAAAAATTTGTTAATACAATCAAAATTACATAAAGCGTTGAAAAGAATCATTTCCAAGATGTACAACGAAAAACGGCATCAGAGTCGTAGTTCGGCTTGGTCGAGGAGCGGGAGTTGGATCCGGTGTTTGATCCTGTTATAGGATGTGGAGACTCACACTTGTGGTGGAGGATATTGGTAGAAAGCTCTTCAACCACCAACATAATCTTATATCTTGTGTAACTTGATTGTATCAACGTACTTTTGACTTGAACTTTCCACGAGTTAAAAACAATTCTTCCATCAATTTTCTCTAACCCAAACTGTAGAGCAGAATTTGTGACTGCAGCTCGACAGCTCGACAACTCTTTCGTAACACAATTGTTAAGCCAAACTGAGGAACTATTCAGATATGATCATCATCCAATAGGCGGTCTCACCATTCTTCCATGTAGAGAAGAGGTTTTCTTAGATATCACTTCTCACTAAGAATTGAAGTTTTGATAAGCCTTTGAAGATACTACAAGACTTGCATAGATACACAACCAATTTTGTATCAGTTTAGTTTCTTACCTTCAAAAGAATTATTATTTTGTTGTTATCATACTTGGTTGTAAAAAAGTTCTATCTCAATGAAAATTTTGTTATCCCTATTAGTCTATATATCATCCAAGCATGCTGAAAATCGTGTACCATTCCTATTTAATGTATGGTAGTTACTGAACAATTCAAACAAGATTAAATCTGAAACATGTCCCTTGTTACCCGAGATCGGATTTTATTCATCCTTGTATGATTTACTTAACTATATCAATATCTACATACCATATCATGTTCAACAATCTGGGTCTCTATTATTTTTCTTCAAATCATTTGTTTTTGATAACATATATTACCCATTATATAAGTTAAGTCTGTAGTACAATTCTAAGGAAAATAACTAAAAAACATATGCAAGAGAGTCTCATGCTTTGTAACATATACATTCATTGAACATTGGCTTAATGCCCTAAACAGGTTATAATCTTTGTCCATAACTATCTCCCTCAAAGGAAGGAAACTCAAATGGAAAAGGAAAAAAAAGAGTGTAATTTGTACAATTTGATTCAAGTTAAATAAACTATAATGATCATTGAAGGAGGCATAAACTAAATACCAATTGATCAATTGAAAATAATATATAAAAGCTACAAGTTGCAAGAGTTGTTAAATTAAATCCCTTGTTTTTCTCATTTCATAATATACAGAATACTTTACAACATATCTCAGAATAATAGACATCATGTGATTTTGTTAGACAAGATGATAAACTCTTTAGGCATGAAACTATATACAGATAATGCATGGCCTATGTTAATTCTACTAATCAGAAAGGCTTCTAGTCATCTATGGCCCTACGTACTCCATTTGATGAAATGGATTTAAATATCATGTCTTGATAGGAAATTGAAGATTCGATTTTCATTTGCATGTTTCGAGAAGATCACCGGAGAAAATAATTTGAGTTTGTTGTTGTGATTAACTTTCCAATTGAGAAGTTACATTAACAAAGATCTCTTCTCTGCAAGGAATAGTGAGGCCGCCCATTGGATGATTAAATCCAAACTCCTCTTCAGCTTTACAAAGAAATTGTTGAAAAGCAGGTTGATGCAAATATGATATTGGAACGACAAATCTCTTCTTGTTCTCTTCTCCAACATATACTGCTAAATATCCTTTTGGTATATTAGTATTAGCTGCCAACACTTTTTTACCTTTTGAAAGTGTGCAGCGGAGGATATGCTTCTTAACTTGCATTATCAATGGCAAGTGAAGTGCCATTGTTTTCTATGAGAAGTTGATAGCAATATTTT
Organism: Vicia sativa; assembly: GCA_021764765.1. Lineage (NCBI taxonomy): Eukaryota > Viridiplantae > Streptophyta > Magnoliopsida > Fabales > Fabaceae > Vicia > Vicia sativa. The sequence continues at coordinate 83,430,108 of CM038795.1, forward strand.
TTGAAGAAAAAGGACTAGTTGATGGATATGGTGAGAAAAATTGACAATGAAGGAATTTTGAGATGTTACATGTGTATATATAGAGAAGATTACATTGATATTTTGAAGGATAAGACCATGTTTCAATGTTTCAAATTCAATGTATTGCTGGGATGTTTCGATGTTTCAAATTCAATGTTGTAGTATGACTTAGAGACTAGATATATAAAAAGTAAGACATGTGCCTAACAATTTGGTTACGGATTTAGAAATTTCCCTTTAGACAAGGGACACATACCCAGACATAGGAAAAATCAAGATTCATGATTGATAGATTTTAGCCTTCTTATTAGAAAATTAATTGTTTATAAAAATATCTAGATGAGGTGGAATTTTTGGAATCTTTTCTTAAAGATATTTCAAGAAACTGGTGACGTGGACGTGGAACAGCCTTGGTAAGAATATCTGCAACCTGCACCTGAATACTAACATGAGGAGGTGATATTAGTCTGTCATTATATGCGTCACGAATCAAATGACAATCAACTTCGATATGTTTGGTGCGTTTATGAAAAATAGGATTTACAACGATTTGGATGGAACTCGTATTGTCCGCAGAAAGTAAAGCTGGCTCTGTTTGAGGAAATCCAAGTTCAGCCAAAAGACTGTGAAGCTAAATTATTTAAGAACAAGCAACAAACATGGCACGATACTCAGATTCAGTAGAAGATTTAGAGACTCTCGCTTTTTTCTTACCTTTTCCATGATATCAATGAAGAGCCAAGAAACATGCACTAACCAGTGACAGATCGTCGAGTATCAAGACACCTGCCCAATCGACATCACTACAAGCACTCAATTTAGGAGCAATTCTAGTGGAAAAGAATAAACCACGATGAGAGCTTCCCTTCAAGTAGCGAATTATGTGACGAACTGCTGCCAAGTGAAGATGACGAGGAGAATGCATGAATTGTCTTACTTGTTGAACACCAAAAGATATGTCAGGGAGAGTAATAGTCAAGTAATTAAGGCTACCCACGAGTTGACGATACAATAAGGGATCAAGCAAGAGATCACCATCATCACGATGATATTTAACATTAACCTCAAGAGGAGTATCCACTGGATTAGCCGATTGTAGACTAGCCATAGAAATTAAATCCGTGACATACTTGTGTTGATGTAGGAATATGCCCTTGGATGTAGAATGAACCTCAAGACCAAGAAAGTAATGCAAATTACCAAGATCTTTCATATGAAACGATGCTTGTAACTGTTGTTTAAGGCTTTGAATCGAAGCATGATCAGAACCAGTAATAATCATATCATCAACATACAGAAGAAGTAGGACAATTTCAATAGATGTTCTATGGATAAATAAAGAAGAATCATATTGACTCTGAGTAAAGGAGAACCCAAGTAAATTTGAGCGGAACTTTTCATACCATACTCTAGGCGCTTGTTTCAAAGTATATAAGGAGCGTTTGAGCTTGCACACACCCTTAGATGACGAGAATAAACCTTGAGGAGGAGTCATATAAATATCTTCCGTCAGGTCACCATGAAGAAAAACATTTTTCACAATCCATTTGATGAAGAGACCACCCGTTAGAAGTAGCTATGGAGAGTACTGTACGAACATATGTCATTTTGCCAACCGGTGCAAATGTCTCATCATAATCAATTCCATATGCCTGATTATTTTCTAAGGCAACTAATCGAGCCTTGAAACAGTTGAGAGACCCATCTGAATTCAGTTTCACAGAATACACCCATTTGGAGCCTATGGGTTTGATATCAGGGGGACAAGAGACAATATCCCATGTAAAACTCTCTTGAAGATCCTGAAGTTCTTCATTCATTGCTTTTATCCAGTGCACGTCTTTAACAGCATGTGCATAACAAGTAGGAATATATATGCTAGACAGTGAGGTGGTCAGAGAAGTATGTGAGTAATCATACATGTCTGGTGAATATCTATCTGGTGCTTTAGATATTCGACTAGAACTTCGTTGTTCGACCGATTTAGGATCAGGTGGCGATCTGTGTCGGGAGGGGCAGTGGGAACCTGTTTTTGTGTTGTCTGACATATGCGATTCCTGGTTTGTAACGTTCTATAGATCGAGGCATACCAGAAAAATTTGGAAGAATAGCAATTTCATTTGTAACCGGAGAAAGAGAATAAAACATAAATTGATTATCAAAAAAAGTAACATTCCTAGAAACTCGAAAACGATGATTAGAGACATCGTAACACACAAAAGCCTTATGAGAGTTGTTATACCCCATAAATGCACATTGAATAGACTGTGCTCCAAGCTTATTTCGTTCAAACTGAGGTAAGTAAGTGAACAAAGCACACACACACACACACTCAAAAGTATGTAAATCACTATAATCAGGCTGAGTTTTAAAAAGACGAAAGAAAGGAGAATCAAAATCAATAACCGTAGAAGAAAGATGATTGATCAAGAATACGATTGTGGAAAGAGCCTCTACCCAAAATCGGGATGGCACATAAGCTTAAAGAAGTAAGGTGTGCGTTACATCAAGCAAATAACGATTCTTTCGCTTTGCCATCCCATTTTGTTAGGGGGGGGGGTATTGGGACAAGATCCCTTTTTATTGAAGGTACTCCTGAAACTCATGAGACATATACTCACCTCCAGAGTCAGATCAAAATTTTTTCACACTTGCTTGAAATTGAGTTTCAAAATATGTCAAAAACTTCTGAAACATAGAAAACACTTCAGACTTAGATCGAAGAAAATATATCCTAGTAAAACGACTGTAATCATCAATAAATGTGACACAATATTTATAGTAAGCATGTGATGCTACAGGAGACATTCCCCACACATCACTATGAATCATTTTAAAACAAGTGGAGGCACGATGAGCACTTGACGAAAAAGGAAGTGTTTTACTCTTAGTCAATTTGCAAACAGAACATGAAATAGAAGTGGTACAAACATGTTTATTTCCCAACATACCAGTTTTAAATAAATGAGACAAAACAACAGAATTTAGATGACTCAATTTTCTATGCCAATCCTCATAGGAGTTCAAAACACTATTACTAGCAAAAGATAAATGACTAGAGCTAAAATGGAGCGCAAAATATCTTCCCACTTTAGGCCCTTTGCAATCACCTTTCCCGACACCTGCTCCTGCACAAGACAACCAACACGAGAAAAATTAACATTATAATTATTATCCACCAATTGACCAACTGACAATAAGTTGGAAGCAAGTCCGGGTGATACAAGCACGTCACGAAAGTTAGAGTTTATGCCACCAACATCAGTGATAGTGAGTTTATTACCATCAACAATTTGAATTTGCTGATTGTAAATTGTGCAAGTATTCAGAGGAGCCCGTTATGTGATTGGATGCACCAGAATCAAGAAGCCATGGTTGAGAAACATTAGAAGACTTACCATGAGTTCCCAAGACTGAAAGAGCATAAAGTACCATTTGTTGAATCATTTCAGGTTGTAGAACACCACCATTAGATACACTAGTACCGAGAGGACCAACAATAGAGTTGGTAGTGGCATGGAATGCTTGGGCTAGACGTTGTGTTAGTCGGGGAGGACGCATGGGACAGTTAGAGATGATATGACCCTACTGTTTGCAATAGTTGCAAAACTTCTTACTGCAGCTGCAAGCAATATGTCCAAATTGTTTGCAAGAAAAACATTGGACTTGTCGCATATCACGACCCTTTCCTCACTCTAAGCAGCATATACAATTACCATATGTTCGAAACTGACAACATCATGAGACATAGTTCCTTGAGTAAACAGACATTGTTCTTCCCTGAGAAGTTCACCAACACAAGTATCCAAAGAAGAAACGAGATTCCTATTTAGAAAATCACCTCTAACAACCTCAAATTTTGTACGAAGTTTCATGAGAAACTGATCTCACCCAATGGTGTTGTAAACTTCTTGAATAGCCGCGAAGGAGGTCTTGGGAACCTTAGCATGTATAATAGCTTAGTGTTTTGTCCAGAGATTTAGAAAACCAGAATAGTATTCTTGAATAGACAAGTCACCTTGTTTGTAGTTGGTTCTGTCTAGTTTCAACTGAAACCGTTTTGCCGAATTGTTCTGGTTGTAAATGCGCTTCAAATAATTCCACATTTCTTGAGCAGTTGAAAAAGAGCATAAATTATTTATCATCTGAAGATCAATACTGTTGAGAATTAAGTGACTGTTTGAGCATCTTTAATTTCCCACACATCTATAGCAGTTTTCTCCTTCGGTGCCTCAGAAACATCATCGAGATGACTCCATAATCCCTTTCCTTTAACATACTTTTTGAATTGAAATTCTCAAGCGAAATAATTTTTGCCGGCAAAACAGACACACAATTTCTTTTCATTTTCCATTGCCATATCTCAGTAACTCTTACTCTAAAGAAAACTCTTGTCCTATGAAGAATAGAACAAAACTCAAAGGGGCAGTAAATAACACCACCGTACAGTCACCGTTTCAATATATCTTTTTTGTGTTTTTTATAGCAGCAATTGAATAAGGGTTAGTAACTAAAATACCACGAAGAAAACCAAACACGGAAGAAACTACTTGCCGATATCGAATCAACACACTAAGTCAGAATGCTTTTGCCGACGAAAACACGACCAAATCGAACACGATTTGCGAACTAGGAGAAACAACGAAGTTGCTTGTGAGCACTACCAAGAACGGATCCAAGAAACGATTGTAAGCACCAGAGATCACAATAGCAAGCCTATAAGAGATTATTGAGAATCGAGATTTAATGAGATAATTTCAAGAGCGACCGAGTGGGGATGACGCTAAATAACCAAGATTAACCTAGTTTGATCGAAAACTTATTGATACCATGTCAGGAAAATATGTTTGATACTGTCAGGAAAATAAGTTTGATCCCCCTCTCATTATTATTGCTGGTATATATATAGAGGTTACTGGATTATACAAGTAATTACACTAATTATTTATATTTAATGAGAATAATTTAATTTCTGATTTGTTTCTCTTATTCTATAAGAACAAACTCTTAATCTATAAATAAACTAATTTCTATTCACAAATGAGGTCCAAAAATTACAGTTCAACTTCCAACCACCGCCATAACAAGCCAATAAAGATGACAAGATATTGATGCGTAACAATTACAGTTTGACGGAGGCTATTTTCCCATCAATACACTTGTCTACTAAAATATAAGTAAAAAAATTCAAATATTAGTTTTATTTTTCTTGTAGTAATATCTTAAGATTTTTGTCCCAATCTTATGTTAGAAAAATGCAAATAGAGATAATTACTTTGAGGCAAAAAATTAAAATAAGACACTTTTATAAGAGGGAGAGAATAGTAGATAATTAGATGGATATATTTGTGTAGTAGATAAGTGTTTCATTGATAAGAATGTCTGTCCACTGGCAAAATACCAGTGTTATATAATTTATTCAAATGAGCTGATCCTATAGTTAATCATATTCAAGCTTGATTCACAACAACTCTTGAAATTAGTGCTGATTTTGATTCTGTTTGGCTAGAAGTTAATGAGGCCCGTAAATAACATTTAATGGAATACCATTTTTTGTTTATTTGAGGGAAGAAAAACTCAACACAACAAACATCTCAAAATATTAAGAAAAATGTAACTAATACTTGAAGATGCAAATGACTTGTGCTGTTTTTCACAGCAATTGTAAATATATTTATAGTTCTCGAGGTTCTTTGCAAGTATTTGCAACCAATAGTGAATTTTAGCTCCTATCTGATTATTAACATGCAAACAATTTCTAATTGATGTGCAAGAACTTATGAACTTTGTAAGCTTATAAAAAATTGGTTTAGAACATCGTGTTATCGCTGTGTATTTTGTGTCCTTTTCTACCAACACACACTAACGGTTTTCTTTCAAAGTTAGTACATCCTCAAGTGCAGAGAGGAATGAACATTTTACTAATTAACCAAAAACACACACGACATACTTAAGTGGTTGAATTCATTGTAATTTAACAAATTAAGACAATGTATGTCAGTATTTTTTCCCATCTTCACAGTTTGATATCACACCTAATATACAAAAATGTATCTACTAAACTACGTATTGTCAGTCTCTTCCTATGTGAAACTTATAGCTCATTCAAGCAACAAGTTATGTGTTGAAAGGCTTCTTCTGTGCAAGGAATGGTGAGACCACCCATTGGATGATCATATCCAAATTCTTCCTCCGCTTGACTCAATTAGTCTTGAAACGATGGTTGGTTCAAGTATGATATTGGGATCAAAAATCGGTTATGCTTCTCTCCAACATAACCCTTTGGCACTTCTACTGATTTTGATGCTGCTTGTCTTGAAATAACAGATGATCGTAGAATATTGTGTAAGCGGAAACCCATTTTGTGCTTGTTTGAGGGGAGAACAAAATGCTTAAGGAAAAACCAATGAGTTGTGTTGCTTGAGAAGGCAAGAGTTAGTGTATTTATATCTATTTAGGTTCTATGGATACTCAATTTCAAGCTAAATAATTGTTTGAAAGGATAAAATAATGGAAAGCATAGGATGAGAGAGCATGCGGTGATGTCTTGGATAGTACCCCACCAATTCAAGGGCAGCCTCATATTTGTTCATGTACTAATCAGTACTTGATAATTTTGTAAACATGCTTAAGACATGTTTTCTTCATTATGAAAGTGTTGATTTCGAGCTGGTAAGTGACTAAGGAAATGGATAGCAATAGATCAACATACACCATTCTACATGTTTGTGGTTGTACTTTCATTATCTATCTACTACAACATCTGATGTTGATTCTTGACCAAGTACGCTAAAGACAACACCATGTGATCTTTCATATGCCATTGTCTGACAATCACTCATATTTCATGGCCCTCCTTTACTCATCCTTATAGTTGCATACTGTTTGTTACTAAACCTTGAGCTATATATATTCATCGCTGCAAGCATATGGTACCAACACAAAATCTACTCATCCCAAGGTATTTCAAGTTCAGAAGTTTGAGTCTTCAATACACAAATCCATCTTCTTTTACACCAATACTATATTTTCATCACATACATACAACAATGGGCTTTCGTTTACCTAGTATCATCAGAAGAGCATCATCATCTTCAAAAGCAGTGGACGTGCCAAAGGGGTGTCTTGCAGTATATGTTGGAGAAGAAATGAAGCGGTTTCTGATCCCAATATCATACTTGAACCATACCTCATTCCAAGAATTGCTGAGCCAAGCTGAGGAACAATTCGGATATGACCATCCAATGGGCGGTCTCACAATTCCTTGTGGAGAAGACTTGTTCTTGGATATCACTTCTCGCTTGAGTGTGTGCTAAACCCATTGGTGGATCAAACTGACATAGATTATTTGAGTACAGTTTTATATAGCAGATACATTCCTTTTTTGAGAATATAACTTGTTTAGGACAATTTTGAATGAGGTTGTATTGTAAATTTAGTTGCCAAAATATAATTACTAAGAGACATTCTAAGAAAAATAGAATTGATAGAAAATGGTGTAGAAGAGAAGGATAGAAACCACAAAATAATAAAGATAATTTTTAGAAGAAAAAATTATGTTTTTTTTTTTTTTTTGCATAAAACTGAAAATACTACAAAATATATAGAGAGGAGCAATAAGTTTGCTTGTTGGAGTAGAAATATAATTTAAAGCAACACTATTACTATCTTGACAAACAAAAGTCTAATTATTATAGTAACAATAACAAGTAAAGTGACACAACAAGTAAAGTAAAGTAACAACAACAAGCAAACTAACACCAACAAGTAAAATAATTAATGTGTTAGAAAAATATCAATTTCTAACACTCCTTCTTGAGATTTTTCTTGAATACTCAAAATATTGATCTCAATTCTTCAAACTTTCTTTGGAAAGAGCTTTTGTCATTATATCTGCAATCTGATTTTCTGAATTGCAATGCTCCAAATTGATTTCATTTGTCTACAAGATGCCATATTTGATTTTTCTCTATCATTTTTATCTCCTCCTACATGGAAGCTTTCCATCCCTCAACATTAGCAACTTCAGCAAACCGTGTAGGCTCTAATGTAGTTATATTGCACTTGACATTAATATCATCTGAGGTTCTAGTACCTCGGGTTGGAAAATCAGCATCACTATCATAATTTTCTCCTTCATCTTCTAAATTTTGATCTTCCAAACTATCTTCCATAGACACTACCTTACTTGAATCTTCAGCTTGACTTTTCTCCCAATTCCATTTCGATAACTCATCAAACTTTACATCTCTGCTAACAAGTATTTTTTTTGTCTCTAAATTATAAATTTGATACCCTTTGGAGTTACTGTTGTACCCCAAAAATATACCAACCACAAATTTTGTTTCCAATTTATCTCTTTTCACATTTGGAACATGAACATCACACACCGAGGTGTTGACAACCTCAGCCCAAAAGATTTTTGGAATATCTTTCTCAAAAATCAAACATCGAGCCATCTCCATGAATGTACTGTTCTTCCTTTCACTTGCTCCATTTTGTTGAGGAGCATAAGGAACAGTAAATTGATGTTGCATTCCATCTTGTTAACAAAAAGTTTTAAATTCCCCTGCTGCACACTCAGTTCCATTATCAGATATGAGATTTTTAATTTGACAATCAATCTCTTTTCAACCATAAATTTGAAACTCTGAAATGCAGCAAACACATCTGACTTCTGCATTATAAAAATACCCAACTCATCCTTGTAAAATCATCAATAAATAGAAAATAAATACTTGTTTTCATTTAAAGATGTCGTTGGCATCGGACCACACACATCTGTGTGTATGAGCTGTAACTTTTCAAAAGCTCTCCAGGTTGACGCATCAGGGAATGATAATCTACTTTATTTTCCAAATTGACATACATCACATATGTCAACAACATCATCAATGACTGGTAAATTTTCAACCAAATCATGAGAACTCATTTGTTTTAAGGTTGAGTAACTAAAGTGACCTAACCTTTTATGCCACAAGGAGTAATCATGAATAGTACTTGAAAATGCATGCGTGGTTGTTTGCTTTCATTCTACTGGAAAACGTTTACCTCTCATTTCAACTGTCATTAACTTAGATTCAAAAGGATCTAGAATAATACATCTCATGTCTTTGAAATTCAATGAATAGTTCTTTTCCATCATTTGCCCCACACTTAAAAGACTTAGATTTATTTCAGGTACAAATAAAACATCTGAAATATATTTGACATCTGAGGGAGTTTCAACAATTACAACACCTTTTCCTTTGACATCGACATGTTCTCCATTGCTGATAGTAACTTTGGTGTATAATGACTTATCAAGTTCCTTAAAAATGTCAACATTGTGAGTCATGTGATTAGTGCATCCACTATCTATTAGCCATGTTTCTTTGCTACTATTGACTAAATGCAAGAAGCCATGAATAATTGCTCCTCTTGTTGGTGGTTTTCAACAACCTGGGCTTATTGTTCCTGCTGGTTTACTTTATTTTTGCAAACCTTCTCCACATGACCAAGTTGATTATAGGCTCTACATTTAACTCCTAGCATGCAACAACAATACTTTTCTAAATGAGTATCCTTTTTGCAATGTTGACAAAGTGAAAACTTATTTTTCCAACTCTCTCCTTTTTTGTTGAATTCCTCCCTTTTCCTTTTCCTTTCTTCTCACCAAAATACTTTTTCTCAAAACCGTTGTAGCTTTGGTTTAAGCTTTTGGTATTGCCCACAAAAGCACCTTCAACATTTTCTTCCATCCTTAAAGATTTTCTCTGCTCAGTAGCTTGCAAAGCATTAACAAGCTCTGCAAATGTGATTTGAGAAAAGTCCTTAGTTTCTTCAAGAGAGGATATTTTTGCTTCAAACCTCTCTGGAAGTCACACCAATTTTTTTCCACAACTCTTTGATCACTAAGTTCCGCTCCCAAAATCTGATTTGTGAAACAACCTTCGAAATTATGTCAGAAAATTCTCTAACAGTTTCGGTTTCTTTCATTTTTAGTGCTTCAAACTCTCTTCTCAAGTTCAACACTTGCATCTTCTTTGTTCTTTCACTCCCTTGGAACTCCTCCTTCGGCTTTCCCCAAGCTTCTTTTGCAATCTCAAGATTCAAGATCTTGATAAATATATCATCATGTACTGCTGCATGTATTATGGCAAGTGCTCTTCCTTCTTTAGACACTTCCTCATTGTGATTTTTTATTTGAGCGAATGTTGGGTTATTTGAAAGAGGTGGTGGGTTGCTTCCATTTTCCACAATATCATATAAACTTTGAGCTCTCAAATAAGTTTTCATTTTTGCAACCCACAAATGATAGTTTTCTCCTACAAACATAGGAGGTGGAGGTAAAGAACTTTTGTTGGAAGCCAGTTATGGTGTTTAAAGGTTTTTTGTGAATTTTTTTCTCCTGGACCCATTAAAATCAATGAAGCTCTGATACCATGTAAGAAAAATATAAGTGATGGAAAGTGGTATAGAAGAAAATGATAGAAACCACAAAATAATAAAGATAATTTTTAGAAGAAAATGTTATGTTGTTGTTTTTTTTTTTTTTTTTTTGCATAAAGCTGAAAATACTTCAAAATATATAGAGTGGAGCAATAAACTTGCTTGTTGAAGTGAAAATATAATCCAAAATAATACTATTATAAATAATAGACTAAATAGTAGACATCATTAGGTTTGATCTACTTTTACTATGTTGACAAGTAAGAATTTAATTATTATAGTAACAATAACAAGTAAAGTGACACAACAAGTAAAATAAAATAACATCAACAAACAAATTAACACCAACGAGTAAAGAAATTAATGTGTTAAAAAAATATCAATTTCTAATAGAGTTTGATCTATATATTTTGCATAAATTCCTTTGCTGTGCTTCATCTAACAAAACTTACTGCAATACTTCAAAGATTTTAACCTTCAATGATTAAATACTGACAGCAATTTGAATTGTATGCTATCCCTTTAAAGTTCAATAGAAATAACTAAAAAGTGAAATCAAAATATATCATACATTTAAAATCACATCAAAATGGCAATAACATATTACATCTCAAACCTTTCATACTTCAAATGAACACTAGTTCAAAATGTCCCCATATAGATATCAATGCATGGAAATAAAAGTCATATCTTGATCAACAAAAACAAAAAGTTTTAATTTCCATCGTTGGTAAGCAATTTGTAAATTCTAGAGATTAGTTTTAAGTAAAAGACATATAAAAGATAACATGGTGTCAAGTACTTAGTTTTAAGACACAAAATGAGTCGAGTATTGATTTTTGGTTGCAAAAAATGTCTAGAGATTAGACTAAACACCCAAATTTAGTAACTAAGAATTCAGTTATTTGATTTGTTAATAAGTGAATTTTGTGTGTATGATGAAAACTATGCTTGTCAAAACATAAAAAAAAATAAATCATAAATTGTAGTCATTTCTTTAATTTCTTACTATCTTGTAATAGAAGTTAAGTTGGTATTTTCTGGACTTGAGTGAAATAGTGTTTTATACATCAAAATTTACCCTCTTATTTTTTAAGTTAATCCAAAAGAAGTGTACATGATCATAGAAACTTTAATGAAGATGAAACCAAAATGAGTGTTTAGAGGACATCTTAAGCTTTCTAAAAAGTCTAAGAACACTTCAAAATGTTGAAAATTGAGCAAGATACAATTTATGCAAATTTGGGAAAGTTGAAGAAGTTCATGAAGAGAAATACTAAGCAAATTCAATTTTTTTCCAAATGGGCCTAAATTTTTATGATTCAAACTTGTTTCTAATATTGTCAAGAACTTCTCAAGCCTATTTTCACGCCATGCATTCATTTATTTTATTTATTTTGGAATTTATTCACTTAAATCCAATTAATAAATGCAAGGCTGGATATTTATCATTCTTGAGGTCCAAGCAAGCACAAATAACTGGCCAATATCGTGCAAGGCTTGATTGAACAAGATTGAAGCAAATTTGGAAGCTTTTGATGCAAATTTGAAAGATTGAATAATCAAATATTTTCTAATTGAATTCCATATATTTTCTCTATAAATCTTGACCTAATTCAGTCCTCTACATAAAAACAAGATATTCAAATCATAAGGACACGAATCCTTGCCTCTAGAAACCCTAAACAAAACTTAAAAATCCGTGCTATTTAAGTTACATAGCAGACCACATTTCAGGCCATTCCAAGCATTCCAATAGCTTCATTGGCGTCCTTAGAATCGTTCCAGACCCCTGCAAGCAAGCAAAACATCTGGAAACGTAAAATCACAGTTTCACTTTTCATTCATATTTTCAAAATCGATTTCATATATGCATGCGTTTTTAACATGAACTGATCATATATTTGTGTTCCTGACATGATTTCGATGCTTTATGTATAGCTTGATTTGAGTTTGAGTGCAGGTACACGATCCCACCATTGTTAGGGTTTGAAGCTCCGATTTGGAGTTTTCTGATCATAATCAAATTTCCAATAGAACCATGATCTCACAAGTAATTTATATTGCTTGTACTGAATTTTACCAATATGCAGGTGTTATAGCTACAGACGTGTCTGTTGGTGAAACCTTTACCCACGAAAAGGTCGTGGGTAAATTCCTAGGAAAATTTGAATTGGGGACAAAGCCCCTGCGCGCGTTTTTGATTTTTAAATAATTTTCAGAAAATATTTGCCTATATATGGTTATTGTTTCATTTTTAAATAGCTAGCATGTCTAGCACAGATGGCAAGGGAGGCACGCATGTGAGTGAGGGGTTGTGGGTTCGATCCTTGGTGCCCAAACTACTTTTTGCATTTTGTTTACTAACCCCATTTTCCATATTTTCTTGTTTTTTTTTCTTTCAATTTTCTTCAATTATTTTAATTTCTTTCATAAATTATTTTTAAAATGCTACAAAAATATTTTTATTTTCAGAATTAGGTTAGAAAAATCCTTATTTAATTTTTGACACTAAAAATTCTTTTTTTCTCTTTATTTAAATTAATTGTTTAATTAACCATGAAATTAACTTTTAATTTATTTTCTCAATTAAAACCAACCACAAAAAAAATCACAAAAAATATTTTTCTTTTAGGATTAGGTCTGAAAATTTTTTATTTTATTTTGCTTTACATTTAATTAATTGTTAGTTAACCATTAAATTAACTTTTAATTTGTTTTCTCAATTAAAATCAACCTCAAAAATTCAAAAAAAAAAAAAAATTTAAATAGGTTCACTAACCCTAAAAACATTTTTTACTAATCTTTAAACTTTTTTTACTTATATTTTATTTTATTTATTCTATTATTTCACATTTAAATTCTAGAAATCGATGTATAGGTCACAAGGTTATTTTTGTAATAGCGTGGATTTACTTTTCTTCCTTTACTTTCTGCACCTCCTATTATGTATCTGCCCCAAAGCCTTGTAAGATGAAGAAAGCAAACCCTAATCGTAGGGTCTGAATTGAAACACGGAGAATGCGAAATAATTTTGGATTTTAAGATAAATGGAGCTAAGGGCATTCTGGTCATTTGCTTGAGAATTATGTGATGTGGAATAACCAAAAAATACAAATTTAACAAAAAAATAAGCCACATCAGCCTTTTAGGTGATGTGACATCCCAAAGGTAAAAAATGAAACTTTTAAAATTTGTCAAGGTAACTATTGGAACTTTTTTTTTGGCAGGGGGATTTTTCAAATACACCCCATATGTTAGGGGTGAAAATAGGTATTAACCCTAAATTGTATATAACTACTTAGATGTATGCTAATTAGGGTTTGAATGACAAGATCTAAAATCAACCATTAGATCACTCTAATAATCAAGATATATATCTGAATCAAATACACTCTATCACACTTGCACTCCCCTTAGGGTATCCTCTCTTGTTGCCTTACGAATATACATGGTCATTTTCCTCGAACGTAGAGATACCATTAGCAAAAGACCCTCGATTCAAAAATCATCACAAAGATCATAGTCCCTCGATGATCCTCGATGTTGCCCTACGAATATATGATCTCGTCCCTCGGTCGTTGCCTACGAATAAGTGATGATCGTCCCTATAAAATTGCTAAGGTATCCTTACAATGTTGCCTTCAATGACCATACGATGACCCTACGATTGTCCCTTCACATTCGGATAGAGTTACCTACCAACTAATTGTATGGGTAGCGCTGTCCTAAAGGAGAAGGAAAATAACAAGAACGACCTTTCTGAGTAGGTAATAAGACTTTATTGTTTGCTCTAATCAAACAAATTACTTTTCACACCTCACAATTCTTTTCAAAAATTTTTCAAACAAACACTTTGTATATATTCCAACCAGAATCATTACAAAGTTACATTTTTCCAAATAAATATTTTCAAACACTTCGTATACATTGTTGAGGACTGATACAAGAATCATTACGAAGTCAAAGCAAAATACTTTTGAAATACTTTTCAAATCACACAGCCCCATAAAACAAATTTTCAAAAGTGAGCTTACTAATTAAGAGCCCGTAGATAAGTACGGATGGAAAGAGTGCTAATACCTTCCCTTTTTATAATAACCTCTGTTACTCAGAATCTATCAAAGGTCTTTTCTGTTCTTTTCACTTTTTCTTTATTGGATAAAAGAAAAGTCGGCGGCGACTCTTACTATCCATAACATTTGCGATAAAACGCAAAACAAACAAGTCAGTTCTCTCACCGTGTTACACAGTGCAAAAGAAAATAAGTTGAAGGAGCATATGCAAGAAAATTTGTCACTTCGTATTATACTTTGAACAATAAAATGGTTATAATCTTCTTGTGTACAAGGGGAAAGAATCTAAAATGGGAAAAAAGTGTCTGCTCTTTTGTACATATTGCCTCAAATTAAAAAAGATCTATGTCAGCTTCTTCAGCTAGAGTAGTTAGCTCCTACTCAAGTGAGAAGTGATATCTAAGAAAATTTCTTCTCTGCATGGAATAGTGAGACCACCCATGGCATGATCATATTCAAATTGTTCCTCGGCTTGGTTCAATAAGTCTTGAAACGATGGTTGGTTCAAGTATGATATTGGGATCACAAACCGCTTCATTTCCTCTCCAATATATACGGCTAGATATCCCTTAGGCACACCCACACATTTTGAAGATGTTGTCCTTCTAATGATACCAGATAAACGGAAACCCATTGTTATATGTGTAGAAAAAAGATATCGAAATGCTTTGAGATGTGAATGATTTTTGGTTGGTCCTAAATTCATTTGAGGCTATGAATATATATAGATGAAAGGATACTAAAACAAATAGTCGGTAACTATAATGATGAGTGAAGGAGGGCCAGAAGATTTGAGTGATGGTCAGACAAGAGATATGAAAGATCACATGGTGTTGTCTCTGAAGGACTTTGTGAAGGATCAACATCAAATGTTGTAGTAGATAGATAATGAAAGTATAACCACAAACATGTAGAATGGCTTTTGTTGATCTTTTGTTATCCATTGCCTTATTACGGTCACTACCAGCTGGACATCAGCAAATAGCAATACCATTATGGAGAAAACATGTCTAAAACATGTTTGCAAAATTATCAATCTGAGACAACACCACATGATATCTCTCTATAATTATCATTTATCAAGTACCAACTAATACATGATCAAATATGAGGTTTTCCAAGAACGTGAATATCTATAAATACACTCATTCTTGCCTTGACAAACAACACAATACATTGGCTTCCTCAAGTATCTATCTATTGAGTTTATTCTTCCCTCAAACAAACACAAAAATGGGTTTCCGTTTACATTCTATTCTAAGGGCATCAGTCACCGCTAGACACGCAGCATCAAGATCTGTAGAAGTTCCAAAGGGCTATGTTGCAGTGTATGTGGGAGATAAACAGAAGCGATTTGTGATCCCAATATCATACTTGAACCAACCATCTTTTCAAGACTTATTGAGTCAAGCTGAGGAAGAGTTTGGATATGATCATCCTATGGGTGGCCTCACCATTCCTTGCTCAGAAGATGTCTTCCAACATACTACTTCTTGCTTGAATTCGCTGTAAATTTGACACTGAAGAGACTGACATAGTTAAGTAGACTAGAGACATTTTTGTAAATTAGGCATCTTATCTTATCTATTTGACAAATTTACACAACATGTATTTTTAGAACATGTCTATTAGTTGAGCAGCACAAGCCTAATTCAAATAGAAAAAAACTTTCTTTGCAACCATTGAAATGTGTTTCTAATTCCAAAAGCCATATTCTTATATTTTTAATCTAGCCACAAGAAAACTGGTTTTCAAAAGAATTACTTAACTTAATCCCTATTAAAACCCGATAAACAGTATATATTATCCAAAATTTGATAAAGATTATGATAATTATGTTTGTAATGAAACTCTTGGGAATTGACAAAATCTAAGTGTTTTTACAATGTCTTGTGAAAAGATTCTCATTTACGATAGTATTCAAAAGTTGCACATGTCAATTGTAATGAGGATTGCATGTTAAACAGAAACCTTGTGAGACATTAATGAAAATGTTATCATTATTCTTAAAGATTATACAATATGGATAATAGGTAGTAGTAGTTGTTTTAATATCTGTTGCAGGGATATGTGAACATTTTAACTGATAAACCAAAAACATTCATTGTCCAAACAAAAAAATACATGCTCTATAAATTTGTCAATCAAATTAATGCTTATTTTTTTCTTATCTTTACAATTTGATAGCATGCCTACTTAAAAATGTCTCTACTAAACTCTGTCTTTTTGGATCTGAAATTTATAGCCCATTCAAGTGGGAAGTTATGAGATGGAAAACTTCTTCGGTGCAAGGAATGGTGAGGCCACCTATGGCATGATCATATTCCAAAACGGCCCAACAACTAGACTCAAAGGCTAGAAAATCCTAGAAATAAACAAATATGTATGTTAAAATATGCAAATTAAAATTTTCATGAATGCAATGTATTAAGGTCATATCTCCTGTATGTTAAACCACTGTTGTACTGATAACAGAATCCTCGGTCAAACGTAACAGGATCAAAGGTCCGGCCACAAACTGGAACTCCACAGAAAATACAAGAACATCACGGAATACGAAACCACATCATAGAACACGGAACCGTATATCACGGAACACAGCATCAGTACTTGTAGTAATGATATCCTACCCCACCTCACGGTAATTCTAAACAGAACGGGGGTCCCTAATGATAAACAGAGTCGATGGTTCTTTATCGAGCACTCCGCTATCAACACAACAGGCTGTAGGGATGAAGCACCGTCAATCGAATCTCTTCTGAGTTCGATACTTTATGTCTCCTCACACGCACCACGGGATGCGGGATTCGACATGAACATCCATCTATCCTATATGTCTCTGGCCGGGGTAGGGGGCCTTTTACCTCATGTAACTCCCACCCAATCAAGAGAACAACCAGTACAACAACATCCAATATACACGATATGTGAAAGCGATAAAATGCCATATAGAATGCAATGCATAACATACAAAGGATGACGCGATAAAGCGAGTAAATAAATAAACACTCAATAGAAAAGAAAATAAAAGCTAGGATCGACTCCGGGACGGACCAGCAAGAGGTCTGTACGATCCCTAGTGAAGTCGCCAACTGAAGGAACTGGACAAACGCGTCTGATAGAATATCAATGAAGTCGCCATCGAACGTTTTTTATCTCACATGAGGAGAAAGGTAAACATATCGAGAAAACTTAAAAGGAAAAAGACACGGTCTTACGACCGAGAGATAGGGTAAGAGAGTCTATTACGCGAGGGGAAGGTATTAGCACCCCACACGCCCGTAGTATTCTACGGTATCCACTTCTATTTTCTATCTATTTACTGCTTAATCGCTACATTTGTGCTATGAGGAAATGCATGTGAAAGAAAGAAAAAAAACACGGAGAAAAGAAGAAAGTATTTACGAAGTTTGCTCAATCGAGCCCGCTACAAGATGCCCATGTATTTCCTCGTGCAATGGGAAAGTTAGAGCGTCGTAGTTCAGCTCACATGTTTTGGTGGGTTAAATTGTTTTTTATAGGAAGTTCGATTCTGCATCCTCACAATTGCAGTTCGTGCTTGGACTTGTAGCTATAAAAAGTCTTATGCTCAACCGCTCGCACACTTAGCAATTTGTTTGGATTTGAAGAGGAACGCCCTTATTGAAAAAAAATTTAACACAAAAAAGAGCCTGTAGGTAAAAAGGTTTGAGGTGAGGTTGATTGCTTTTACCTTGAAAAGGGAGTTTGAACCATTATTAAGTGTTTTGATTTTCAAAAGAAAAGAAAACACGTTTTAGTTTTATTACATGCAAGGATGCAAAAGAAAGAAGAAAACATACAAGGGAAACTAACTAGTTCTACCCTAATGTTACCATACAATGTTATAATGCCTCAATTTCAAACAATCAAGAATGCATCAATCAACACATGAAAATGTGCAAAAAAACTAGACTTCGACACATTTCGAGTTTATAAAAACAAGCCTAAACACATGAAGTCGATTCAATTATTCAATCTAAATGTAATCTAATGCATGAACATGCAATTTACAAGTCAAACAATCAATACAATTGCACTATATTCAAAGAAATATCCTCATGCAAGTGTATGTATGCTCTATGTACAAAATTCATACACCTCGACACGATAACGTTGTCAAATCAAAGCCTAATTCATACAATTTCCAAGCAATCAAACAAGAATCGGATTAATCGGAACAATTACATGCAATTCCTAATATTTATTTCAAGGTTAATCACTTCTAAAAAATCACTTAAACTAAGTGATTATGTGAAGAATTACTTACTTGTACTTGGAGTTTTGATTCAAGAATTGGAGGAATGACAAGTGCTTGGCCGACATAATAAAGAAGGAAGGAGATCACCGAAAGAACGCAAGGGAGGCGAAGAGAAGACGCCGCAATCGCGGCGGTCAGAGGCGAGGGGAGTGTGCGTCGCGCGGTTGTCGACGGAGGGGAAGGTCCGGAGAGGGACTCCCATGGTGCAGAGAGAGAGAGAGAGAGAGAGAGAGAGAGAGAGAGAGAGAGAGGTCCGGTGGTGGCTTGTGGAGGAGTATGGAGGTGGGAAGACTTGGCTTGAGAGAAAAGAAACGAATATTCTTTTTGTTTGCTCTTGAGTTTGAGAGAGAAAAGTGAAGTTTCAAGGTGAGAATTTAACAAATGATTCTCCTTTTTCAATTTGTGAGAGGCAAATTTTATTTATAGGTGATGAATGTGGGCTTTGGAATTCCTTGGATCCAAGATTAGGCCCAAATCGCGATTATCCGAATAATTTTCGTCAACAGTCCAAAACATCGAGAAACATGCGAAATTTGAACTCGAACTCTAAACGAAAAATGGCCGGAACAGAAAATGGCGCATGTGAGTCAAAATTTCGACTCAATCGGATGAACGGTTGATGAGATATGAATTTTTGAAGTTTCAACACACTTTTTCAGGCATCTGACACATGTAGAATTTTTATTGCGCCACTCTGGAAGATTGCTTCGAACGAGGATCTTATGATCAAAATCCGAACTCGGGATGTTCCAAATCAATCGAAGCAAACAAAATTTGTGAGCTTTTGACACCGGTCCCACCTCGTTTCAATGAAAATCGAGCGAGATATGATTTTTTGAACGTTGCGCGTTAGATGAAAAATGCTCGGTTCGTCTCAAAATCAACTCCAAAGAATAAAATTCTGGTATTGATTGGTCAGGAATCAACTCTTGGCTTGTGAATGAAAGTCGTAGAGGACTTCGAGACAGAACTTTAGACACTGTCCCTGCCCAGTTTCGATATTCCAGCCCAGAGTTATGAATTTTTTAGCGTACTGAAAACACAGTTCAACCATAAAATTCAGTTTATTCCACTTGAAAGATCAATTTCTTTGGAGACTTTCTTCACACAATTAGCCTCCGACCTGTGAATGAGAGTTGGAGATAATATGGAGAGGGACTTGCTTGTCGAAAATCGTCAGAAAATACCCAACAAGATGAGAGATATGCCTAGGGGTGTTCGCGGTGCAGTTTGGGCGGTTTTGACGCAAAAAATCATCCGAACCGCGAGAGAAAAAGGCGTGCGGTTTGGTTTGGTTCGGTTGAATTTTAGAAAAAAAACCAAACCAAACCAAACAAAACCAATACGGTTTGGTTTGGTGCGGTTTGTTCGATTTTTTACAAATATTTTATTGAGTCATACATACATATATAAATGACAACATAACTTTGTATTTTGTCATTCATACACTATCAAATAACAATAAAACTCATCATATTTGGACAATAACTTTCTATATAATATGTAAAAATTAGATTAAACAAAACTGAAATAATAAACATAAAATAATAGCATAAAATAATATCAAAAATATTATAATGAAACAAAAAAAATAGATAAAATGAGAGATTAGTGAAGATGAAAAATAAATAACAATAAAGAGAAGAGATTAAAGATAAATATGTGCGATAAAACAAAATTGAAAGAGGAAACATTTGCATAAAAATGAGAAGGTGAAAAAGAAAGAATATGAGAGAGTAGAGATTAGAGAAGAAGAGGCAAGATGTAAGTGGTGAAGATGAAGCGATAATGCTATGAGAGATTTAAGAAGACTGAAACTGAAACCATAAGTGTAAGGATGAGGAAATTGTTTGTAATCATAAGACTAATATATAATATGTTTAGGTTTGAGTTATATGAGAGTTAAGTAAAATTACGGTTGTACCATAATGCGGTTTTACTCGGTTCTGTTCGGTTTACAAAATACAAACCGCAAATCGAACCGAACCATGCGGTTTTGTTAAAAGATGGTCCAAATTAATCCGAACCAAACGCGGTTTTTTGCGGTTTTAGTTTAGTTTGCGATTTTTTGTTGGGTTGGTTTGGTTTTGAACACCCCTAGATATGCCTTCCGGAGCACCTGAAACGCACAATAAGCCAAAATTCCACTTTATTAAGAAAATGAACAATTAAAGTCTATTCTTGACGAAATGGCCTCCGATTTGAACAGATGCATTGGAGAAAATATTGAAATGATTCTAACGTCCGTGGAACCAACCCGAGAAGACCTTATAACCAGAAAACCTCGCCTCAAGCATACGAACTGAAAAAATATGATTTCTGACTCAAAAATAGTTTGAATGGCTGAAACGCACAATTTCTTCCACAAATTGAGATGCTCTGAATCTCATCACCATATGATCGATGAATGATATGCATGCAATGCACCTATGAATTAAGTGTAAGTCAATTATTTTATTAAAATGAAGAGGGCGAATTTTGGGATACAACATTGGTTTATTTGGAAGAGGTGGTGGGTTGCTTCCATTTTCCACAATATCATATAAACTTTGAGCTCTCAAATAAGCTTTCATTTTTGCTGCCCAGAAATGATAGTTTTCTCCTACAAACATAGGAGGTAGAGGTAAAGAACTATTGTTGGAACCCAGTTATGGTGTTTAAAGGTTTTTTGTGAATTTTTTTCTCATAGACCCGTTAAGATCAATGAAGCTCTGATACCATGTAAGAAAAATATAAGTGATGGAAAGTGGTGTAAAAGAGAATGATAAAAACCATAAAATAATAAAGATAATTTTTAGAGGAAAATGTTTTTTTTTTGGCATAAAGTTGAAAATACTACAAAATATATAGAGTGGAGCAATAAACTTGCTTGTTGGAGTGAAAATATAATCTAAAGCAACACCATTATAAATAGTAGACTAAATAGTAGACATCATTAGCTTTGATCTACTTTTACTATCTTGACAAGTAAGAATCTAATTATTATAGTAATAATAACAAGTAAAGTGACACAACAAGTAAAGTAAAGTAAAGTAACAACATCAAACAAATTAACATCAACAAGTAAAATAATTGATGTTGTATAGGGCGAAAATTGGAAATATATTTCTGATTTTCTGGGAGCATTTTCGGAATTGCATAGGATGTTTTTCACCCCTATGAGATGGAATGAGAAACCCACTAAAATAATTGATCGGTTAAAAAAATATCAATTTCTAACGGACACTAATCTATATATTTTGCATAAATTCCTATGTTGTGCTTCCTCTAACAAAACTTACTGCAATACTTCAAAGATTTCAACCTTCAATGACTTAAAGTCCACTTGGATTTTTATTAAGCCAAACAAATTGGATTTGTAGAAAAATACTGACAGCAATTTGAATTGTATGCTATCCCTTTAAAGTTCAATAGAAAAAACTAAAAAGTGAAATCAAAATATATCATACAGACGAGTGTACTGCAAATCGCCTGCGGGTTTCTTACGCGAGAATACTAGTGCAAATGAATATCACTTGTAACACCCCAATTCTACCCCGGTAATTATTAAGAAAATCAGAGTTGCAAAATTCTTTTCAACAAACAATTGGAGTATTACAATTCAACTAAACAATAACATGCTATCACAGATACATAACATGTTGTTAATCGGATGCCTTGGAAACAAAATATAAATTTGTTGCTCAATGTAAGGGAAAAAAGTGAAGAACACGATGAACACAAGGATTGGTTATTAACTTCTATTCTTTCCTTTATCTTCAAAACAAGATTACAAGTATACAAGAATAACAAATAACCCTCCCACCCTAAATTAGGATTTGCAGTATGCAATGATGAGAGACTAGTATGCTATTTATAATAAACCTAACATACTAAACTAATGGGCTTTTATCACAAATACCCATTACAAGCTAACTTAGGGTACAAGCTAACTTAACCAATTGGACATAACAAACAGGCCCAATTCGATGCTATCACTCCTAGCATCCTTCGACCCAATAGAGTTCGATCCAATATCTCACATAACACATAAGTTTGGATGAACTTAAATAACATGAGTTTAACTTTATTAATATAAAATCAACAGAACTACATTATTCAATTTGGAAGCTATAACAACTTTTCAACTTAAAACCATTTTAAAATCAACAATTACTTTTTATGTATCAACATGGTTATTCAACAACAAATCCAAAACGACTAAACAACCAGCGTTCATCCCCGAGTGTTACGTATCAGAGCGACTATCCAACTTGAACTAACAGCAACTAAATCTTCGATCGATACACGCTACCAATATAAAGGTAACGGCCAACAAAATAGAAAGGGTGAGATATCGAAAAATATAAGCAAAAGTATGATAATTCATATATTAGGTAAAGAATCATACAATAATTACTACTTCAATCAACGTAATACGATATTCCACAGAACAACATAATAATCAACAACAACTTAAAATGCAACTGGGATGCAACTCGACTAATGCAAATGCATGTGGATCCATTTAGAGTAAACTCTCAACTTAAAATCATGTCAGGTTATCGAGGCATTCAACAAGGCATAAGCCTTCAACTTTCAACGTGGTGCCAATCCAGGCCAACTTAATAATGCACATGTTATGTATGATACAACGACCACAACATCAACAACAACTTAAAACAACAGCAACTTAATCATGCATTAACTGCATCAACTTAATCAACACGATCAACTTCGACTTCAACAACAATTAACAACGTCAACAACAATGCAACTTATAATTAACATAATCAACTTCAACTTCAACAACAATTAACAACTTCAACAACAATTAGCAATATCAACAACAATACAATTTATAATTAATATAATCAAATTCAACTTCAACAACAATTAACAACTTCAACAACAATTAGCAATATCAACAACAATACAATTTACAATTAACACAATCAAATTCAACTTCAACAATAATTAACAACTTTGGCCATTTAAGCCTACAATCCAAAATATTGTCTGTTTCGGGGACAAACAACTTGTTCCGACAGTACCTGCAAATCAAGCAATCGACGCGAAATTCAACAAAATGAAACAATTTTATTTAACTACCCGTATACACGAACTGCCCTATAAATTTTCGTCCAATTCCGAGCAACTAAATTTACCGCTTAATCTGGCTAGCTGTCTAATTTCTGAACTGTTTTTGCTTCTTGAAATAATACTGCTTAACTTACAGAAATTCTGTTAATTTTATTCTAATACTACCATTCATTTTTCTGCATTTTAATTTACCCTACTGTACTGATCTTCACTTCTTGTTACTAATTTCTAATACTGCTAAAATAATATTTTGCTATTAGTTTTCCAGTCTGCTAGCTACTTCCTGTATTTTGCTATTGGATTCCTCTATGGTCATTTATCCTACCACACTACTGTTATGTAGTACGTGAAAACATACTACTCCAACTAATTATATTCATTGCTACCATGTACTTACTGGTGTTCTTCTTCATAAAGTCAAAAACATAACCATGCCTACACTCCACTCCCCTCCACACGTGGCCAGGATATATGAGAACTAGCATATTTTTGATAGTGTGAACTTCTTGGGGGTGCACGAAGCTGACAGGGAGGCCATCCTCTCGGCCGACAAGAAGACTCGGAAGCAAGACCTCAACACCGATGTTGCTGCTATTATGAGGATGCTTGAGACTGTGTTGATGTTGAACGATGATGTCGCCTCCTCCAAAGCTACTCTCGATCAGGCTCGTGCCAGGATATATGAGTTAGAGACCTATAACAGTGAATACCACAATGAAGTTATGAAGCTTCGGGGGCAGCACGATAGGCATGTTTAACTGGCCAAGGAGTTGAATAAGCTGAGGTTACAGGTGGACCCCTTGACAGCAGAGAACAAGAAATTGACTGCCCGTGTGAAAGAGCTCGAGGAGATGGTGGCCTCGGCTGAGGAGGAATCTGCCAACGAGCAAGCTCTCTCTTCAAAGAGGGATCTGGTCGGCAGGATTCGGGTGCTTGAAGATGATAATGTGGAGGCGCTTAGCTTTGGTTTTTACCAAGTCGTCCTCCAAATGCAAGTGTTCAACGACGGGGTCGATCTAGTGACCGTGGGGATTGGTCCTTTCCACCGAGTGGTCGATGGGAAGATCAAGCCTCCGCCCGAGGTCTAGAAGTTTGTCTTTGACATTTTGTTGGACTTGCACGTCCTTGTTATGTCTGACCTGTGAGCCGTTTTATTTGACTTGTTTGGAATTTATTGGGCTAAGTCTCTATACATTTGGTTTGGGCCTGGGAGCCCGTTCTGTGATATTTTGTCGGCCTAGATGGTCGAATGGTTGATATTTGTTGTTATTTCATATGCTCGACATGCTTTTTTATTTCATATGTTCGCCATACTTTGCCATTTCATATGCTCGATATATTGTTATTTTATATGCTCGACCTTGTTATTGTTCTTAATGTACATGCCGAAGGGGCGATCTCGGAGGCTGTAACACCCCAATGTTTTCAAATATTAAATAATTTGAATTTTAGTAATTTATTTAATTAAAATAGAATTATTAATATTTTTGAAATTATTTAATTAAATAAAAGGAATTGGGTTGTTGGTGTAAGGAGTATAAGGAGGAGGAGTGAGGAGTAAAAGACTCTAACTTATTATTTGGCTATTATTATTGTAGAATAAATAATAAAAAGGAATAATAAGAGGAAAAGGAGAGAATTGGGAACATTTGGAGAAAACTGATCATACGTGAAAGTGAGAAGAGGCAGAAGGAAGAGAAGAACCAAGAGTTCAAGGGTTCAAGCAATTGACTAAGGTAAGGGGTGATTTCTCCTAATTATTATGCCTTATGAATTTTGGGAATGATAGGATGAATTGATTAGATTAGAAATCCCAATTTAGAATTTTCTAGGTTTATGGAATTTGTCCCTAATGTTGTCTAATTGCATGAATTTGAATCAATCTCATGTTATTGGTAAGTTAAGTGTTGTTGGATTAAGTCCTTATGTTTTGAAATAATGTTTATTGGATGATTTTGATGATGAATTGGTGATTGATTCGTATTTGGATGTGTGGGTGAAATTGGGAAACAAGTATGTTGTCAAAAATGTGTTTTCTACTACTGTAGGTGGCAGGAACCGGTTCCCTAGTGGGAGGAACCGAGTTCCTGGTATAATTTCCAGCAGCGTGAGAATTTTAAGCCTGAGGAACTGGTTCCCTAGTGATAGGAACCGGGTTCCTAGTGTATTTTGCAGGGAAAAATAAGAATTTTGAACTTGGGAACCGGTTCCCTAGTGGGAGGAACCGAGTTCCCAGTATGTTTTCCAAAGGCACATTTTCACTGAAAGTGTGGGAACCGGGTTCTCCCCAGGAGGAACCGGTTACCACTGTAACATTTTGAAAAATACCAAACTTTGAAAAATCATATCTTTCAAATCGTAAGTCTGTTTTAATCGCCGTTTGGACAGTATTCTTTAAAATTAAATAATCTATTTTATGAAATGAAGAAAATAGTAATTAATCGGTTTTATTTTGGAAAGTGAGGTTTTTTTCGTATTGTGGATAATTGTACTTAGTGTACTTGGTGGAGTAACTGGTATATGATTGTACTGATGAGTTGAATGTGGGTTGATGCTTGCATGCTATCTTTCTGTTGTTTATTCATGATATGTTGTTGATATCATGTGTTGTTATTGATGTTGTTTATTCATGATATGTTGTTGATATCATGTGTTGTTGTTGATGTTGGATATTCATGACGATTGTTGATATCATGTGTTGTTGTTGAATGTTGCATGTTGTTGATGTGCATGCATATACATTGGTGGTAGCTAATTCCCATTGTGTGGAAATAGTGAGTTAGCCAATATCTGTTGCCGAGTTGGAATGGGCGGTGAGGTTTTATCTATGTCCGAGTTGGAATGGAATAGATGTTAATGTTGTATCCGAGTTGGAATGGAACAGTATGTGAATTTAGTTCACTGTCGGTACCACATGCATAGAGTCTTGCATCGCATTTTGTATGGATTATAACATGATAGGATGATTTCCAGTGTTATAATCTTGTTGTTGTGTATGATGTATGCTATGACTTGGATTGTGAAATAAATCTGATTATGTTGAATATGGTGGACTAATAACTTGTGAAATTCTGTTATTTTGATGAATTTATAATGCATTTTAATTATGATGAAGTCTCACTCTTACTTTGATGATTTCAGATTGAAGCTTTAGCGGCTTAGGAGTTGGTGAGGATGGCTAGTAGAGCTATGCTTTTATTTATTCGCGCCTCGGTGTCATGCTCTGGTCTTGTAACACTGGGGAACGTTTGGTTTAGAGTTATGATTAAACTCTGTTGATTTATTTAAGATTGTTTTTGGATAATTGTTTTGTGAGCTAAGGCGTTGACCTTGAAGTTTTGTTGGTTTGAACTTATCCAAGTTTTGAGAATAATTCTGTTGTGTAGAACATGTTACTTCCATGATTTATTTGAATTATGTTCTTCAGTAAGGCATGACATTATATGAAATTTTATTTTAATAAATTGTGATTCCCTTTTATACATATTAAACTCTGAATTTATTATATAATCGCGCGGTATTTTAGAAGGGTGTTACAGAGGTCGCCAGGTGAGGCCATAGTCACGTTGCACAGATTTCATCGACCAAGTTCAGCTCCTCGTGTAGTGCTTCATCGTTTGTCTCCTCGTCCAGAGGGAATTCGGTGCGTTGCGAGGGTTTTACGGTAGGCCCACAACACACTGTGCAGTTCCTCGACCCATCTCTTTTTGGATTCACCTAGTCGTCGTTTGAACCCACGTAAGACGACCCTGTTGGAAGCTTCGGCTTAACCGTTGGTCTATGGATGCTTGACTGAGGTGAAGTGTTCCTTTATACCCAACCTTGCGACGAAGCTTCAAAAATTATGGTCGGTGAATTGTGTCCCGTTTTCCGTTATGAGTGCTTACATGATGCCGAAGCAGGCGACGATGTTTCGTTTGTAGAAACGGAGGATGTTGAAGGACGTGATCTTGGCGAGGGCTTAGGCGTCTATCCACTTCGTGAAGTAGTTGATGGCCACGGTGAGGTATTTATTTTGGTAGGAGCCTTGTGTGAAGGGCCCGAGGATGTCCATTCCCCACCAGTTGAAAGGCCAAGGGGAGATGAGGATGGTGAGCTCGTGGGGTGGAGCTATATGCATGTCAGCATGGCGCTGGCACTTGTCGCATTTTTTTACATGTTCCTTAGCGTCTTGTTGCATTGTGGACCAATAGTATCCTGCCCGCAATGCTTTTCAGGCGAGAGATCATCCACCCAAGTGTGGGGCGTTGATGCCCTCGTGTATCTCATGCAACACGCAGATACTTTGGACTTCTCGATGAATTTTAGGAGGGGGACGGAGAACCCTCGTCGGTATAAGAGTTGCTCAAGGGTGACATAGGAGCATGCCCGGTGTTTGGTAGAGGCGACTTCCTTCTTATCTGCATTCAGTTCTCCTTTGGGTAAGTAGTTGAATACTGGAGTCATCCATCAGTCCACATCCCCGATGACGTGTACGTCGAGCAATGGATGGGGCCTCTCAATGCTCGGTCGGGAAAGGGATTCTTGGATTACGAATTTGTTTCCGCCCTTCTTTTAGGTGCTTGCAAGTTTTGATAGGATACCAGCTCGTGTGTTTTTCTCTCGAGGAACGTGTTTAATTTCAGCCCGATCGAAGCTTTTCATTTTTTCCTTTACAAGGTTGAGGTACTCGATGGGATTTTCATTTTTAGCCTGGTACTCTCTGAGGACTTGCGATGCGACGAGTTGGGAGTCTGTAAATACATGGATATCTCGTACACCCAGATCCTCATCCAGCCTTAGCCCGGCGAGTAACGCTTCATATTCGGCTTGATTGTTCGACGTCGGGAATGAGAGGGTGAGAGAGTGCTCGATGACAACCCCCTCTTCGTTTTCGAGGAGGATTCCCGCACCGCTTCCCGTCGAGCTCGAAGCTCCGTTGACGAAAATAGTCCACCTTTTGTCTCCACTCAGAAACAAATCATGGGTGGTCATTTCAGTGACGAAATCGGCCAATGTTTGGGCTTTTAGAGCTTTCTGACCCTCAAATTAGATGTCGAATTCTAAGAGTTCGAGGGACCATTTAAGCATGCGTCCGACCATGTCTGGTCAGCCTAGGAGTTGCTTTATAGGTTGCTCGGTCCTTACAATAATGGTATGGGCCAAGAAGTAATACCGAAGTCTCCTCGCCGTAATGATGAGGCTTAGGGCTACCTTTTCGATCTGCTGATATCTGGTTTCGGGTCCCTGCAATGCTTTGCTCGTGAAATAGATGGGCTTCTGCCCTTCTTCTGTTTTGCGGATGAGGATCGCGCTTGCAGCTTCGTTTGTGACATCCAGATATAAGAATAGGGTTTCCTCGCTTTGTGGTCGTGATAATAATGATGGTTAGGATAGGGCCCATTTGAGATGGAGGACAGCTTGTTCGCATTCTTCGTTCCATTCAAAGGCCAGACCTTTTCGCAGAAGTTTGAAAAAGGGGAGTGCATGTTAGGAGGATTTGGCGACGAAGTGGGAGAGCGACGTGAGCATGTCGTTCAAGATTTGGATTGATTTCTTGGAGCTAGGCGTGGGTAATTCAGAGAACGTCTGACACTTGTTTGGGTTGGCCTCGATTCTGCGTTCCATAAGGTAGAACCCTAGGAATTTTCCCGCCTTGACTCCGAAAGTACATTTCTCCATATTGAACCGCATGCGACATCGTCGAGTCTAGTCAAACACTTTCTTCAGATGTGCAACGTGATCGGTTTATGCGCGATATTTTATGATCATGTCGTCAACGTAGACCTTGAGCATGTCTCCGATCTCGCCACAAAAGACTTTGTTCATCATCCTTTGGTAATTGGTGCATGCGTTTTTAACCCGATAGGCATTACTTTGTAGTAATAGTTGTATGAGGTTGTCATGAAGGTCGTGCAACGTTTGTCGCTCATCTCCATCGGAATTTGATTGTAACCTGAATTTGCATCCATAAAAGACAAGAGTTTATAGTCAGCCGAGTTGTCGACCAGCATATCTATGTTAGGAAAAGGAAAAACATCTTTGGGACATGCCCGGTTAAGATCAATATAGTCAACAAACATCCTCCATTTTTCATTATATTTTTTAACAAGTACAACATTTGAGAGCCAAGTTGAATACTTGGCCTCGGAAATAAAATTTGCCACTATGAAGTCTTTTACAGCTTTTTCAACAACTTCCACTTTTTCGGGAGACTGTCTACACCTACGTTGTACTACGGCCTTAGCGACCGAACCTATTGTTAGTTGATGACAGGCGACCTCAGGGTCGAGCCCGGGCATCTCCATGATGCTCCAGGTAAACAGGTCTGTGTTATCTCTAAGGAAAGCTTTGAGTTGCTTCCTGACCAGTTCGAGGAGCCCTACTCCAATATTCACACATTTGTCGGGGTCCTCGCCGAGAGGAACGAGTTTGAACTCGCCATCTGAGATCGGGCGAAGGGGATCTTGGTCACCGCTCTGACCTTCGACTTCTTCCTTCACGAATTTGGTGTCGAGATCAATTGAATCCACCTTGGGGCCTTGTGGTTCTTTGCTCTGGGGAGGCTCAACGTGAGGATTGTCCGGCCTGTCCCTCACGTTGTCTTGTTAGGTCCTGGGTCCACTAGGGTCTGTCCTCTGGCCGCAGTGTTGTGGCACCGTCTGACCACTTTGATGTCCCCGCATATGGTGGCCACACGTCCTCTCTTGGTGTAGAACTTCATTTTGAGTTGGACCTTCAAGGGGACGGCGGTGAGTTCGGCCTTGGTGCTTCTCCCCAGGATCGTGTTGTACAGCGAGTGACAGTCAACCACCAAGAAGCTCATATTGACCTACCGAGAGGCGACGCCTTCGCCAAAGGTGACGAACAACTCGATGTAGCCCCAAGGCCTGGAGGTCGAACCATTGAATCCCTGCAGGTCGGATCCCACGTATGGTGATAGGTGGGATTCGTCAAGTTGGAGGATGCGGAAGAGGTGAGTGTACATCACGTCCACGGAGCTTCCTTCATCGACCAGAATCCAATGCACTTCAAACTTCTCCATCTTTGATTTGACGAGGAGAGGGGTATGGGAGTTCGGTGCTCCGCCAAGAAGTTCCTCGAGGTAGAATGTGATTGGTTCCGACCTTCCTCGGAATTGTTCGAGGGAGACTTTGTTGATTGGGGATTTTTTGATCAAGTCGTCGAACTTCCTTTTGGCATAGTTGATTAACAACTTGTCGTCCCCCCCGCCGGATATGACCATGGTCGTGGGGAACGTCTCCCACCTGCTGTAAGTGAATATGGGAAGGTCCTCATCTATGGTCTCTGGGAATTTGAAGTCCTCGAGTCTGGTCACCGAGTAGGCGATCTGGAAGGGGCTAGTGTCCCCCTGTGCCTTGGTCTCGTCTTCGACCTCTTTGACTTCCCTGACTTCTAAAGACGCCTCGGGTCTCTTGTACTTCCTGAGTCTTCCGTACTTGATCAGTGTTTCGATTGCGTCCTTGAGATGGACGCAATCCTCGGTGAGATGATCGTGGCTCCGGTGGTATTGGAAGTACTTCGATTAGTCGGCCCCCGACTTAAGGGTGTAGGCTCTGGGCATCTGACACTGCCGTCTTTGAGTGTCGGGAAGATCCGACTTCTTATTGTCTAGCGTCGAGATGTCGAGCGGAACCGGTTAATCCGCGGTCCTCGACTCTCGAGCATGATTTGTTGCCTGCTTCTCTTCGTACGTGATGTACGCGCGAGTTTTGTCGAGGAGGGCATCGAAGGTTGCGGGGGGGGCTTGATCCCGACCGCTTTTCTGAAGTCTGTGCCGGGGAGGAGTCCCCTCTCGAGCAAATACCTCTTCATATGATCATCACAGGGGACCTGGATGGCCTCCCTATTGAAGCGGCCGATGTACTCTCTGAGAGTTTTGTCGCTTCTCTAGATAATGGCCTCTAGAGAGGCTTCAGTCTTTGAGTGCCTGCGGGAGGCAGTGAAGGTGTTGGTGAACTGGGTCTTCAGGTCCCTCCAGGAGTGGATAGACTCGGGAGGCAAGCTTTTGTACCATTCCATGATTGTTTTTCTCAGTATGGTGGGGAACATCCTGCACTTGATGGGACCCCCGATGTTGAGGTAGTGAAGCATCGTTGCAAAACCGTTGATGTGGACGATGGGGTCGTTCACTCCATCATAGCTGGTCAGTTGGGGAGGTTTTTCCATGCCCCTGGGGATGAGAACCTCCATGATTCTGGCAGATAAGGGACAGGGTCTTCTTCGTCGTGACGCTCAGGGGAGAGAGATAAGGAGCGATGGTGGCGGCGATGCTTCTAGGGAGGATCCTCTGGTCGAGGGTTTCCTCCTTCGTGAGGCTTGTTCTTCTTCAGTTACTCTGTTCGGCATTCTTTGCAGGGAGGAGAATGGCCTCGCTTCTTGGCGGGCTGTTCGGGTTGAGTTCTCTCGAGGACAGGTCCTCGGCCCTTATGTCGACGGGTAGGGCTAGGAGAGTCATCTCTTCTAGTCCTCCGCGGGGGAGTCTGAGAGAGGTGCCTTGTCGGGGAAGGAGACCACGAATCTGGTCTTCGGTGCCTCCCCGGTGAGCGGCGGGAGCCTTCCAGCATGTTGAGTCGCTTCCCTTGGGTGAACAACATGAGGTTGGTCTGGTTGATGGTCGCGGAGAGGGCGGCGACGGTAGGATCCGCGTTGGAGGGCGGCTGAATTTCTTGAAAAATAATAGGGTCGGGGACGTGTTGATGGTGTGCGTCGCCCTAGTGAGATCCTGTCAAGGAGGAAGTTGTGCGAACGTCCCTGGGGTCAGATTCGGGGATGTTGTTGTTGTTGTTAGCATTGGCCAGGTCGGCGAAGAGAGTGTTCTTGTTAGCGTTACCAGCTAGGTCGGCCATGACGACGGGAGTTTGTGTTTTGGTCCTTAAAATGAAAAAGACAGGGAAACAAGAATTCCCACAGACGACACCACTAATCGTACCTGATCAGAAGGATCGTCGATGGCCCAAGCTGCTGCGGTTGGAGAAAGATGGGGGTACCTGCAAGACACTCTAATGCCAAAGTAAGAAAGGGCAAGAGGAGAGGGCAAGTAAAGAGAATGAATAGAATAGAATATCTGACCCTCTCGAATGAGAGGGTATTTATAACCCCCAGCGCTGGGCCAAGGTCCAGTTAGTGGATTGCTTAACCAAGCCCACTAAGGGACTGCTAGGGCTACGTGTGTAAGGAGTCCAATACGTGGGCTCCTCCCTGGTTTGCCACTCTGAGATGCAAGGGAAGGTTGACCCGTTATTCTCGAAAGGCATGGCGACGGTTAAGTAACCATTGGCCACGTGGCTCTAACATGCACGTGGGGACTTCCCTAGCGATTATGGACAGATGAGCATTCGGGTCCTTATGCCCATTGGATTGGACCTAAATTCCGATTTTATGTAAATGCAATTTAAAAAAGGTATGTACCAGAAATATATTTTCGATTTTGAGAGATATTTTTGGAATTTTACGTAGTGTGTAAGAAATATATGGAGTGGGTTAAGAAATCCAAAAAATGTTGGGTTAACCAAACGACATTTTAAATAGGAATCCATTGGTGAACCGTGCAAACTAGAGTTGGTGGAAAATTAACTCTGTTCTTGTTCTTCTGTGAACCGAACCCTAACCAGTCACACATTCTCCTTTGTTATCTTCAAATCTACACCAACACTTACGAACCTGATTGAATGAATTTAAAATTTTGTTGTGTGATTGCTCAATTACTATAATCATTTCATTTAGATTTGGTATTGAAATCCTCCTAGTAATTTGCGTGAGTGTGATCAGTGCATTGTTTCTGATTGATCTCTTCTAAGAGCAGATAAACTTGCATTGCACCCTTTGCGATTATACAACTGCCAAAAATGATTTTGGATAAGAAAGAGATTGAGGAAACTCATTATGAGGTTCTCAATGTCAAGGAAGGTGCAACTTACAAAGAGATTCGCGCTAGTTACCGACGCGCTGCACTCAGTTTACATCCTGATAAACTCTTGAACACATCAAGCAGTAACCAAACAAGTGCACAGAGATTTCTCAAAGTACACAAGGCATGGGAAGTTCTAAGCGATTCAACCGCTCGTTTAATTTATGACAAGAAGCTGCAAAGTTCAAAGCCAGAGGATTTATTGGCTACAGAAGTTGCACAAGATTTAAGCTTACATGATATGACAGTTGAAGATGGGATTGCAGAAAATGGGATATACGTTGTTGAGAGATGAAAGCAGCATGTCTATACGCAATGCTGATGCTTTGCCAGGATCGGGGATTCTTCCTTGTGGATCGTGTTCGCTGAAAGCTCGGCTCGTACTCAGTGTGGATGATAGTTGAAAGTATTAACATTTTTGGCATGATTGGTGACAATTACAATTACTAACTGTAAGTACCAATATTGTTCATCAATGTATTATTATACATACAATCTATACGCAATCTGATGATTATTCTATACACGAAACTTCGTATTTAATGTCATGAATTATAAAATCGTTTTCTTTAGTTCCAATAGTCTTGACCATCTTTTATCAAACGAAGCCTCCCTTTGTCTAGTTGAATCTGAAAAACAAAACAATCTTTGATAAGTTTTTCTTGAATTGTTCTTGTTACTCCTGCATCCTTGAATTACAATATGACTTTGTTAGTTGCCATGAAGTTTATTGTTTAAAGAAAGTCTTACATATTGTAGTACCCTCAGATTTCTCGCACAACTCCGAGCAAGTGTCCTGCAAAAGAATTTTAAAAAAGTTAATGGGACTTTCAAAATCAGAAATTTGTGACAACTTGCAAAGTCTTGAACTGAAATTCTGCTAAATATACTTTGACTGCTGAGTTTAGCCTGAGGGCATCTTGTACAAGAGAATCAAGATCAATTTCGTATCCGGGTCTACTATATATCACCTGTATTATATGAGGAGTTGTTTTAGATTATTGTGCAAGTTATTTGAATAAAGGAAATATTTCTATCTATTTGCAGAAAAACAATGAAACTATTCGATCAAGAGAAGTACTCACATAAGGGTCGCCTCCAATTTCAGGTAGCGACTTGCGATTATCTCTACTTGCAGCCTTGAGAACCCAAACGTTAAATTTTGCATCAAGCTGGAACCATTGATCAAGACACAGAGTCAGAACCAAGAAATGTATTGTCAAGGTATGTATGTGACAAATCCCTTAGTTCATAATGAAAGGAAGTACCTGTCTGCAATATGGGGAACAACAGTTGCTGCATTTTGAAGTGAAGGATGTGGTGATTCTTGCATATACAGATAAGCCAAAGCTAGCATGCTGGCATCACCATTTACAAGTGTTGGCAAATGACTAAACAAATAAATTTGAAATTTTGAAGTGTTAATTCTAGTCATGTTAATTTCAAACATGAGAGAATTCAAATTTGGTAATTATGGTGGCTTCAGATGGATTTGAACTTTCATTCATAAGAAAGTGAACGTGAAAGTTCCAATCCTTAACCATTTGTGCCACTTCCTTTGGTTACAAAAACCACAATTTAAATCTAAAATTTGAGATGAAACCACCTTTTGGATGGAGAGGTTGATGAATACTTGTGCATTCTTACGTGGATCATCTTCCCCTTTAATCAAATGCTGTAAATGTAAGTCTTGCAAAGTTACAAGATAATCACACGTCCATTCCCCGCGATATTTTCCGTCAGACGGGGATATTGTGATCAGACGGCGGGAAGTCCTACCCGGGTTCTTCCCAATCTTGATTTGATCACATAGAATAACGACATTAAAAAATGAATGCATGTACCAAAAACAAATGAAATCTTAAGACACTACATATATATCACAGATTATAAGGAAGGAGAGTGAAGAGTGAACAGAGAGTTACCAATGGAGATTGCAAGTTTCCTTTTCTTTTGGTAGAAGCTGCGATAGTAGTTGCACTAACATTAGAATTATTGTAAGTGTGAAACTGAGAGAGAAATCTGAAGGTTTTTCCCTTGGAAGCAGTGTGGCATGGATTGAATATTGGGCTAAAGCTTCTTTGAGATACTAAATTTCCAGATTTTGCCATATCTCACTCACAATGAACTCAAGATAACAATGGTTGAGTATGTTTGTGATGAGTTGAGAATTGGAATATTTAACCTTATCTTATTGTGTGACTCTCATTGAAGCTTAGGATGCAAATGTAGTTGTCTAATGGACCACACACATTTGCTTTGAGTTATTTTGGAAATCAAATTTGTGCTAAGCTTAATAAATGAATTAAATGTTTTTTTTTTTGAATAATCATGTTTTTTAAATAAAAATTCAAAAATAACCAAATTTTCAGAAAAATTACAGAAATGATCATTTTTCGACAAAAATTGCACTATATCGTCACTCCAAATAGCGACTACACTACAAATGGACACAAGTCGTCACTCCAAGTGGCGAGTTTTTAGTGGGAAAGGAGCAAGTCGCCACTCCAAGTGACGAGTTTTTAGTGGGAAAGGAGCAAGTCGCCAATACATTATATTATTACTTTTTATTTAATTATTAATAGGATTTGAATTAATTTTAAAATTAATTATTTAATTAGTTAAGTATTTAATTATTGAATTAATAAAAAAAATAAACACATAATAAATTACCTATTTATTGCATAAACAACAAAAAAGTACCGTTTACATTCAAAAATATATTTTACATATTTGGAGGCCTTGGAGGCCTCTGGTACGACCCGCAAGGAGGAGGTCTAACTACTCGCGTAGATGGATCACGAGGTGGTGGTAATACCCTAGTCTACTCCTAGTCATACGTCGTCCCCTTATTTGTTCTTGTTGTGTTTGGGTCAACGTCCCTTCAATGCACTTTGGGCCTACAAAATCTGTAAGTTGACATTGACCTCTACAATTCCCGTTGTAGGATAGGCGGGTGCCCTCTACATCCTCAAAGCTTTGTCTTGGTGGGACAAAGTTGCTCCTGCTTGGTGCGCCCTCGAAATATGGTCTTTGGTAGTTGGAGATTGAACCTGGTTGGTTAAAAAACAAGGTTTGTTGCGGTGTGTTGAAGTATGGTTGACCATCTTCAGGTATGTCGGTGTCAGGGCTAAGTGGTGATATGGATGGGCCCGCAACACCAGGGTCTTGGTATTGGGGTTGAGTTTGTGGATTATAGTGTTGGTATGGTTGGGAGGTAGACATATGTTGGTATGATTGGTGGGTGGACATGTGTTGGGGGTTGAACATGTGTTGGTATGGTTGGGGGTGGTCATGTGTTGGTATGGTAGGGGGATGGACATATGTTGGGGGGTCATTTACTTGTAGATGTTCCCTCTGAAATTTATGTTGATGAAGAAGGCGTGTTTTTCCAACTAGCACTAAAAGTAGTCCCTTGATTGCTTCCCTAAACCATATTTCTTTACAATATATTGACATAAATTTTAGAACTGCTCCTCCTCTGAACTTCCCTAAATTTGGTGCTTGGATGGCACGTCTGGAGCCTATAAAAGGAAAATAATGGAAAGACATGGGTATTTACAACCAATTAGAACTTTCTCGTTTCGGCCAACCTTACTCTGGCAGCATGCTATTGGCTGCTTTGCATTTCTGGGAGGGATCGACCAATACTTTCCACACTAAGTGTGGCATGATAACTCCAACCCTTCTCGGCCGAGTGGCCTTAACAAGAGTAAAAACCGCTGGTAGTGTCTTCAACCATACTGAACACACTCCTATAGAAATAAAATTTGACGTTGGCGAAACCAAACATCAAACATACAATAATTTCATTAATCATCACCGACAAGAATCTAGTGACATCTCTGATGAAGAACATGTTGCATTTCTAACTCTCTGGTTATCTTGCTTTGTCTTTTGTTCCAGGTCGATGCAAATAGCCAAACAACTCGTTTATCTTGCCACCCCGCTACACAGGGGTGAAAATGTTGCTCTAGGCCAATTAATTTTGGCCTCTTTATATGCCTCTATGACTGATGTGGCGAACCAAATCAAAAATTTTGACCCTAATAATCCGAAGAAAAAGAGCGTTTTGGTGCATTGCCCCTTCTGGCTTCTGCAACCGTGGCTAAATGCCACTTTTTCGGAAGACATTAAACCTCTTCGACAAAAGAAGGTATCATGCTCCCAAGAGAAGATTTTACACCATCTATGGCTCCATTTTTTTATGGTAAAAGTGGCCCAGAGTGGCTCACCAAATCCTTCCCACCTGTCCAAGAAACAGATCGACAGAATTCTTTGATATACTGGAGGCACTTTTTAAATCCTCAATTTCTTACTTATGCAATTACCAACATGAGTCCATGTCTAGTGGCTTACCAACCCATCTTGGTAGCTTGACAGTTTGGACTTTGCCAACTTGTCCCTAAATCTTTTTATACTTCTCAGGAGCTGTTTACCGACATCCTAAATAACCAACCTTGGGAAGTTATTAAAGAAGATGTCGACAGCCTTTGGCTACACAGAGCCAAACTTACTTTCACCACTTTTAAGTCATCATATTACTGCACTAAGGAATTCGAGACCTGGTGACAGTCATATTTTGTTACTTTTGTTAATGATCCTGCCAGGAAAATGACTGAACTGACTGTTGCTCTTGATAATTTTCAAGGAAATACGACAAAATGTAAGGCCACAATATCAAGCAGATTCAAGCTTTCCAGAAATACATTAGGGTGGTGTACTTACCAGATAATCTTCGTCGAACCATCCATGATGTGGCCCAAAAGCTAAAGGAGAAGGTAACCGAAAAGATTCCATAACTTAAAATTCCTGGTTACGTGAAAGACGAGTATCTTTACGCACTTGACTTTGGAAAAATCAAATTTCCTCCTTTGTCGACTAGCCCGCTAGCCTTGGATTTTCGCCCACCTATCCCAGATTGGTGGTATAGCTCTTGGTCAAATATTCAAAATGCTTACAAGAAGAAAGCCGACAGGGTGGTTCCGACGAAGCATTAGTTACACGACTACCCAGGTTTTCTGCATATTTAACTTAAATATGTGAGAGAGCTTGTTATAGTATCCAAAGGTAACAGCTTCTGGAAATCTTAATTTCCTTTTTCATTTCGACTCACACACTTATTTGACTCGGTTATTTTTTCTTTTAGCTATTCCTCTTCAATAGATAGTTCCAAAGAAAACTCCTGCTGTAAAAAAAAAACCAGGAAGGCCCGTCGACCTTACCTATCAACACTACTGACAAAGAAGGTCCTTCGACCTCAAAGGTATGACTTACACCTCTGTCAATATGATTTTCTGATTCAGTATTTCTTACCTGGTCGACATCGTACAGTTCACCCGTATCCACACCCCCTCTGATGGGAATATTCGAATATTTGTATTATATTCAATACATTATGGCTTGCAAAATACCAATATTTCTTTTGTGTGCCAGAGTCGGAAACGCTTAGCGGATTCGACTGCTCCCTCCAACAAATCCAAAAATTCCAAGAGGGACAAGAAACATCGTTCTGAGAGGACTGAGGTAAGCATCTTGTCTAACTAGATAACTTCGACCAATGCCATTGCTTCGACTTATACACATTTTTTATACTTAGCCATCACCTGATAATCAGTCTTCTCGACACTCCCACAAATCCAAAATCCATAAAAGGAAGAATAAACACTCTTCTGAAGATAAAATGGCTAAAAAAACAAAAGAAATAGAGGGCAACTGAGGCCCAAAATTTGGAAGCAAATGTTGGCTCACACTCTGTTGACATGGGAAAGCCAGACGAAGACGTCGAGGAACAGCCTCTGATCTCAAGAAGGAGAGGTAAAGTGACCTTGGTTGTAACCCCTGAAGTTAACCTAGATTTATGTGTCGACCGCACGGTAATCAATACAACCCTTGCCACTCCTCATGTTTCTGAATCAGATGAAAAACTAGGCCTAGTTGGGGACGTCGGCGCTGCTTCCGTCAAAAAGGATAAAGTTGTTGAAAATCTTTCATAGTCACAGGTACATGTTAGCCTTCTTCAATTTCTTTCTGCATGTCGAATTTGTTTGACTGATGTATTTTCTACAGGTTGAAGCTTCCGCCCCACAATAGAGTGGCAGATTACTCTCCTCTATCAGAAGTTTCTTCTCCTCACCATCAAGAGAATCTCAACATAGTCGTTGGTGAGTTTGTGGACCTGGCTATTCCGGCTACTCTTAGTGACTCTGATTCGGTCACTAGTCCTACCAAATATAACGCTTATATTTCGACTAGCTCTGACTCTAGTCTTTCAGATTCCCTGCAGGATTCAGAGGCGGACAAAAATGTCACCACTTCTCAAAATTCTCCTCCTCCTAAAGGCACACTTCATCTTTCTCCTGAAAACAAAGTTAAATCTCCTCCTCCTAAGCTTATGCTTCTCAATCAAACCATTGTTCATGTCAAAGTAGCAAGTTGGCTTATATAAATCCATTTCCTTAGCATCGACATCAGTAGAATCTTCCACTTCTGTCGGACAATCATACTATGCATGGAGAATTGACACCACATTAACCAAGATGTCAAGGCTCTCTTCTGAGTCAGAAGAAAAATCATCAGTTGCCTCTTCAAAATATTTGGCAACCGGTCGGTTCACAAACTCTTTGATTTGTTCTTTGACATCAAGGTCGACTTTTACCCTGTATTATTTTTGGTTGCTCACTTTGTTTGTGGCAACCTGTCTAGCAGAGGTTGCGACTTGTCTTTCAGCATGCTTCTTGCATTGAAAACGCCTCCACTGAGTTCTGCTCATGGGATTATTTCTCATATAATTCTCAGAGATGTGGCTCTTCCACTCTGATGTGAATTCATGTCGGTAACTTATAACCGACTTTCCCTTTAGATCCCTTACAATAGCATCAACATTTGATGCCCCCATTTTCCCTTGAGGCTTAATCCATGTGCCTCTAGGAGCAGAAGCAGAAGAGATGAAACTCTTTGGCTTTGCATGAGAGTTCCATATGTTTCTCCTAGGATCCCTTGGGTTAGGGAACCTTGGATTGTGGACTTTGGCTTTGCCTTTTCGGACTTTGGATTTGCAGCTTTTGAAAATTCTCATCCGCAATTTTGTCGGTCAAAGTCCTGCACCTAGGGCACTAACA
This sequence comes from Vicia sativa, assembly GCA_021764765.1. NCBI lineage: Eukaryota > Viridiplantae > Streptophyta > Magnoliopsida > Fabales > Fabaceae > Vicia > Vicia sativa. The sequence goes on from CM038795.1 coordinate 83,471,028, forward strand.
AACTGTCGAACCCTTATTTTTGTAGCGGTACAGGAAATCTATCAAGTCCTCATCTGGCCTAGGATAGACATCAGCTTCGGTTAAGTCGACATCAGCATTCTCCATGTACTCTCTTCGACCATGTTATTTGGAAATTCAGTAATCTCGACCATATTAATCTCGACAGGTTTAGCGAAGAGAACCTCCTCCTTCCTAAGAGGATCACTATCAATTTTCATCTTTCTGGCAGCGAATTTGAGACGACCCTCTTGCAATGATTTTTGAACAAGATCCTTGAAAAGAAAACATTGAGAGGTTGTGTGACCAAGATAATTATGATATTTACAAAAACCTCTTTTCTGTCGTTGCTCTAATGGTGGCATTTTAGAATTGGGAGGTTCTAAAATTTGACCATCTTTAACTAACAAATCAAATATTTCTTCATATTTAGAAATATCAAATGTATAAGTTTTTGCAGGAAATTTAGAATTGTTTTCGACGACAGTATTTTTCCCTTTAGAAGGAAACAAAGATTTACATTCATACGCATGACCTGGCTTCATTTCAGCCACATCGACATCTGCCTCAGCCAGCGAGATATAGTTGGCCTCGTATATGGGATCTGTATCATCATAATCTATATATGCTACTTTTTCTTTCTTAGCCTTAGTGTGCCAAACATTTTCTAGTCGTAAACGCGCAAGATGTCGAATCCTATCAGCTAGTCGTGACATACTCTTAACAAAAGTTGGGTCGATTTTCTTTCTAATAGAATAATCTAATCCCCCAGCAGCCATTTGAACAAGTTCATGTTCTGACACTTGGGTAAAACATCTCGTCTTTAATGACCTAGACCGATTTAGATAATCATTTATGGTCTTAGCAAACATCCTCTTAATATTTGATAACTCGACCAAACTAATTTTTGAATGTCCTTCATATAATTGTTCATGAAATAATTTTTCCAACTTAGTCCATGAATCAATTGAATTATGAGGTAATGTGGTAAACCACGTGAAGGTTGCCTTTGTCAACGATGAAGGAAAATCTTTCACCCTTAGGTTTTCATTATTCGCTATATTCCCATATTCAGTTAAGTATCTAGCAATATGCTCGACTGTCGATTCACCAGACTCACCCCTGAACTTAGTATATTTAGTAACTTTCCACCCTCTAGGGTTTTCAGTCTGTAAAATGTACTCAGACAAAGGGGACGAATACGTTGGCCTCTGGATTGTGGTATTCATATCATTCCTAGCCATAATTCTCTCGACAATGGTAGTTAGATTATTTTTGACAACTAAATCTTCCTATCGAATTTGATCAAGAATTTGATCGGCCTCTTGTTGTCGATTAACTAAGACCCTAGGGGGTTTGACAACAACATTTCTATGAGACCCTGCAACTTATCCTTGATGGGCAGTTCCATCTTCTATTTCCCCCATGTCTACTTGACCAGGGGGATCTAATCGAACAACATGTGGCGTCTGTCAAACAGACGCTGGGGGAGCACCCAAAAAATTACACAAACATGTTAATTGTGCAATCATCTATCAATTTGTTTCAGCAGACTGTCTATTAGTCTCAGCCGACTCTTGCACTATGTGATTAAATATATTACCCATTTGGTTAGTCAACATATTAACGAACTCATGATTGCTATCATCTATTTGTTGCCTCAACACCGCAGAAGTATCGGTTAGGCGACTAGTTATTCTTGCAACCTTCCTATTTCCTCCTGCTGCAGATCCTTGTAAAGGAGAATTCATGTTTTGCACGTTATCTGACACCACTGCTGCATTTATAGTCGACTAATATTCCGACATTAAGAAATACGGCATTCCATAAGGGGGATTAGCAGTACCAAATCGAGGTATCGCTGTGTTCGGAATGGCATTTTAGCCACAAGCCTGGACTCACGGTGTGGTGCGGGAATAGGTATTGACACTGATGCAGTTGACCCTGATACAATTGTGTTGTTTAGTGGGGAAATGACGCAAGTTGAGTAATTACTGGGTGAGATGTATCCAAAGTACGTGATGGAATTTCATCCACGTTCGAAGTAGTGTTTGACATCCTAGGTGTACGTCTCCTAGTGGGTGGTCTATTATAATTTTTAATTAAGCTTTCACTTCTAAGTCTCATACACTTATGATATCTAACAATAAATACTTAGCACTGGTCTCACCGGGTGTGCCAATTTGTTTACTGTCGAAAATGGTAAACAACCGCTGGTCCATCCAAAGTCCTAAAACTAAGGGTCACTCGCAAGATCGACCAGTTGATCTTAAGACATGTGCTAAGATTTTTGAAATTGTACTAATTCTGTCGAAATATTTGCCTAAGAAACGGTTTCCTAAGACTAAGGGAATAAGTACATCAGCTTTCCACACAATAGTTCAGGTTCGACCGACAGGTAACTCGTGACCGACGGAGACAAAAACCTAAAAAAATGACAAAGCTGAGTATTCACTATGATTTTGACCTAATATGGTGACTCGCAACCGGCAGAAGGCTGTGAATTCAGGTTTGTTCTAAACAAAATAAGGGTAGACCGACTCTTTTGTTAATTCGAAACTTTTAACAGAAAGAGCATCAACATACGAAGACACAAGTGATTCTGAAAAGTAAATAGAATGCAAGTAAAAGTTTCAAAGAAAACAACTGAAATGTAAAGGTTTTGCATTGAAATAAAGGCGGTGATTCACGTACATCAAACACTTTCGCAACTCTTTCTTCCTGACGCTCGGAATTGGGCAGAGTTTTGGTAAGTACTTTGAGTATACAGGTGGACACACGAAATTTACATTGAGATGACTTATTTGTAGTATTTATAAAATAACTGCCTAAAAGCAATCTACGGATGATATTTAAAACTTGAAGAAACCGCTCCACAGGATTTCGCCACATGTTTGGCGCTTAAACAACACACGAAGCTTTTGATATCTACCCACGACTTTGAATTTTGAATCTTTCTCGCTTCTGACTTCTAAGAGTAAACTGCTCCCAGCTTCGACGTTTTCCCTCAACAAGAGAAAAATAATGAAATTTCTCTAAGTCCAGAATCTTCCATAATCGACTAGGCTCAGCTTCGACTACTTCCTTCATTGTTCAACGTTTGGTTGAATTGACCAAATTCTACGTTTTATCCATTTGGTTGACGTACCTCTTCTTCAACATCTTTGTCTTAGCACTTTTTCTTGGTCATAAATTTCAATCTTTTAAATAACATTTATCTTTAAGGATCAACCCTTAGGTCACAAGGACATCTGCATTTAATATGTACCTTTAAATACCTTAAGGAATTTCAGGGTAACAAGAATCAATGCAATAATTCATGAGAATTGAATAGAAACTAAAAATTAGCATTTGAGAAGTTCATAACAAACTTGAACTCAAAATAGAAAAAGGATGAAATGTTTCTCTTGCATTAGCATAATGGCCTCAAGGTTCTGTATACAAGGAGATGGTGGATAACCATAGCAAATCTATTATATCATAGAATTCTTAGCTTATATCCAAAAAAGATGCATTTTCTAGCCTAGGATTAAGTTTAGTTCCATAGAAAAACAAAGTACACGCAAAAGATAAACAATCAAACACTTTTAGATCATTAAATTTGGGAGGCATGTGATGGACTTCCCATACTTATGTCAACTAAAACACTTTCACAAGTGGTCAAATTAGGACCTCCCACTAAGAAGTACTCGTGCATATTCCATCCAATTGTAATCCTAGTCTGCTTCCACTAGGTCAATCTTAATTCATTTTCTTCATCAAATTAAAACCACACATGACCCATAAAATAATGTAAAAAGACTCATTTGGCACAATACATATTCATGAATTTTACTCAGTTTCTTCATATTATAAAACCTCGCTTCTTGACCTATAAAATACATGTACATGACTCAATTTGACTTCACACATATTCAAAGTAAAATGGAGTGTTGCTCTAATTTAATAATTAACTAACATGAATAATGATATACCTTTCAGATATACTCAAGAAATTACTTTGATACAAAATTGTAAAATAGAAAAGAAAGATAAGAAACTCTTTGATCACAAATCATGTGCATTTCCCTTTATGTGTCTCTTCAGAGTAATAAGGAACCTGGGCAAAACGCGTTGTACAGAATACGGAATACCAAAAAACCTAACAAGATTTTGACAGTCCTTCTTTCCGTATACATTATATGGTTGCGAACTTAGGTGACTCAAGTAAGTTTCCCCCTCGTAAATAAAATGCAGCTGCTGCCATAGAAGAACACTCAACCCTATCATCATTGAAATACTTGCAATAAATAGATAAACAAGAATAAACCCTCTGGTGGAAAGAAAGAGCACAGATCTCAGGAAGGCGAAAAAAATTTCTTTCACGATTCTCCAAGCTAGAATTTTATTAGTGGTCCCGTGTATGTGTTCAATGGTGTATGTCAACGGTGGCCACAAATGCAAGCCGGCATGTGCAGACACTATAGAAATATAGATGGTGCTGAACAATCCTGATATAAGGAAGGCTATGAAACTGCGGTGATTAGCAGCGCCAACACAGTTCCCAATCTGCCAAAGGATTACAAAACAGTTACCGGATTATGATTAAGATGGTTTACACACAAAATTAGAGTGGTGGTGATCACATTATGAAAACTGAAATTTATCTGTTTAAATGATGATGGAAACTTACAAATGGGCAGTGGTGATCCATGTCTAGTATACATTTTCCACACGAGCGACAATGATGAGTTCTGGGCGACTTCGGTTTTGAGCAGTAGTGACAGAAGGTATAATTTTCAAGGTCACCATTCCCTACGGTGGGGTAGCTTCCCCACACTAAGTTTGGCGGTGTGCCGGCACAACGAAAAGCTGAAAGGCTGAAAGAGGAAATGGTAGCTACGGCCAAGGTCACTGTAATGATAGAGTGGAAAATCCCAAAAAGACTGAGAGAATAGACGACGGGATAAATTGCCCACACTCCACCAACTGCACAAAAGAAATTAAACTGAGTATGTAAGGGAAGTGTAAAATAATGCAGCAGGAACTAGGAACAACAGTGGCTTACATATTAGAAAATGCATAAACATGAAGACCATAGTAAGAATGCATCGATCACGCAATAGTCTCCATCTATGGCCCTGCTTGTCACATTGCAGTTTGCCCTGATTTGTTATGGCCCCACACCAGCCACATTTGAAGACTGGTGCATGAGATGGAAGCAAAAGGCGCAGTCCACAACCCCAGCATGTTGTCTCATAATTCTTGGTAGCCACAGTTACATGTTGCTCCTGTAAGCAACTTATACAAATTTTCAAACTGTACATCAAAACATTAACAACTTCTTGAATTTAGTGCTTATAAGCTATAAGCTTTCAAATGGTCTCGAGTTAAATAAACGCTTGATTACATTGTTTAGCCAAATGCTCACTAGATTTCACCCCTTCCTACAAATTAGAAGTTAAGTCTAGTCTCTAATGCAACTTAAAGAGTCAAATATACCACAAGTAAATTGTTGAGCAAAAATAATGACTTTCCCATATCATGTAAGAAAACATAAACAACTTTCCATCATCTATACTCTACAAAGAGGTATGGAATGAAAATCAAATCTATTTTTACTACAATATTTGTCAAGCTCTCAAACAAGCATAGTGGATGTTTGGTTTAGCTTTTGAAAGAGTCAAAAGCAACCCTAGATGTATAGAACTGATTTTAGAATTACTTTGAGGTGTTTAGTTCTTCTAATGTAAAATTGATTCTACTTGAAACTAGAATTTATAACTTTTGGAAAAAAAAAGAAGAAAATAACATACCTGGGTTGAAGAAGATGTGAAGTTTGTTGGTTTTGCTATTATTCCTATATTGGTTGAAGCAATTTCCTCATTCATTATACTGAGAAAAAGAAGTGCTGAAGATGGGTACAGATTACAATCGAAACCGCGTCAACGCCGCAGCTTCATTCACCTTCTCCTTCAAATCACTACTATACACAAACACAACAAAAATCGCCAACAATCAAATTACCAAACACCGCTAATGAAATTTTTATGTTACAATTTTGATGTTTTGTTCTATTTTAAAATATTTGGAATGAAGATAATAAAGGAAAATCAATATTAATGTGTGACTTTTTCTATTTCAAATAGTTCATCACTTCTAGTAGGGATGCAAATTTTAGATTCTAAGTTTGATTTATAGTCTTATTCTTTTTGGTAGACTCACATTTGATTGGTAGACTCACATTTGATGTAGTCAGCAAAACCCCACATTGACACTGTAATCACACATTCATGCTATTTTAACTGTTAGATTAAAATGGGTGAATTTTAAATTTCAGTTAGCATCCTGTATAATGCAATTCAAGTTGGGTTCAAATCGGAAATTTACTTACGGTATATTATTGAAAATATATTTTTTCCTCTATGAGCCATATGCTAACGTTTCGTTCTTGCTTCTACAATAGATATGTTTGAGCGAGAGTCACATTTGAGGCATGGCCGAGTTACACAACATGCTTCTTTGCAGCGATAGAGGACTCAGGCCACACAGGCTCCATCGACATCCGAACAGGCTATGTCCGAGGCCCATTCTACTCCTTCTGATTCTACACCTTTTACTTCTTCCTCCCGTAGCAGACGGGAGTCTCCAGTTCATCCCTCACCGCCTCCGTAATACCACAGGCGCACATCGTCACCATCCTCACCACCACGGATTTTGGAGACGGGATCCACATCTGCTACATAAGGGGGGCCATCTGAGGTGAGACCTGATTCTACACCCCCAGTACATGACGTACCAATACCAGGGCTACTCGAGGTTCCGGTGGGACCAGAGGCACTAGTGCCAGGAGAGGCACCGGCGGCAGAGGCGACATTGACTGCAGAGTGGCACTGGCGGCACCAAAGGTCCCTCAGGTCTTTGGAGGGGGCCTTTTGACTTATCTGTGCTCGCTCTTTATTCCACCCATGTGGCCAGACATTTATGGGATGGAGAGGTACGGAATTACATTTATAGGTGACATTTATTAATTATGTTACATTATGAACAATATTATGAATTCTAACAGTGTGTTTTTTCTTGCAGGATCGCGATACACTTAAGGTCATCAACCATGGGAGAAAGATCAGCAAGTTAACTCCCCCACTCGAGCCATGGTTTGATGATCTACTGCTGACTTCAGGGTTGAGAGACTTGACCCTTTGTGGATATAGTGTTGTCAACTAGGGGATGACCAACGCTTTTGTAGAGAAGTGGCACGAGGAGACGTCTTCATTTCATCTACCATACAGAGATGACGATCACACTCGATGACGTCGCTTGTCTTCTTCACCTTCCGATTAGAGGGCGATTTCTAGATCATGAGAAGTTGGAGAAAGACGAGGCGATTAAGATGTTGGTTGAGAGGATGGGGGTTACCGTGGAGGAGGCCCTGAAGGAGGTTGATAAGACACGTGGCAGCCACGTAAGATATAATTGGTTGAAGATTGTTTTTTATCAGGAGATTGTGCGTGCTACTATTGTTGATGGTGATCTCGAGCAGGTTACACTTCACAAGGGGTATGCCATGAGAGCATACCTCTTGTATCTTGTTGGGACTCATATTTTTGTGGACACCAGTGCCACCTACACTAACGTCATGTACCTCAGATTCTTTGCTGATTTAGAGAAGGTCAGTGGGTGGAACTGGGGGGTTGTTTGCTTGGTTTACTTGTATACCAAGTTGACGGAGGCGGCTAGGTGGAAGACGAGGCAGATCACCGGCTGCATAACTCTTTTGACGCTATAAAAAAATTCTCTTAGCTTCCTTTTTTAACTAACTGATATAGTTTTGATATTTCAGGGATGGATCCTACATCACTTCCCACAAATTTAAGGATGGTCATTTGCTGAGGGTTATACCGAGAAGATGCCTTGTGCATGTGCATATGAGCCGCTCAGAGGCAACCAGGTGACACTTGTGTATCAGGTTTATCTAGACTGGATTGTGCACGAGGACATCCACTTCAGTGCCTACGCCAACACCGCAAAACGATAGCTTTTGATGAGGTGTCTCTATTTACAGGCTGGTTGGCCTGCGGTACTCAGAAGAATGCTGCTTATATGCCCGAGCAAGTGATGCGTCAGTTCGGATATACTCAGACGATTCTTCAGTATCCTGCATTATCTGCTCCTTTGACAGTGAAGAAGAGTGAGATAGATGAGATTTTTGATGATCTTGAGAGTCATCTCGTCCCTGAGGAGGCCAGGAGTATCGTGGCTCCAGACGACTGGAGTTACACGTACGGTTACATGTTGTGATTCTTCAGAATTTCCCATCCATACCTGATACGGGAGGCTCTAGGGGACCCACCCAAGTCGGCTCATCAGGAGATCCTGAAGGAGGAGCAGACGCCGAGGAATCATGCCCAGGACGTGTTGCCTAAGTGTTGTTGTATTATGGAGCTTTCTAGGGATGGCATCGACAGAGGGTTGTTTCCTGACGGATCCGATGTTAGAGGCCTCTTGGAGCCCATCATAGTAGAGGCTCGGGATTTAGTACAGTACTTTTAAATTATAAAATTAAATTTGATTTTTTTAATCCATTAGATCAAAATCACATGAACTGATGATATTTTGACTATAGGAATGTGGAAATTGTGACTGGAGTGTATTTATATTCATTATTTAGGTACTCCATTAAATTGGCTTATTTGAGACCGATTATTCTATTTAAAATTTATTTTATTTGAATATATATAAAGATTTAATATATATATATATATATATATATATATATATATATATATATATATATGTGTGTGTGTGTGTGTGTGAAAAACGGATTGGATCCGTCGGGTCGGCTCGTTTGACCCGTCGTTTTTGGCGGATTGGGCTAAGGTTTTTGACTCGGTATCTTAAGTTGGTCTACCCCGCCTAATCCGCTTTAAAAAGTGGGCTGAGGCGGGACGGGTTTTGCATGCGGGCTTTTCGTTTAAACTTTTTATCTTTTACTTCGAATTTAAGCAACTTTAACTATAAAAATAACACTCTTCTCTTATGATTATGTTGATTAAATTGTATTTTAAATTATTATACAGACAAATTGAATTATAAGCTCAACGTTTTTTTTATAACTTTCTAATACATGTGTTGATTGGAAAATCTTGAAATAAAAGAATAATTGTATGACATGCTGAATTATTAAGTTTTCTAAACATTAACTCACATGTTTTTTTTAGAAATACATGTTGAATTTATGAAAAGAAAGATTTGATTAGTGTATAAGTGTGACAAATTTAAGATTTAACTATTAAGGAATCAATCAATATAAGAGTCTACATGATATCAAAATTGAGAAAGTCAAGTGTTAATATTTTATGCACTACTATTTTGTGCACCGCGATGTTTTATGTAGTGTAATTGTTATCATTGTTTGTCTTGTGTAAAATCTTAATATGGTTCTTTCGTAGTTAATTTTTAAATAGGATTAGGATGATATTTAACATTTTGTTTTTATTTTGATATTTTTTAACTAAATATATTTATAAAAAATTAAAACTTTTTTATTTAAAAAAAGATCTAGTCTCAACCTCAACCTAAACCTATCTAAGTTAGGGTGAAGATCCCTGATAGTTTTTGTCCTATTTAGTATTTTCACTCTACTTGTTAATTGTGAGAGTGTATTTAAAAAATTAATTTAAAATTAAATTAAATAATATGATACTGAATATTAACATTGATGGGCATCAAAGTGTTCACTTTTATGTTAGTATCCCTGACTAATCTTTGACTTCAAGTAGACAACTCAAATTCAAGTTATCGCCATAACTATGATGGCATTTTTTATCATTTTAATTTACTCATATAAGTTATAACTACGTCTTACATTAACCACAAAATAATAAACATTTATTGAATTTCAGTGCAAAATTATATTATATTAACTTGGTAGAAGCTTTACAAATTTTGAATGGGAAAATATTTTGGTATAGTGAATTAACTTTAACTGATTTTTGGGGAAATGATTTTCTAATGGGTTTCCTTTTGGGAATGTCATTTTATTTTAAGTGCTTCAAGTATTAAATATAGGGATCGGAATCTACTGCAGTTGGATTTTTCCATAGGTCCTGCATTTTACTCACATTATTCTCCACAATTTTTTATGTTATAATATTTATCTTTTCTCACCTTTCAAAACATCAACCAACACTCATAAAGGCACATGATAGTGAGTGATTGTAGGAACATTTTACTGCAGCCAATCTAAATTTTAAATATAGATAATTTTTTATTACATTCTTATACATTCTCACAAATTCTATATAGAATTTCTAAAATGCTTCATATTTTTGGAGATGAATTTTTCGACGCACTAAATATCACTTTTTTCATAATAAAATTCAAAGATATATCTTCGAAGTCTTATAAGAGTGTGTTTGGAGATGTATATCCAAACAAGACTTGATTCAAATCGGTTACATAGATAGTCAACACCAACATACCAACATCAACATCAACATTTCATTAAATAAACCATTTGTTACATAGATACTCACGAAAATAAATTCAACATCACATAACCATTTCATCTGAACGTTGCAACATAATAATTATATCCTCAACGGATCTTTGAATCTTCGCATTCACTTCAATCGGACCCTTTAATTCATAACGAAGAAAAATAATACATATAACCTTTAGATCTCTGTCTGTCTTTAGTTCAAGGTTGATGAAATGGGCGTTCTCTTTGTTGTCAAATGAGGGTAAATAATACTTGAGCTTCCCAACTAAGCGATTTTTTAAAAAGCGCGGTAGAGTATTCCTTGGTGGCCCTAATCGGAAGCGGTGGTTTCTTGCTATTGAAATACACAAATCGATTACAAAACTAATACATACAAAACAGTGTATCGATTACAATCTAAAATGCATCAAAAGATATGGTAACGTACAAATCAATAACTAGTTTCACCTTCAACATTTTCTTATTTGATTCTCTTTAAATCTCCACCAATTTGATGAACTCAATCATCCTCCCCATAAAGTTATTCGGCCAATTTTTTGCCTCATTTGTTGAATATGTCGTCTACTCCATCAATATAGCTAGTATTTGACACTCATGTTTCAAATAAACCTAAACAAAATGTAGACCCTTTAAAAAAACCATATGCATATGTTGTATCCGGAAGGGTTTTTAGGTGGACCACTACGTAATCGAAAAAATGTCTCTGAGAATCCATGTCTTGTCAAATCGATACACACTTTGTCATATGCACTTGATATAAAGTGGCTCATTTCAAGGAAGCACGTCCATTTTGAAAATGGTGCTTTGCTACAATAAGAAATAAGTGCATTACAAATTGAATAAAAAATTTGGACCAGATAACTTTCGTAGAATTCCCCATGCATCGTCCACTTTGTTGAATTGTCATCTTAAGTTGGTTTTAACTTTTAAGGGGCACCTTTGATTTTAACCGGTTGCTAATAAGGTTTCAAATTTGTGGTTTCCGTATATGAAATCTTATGCAATTGCTATTTGATGTGAAATTTTGTGATGTCATCTGCCTTTGCAAATATATCTTAGACTATTTCCCACTCAATTTGGATGCTTATATCTGCTTTACCATCATTAATCACACTATCATCATCAAACCGAAGTCTTTTCCAATGGTTTTACACTTCATCTATACGTATCTAAGAATTAATCTTTAATTTTTTTGCAATGAGACAATCACATGTAAGACCATAAGTCTTTCTAACTGTGCATCCATACTTTGTCGTATTTGTACCGATCTATTTAGCTCATCTCGCTTCGAGAATGATGAAATTCAATACCGACCGAGATACTCATCCAACCAATTGTTAATAGAGAATGTTGTCTTTGAATCTATGTTCTTGCACCGTTATGCTTCGACCAAAAGTGTTTTGTATTTATGAATGTTGATTTTGGAGAATTTGGTTCACCCTGTCCCAATCTTTACAAAAATCACCCTTACTATCACCTAAACATTTCTTTAATGTCGAATGTGTTGATTCAAATCTATTAGTTATAATAGTGTCGAGGTATCTAACCTAATCGGTCCGTGCACAAATAATTTTCTCCTTCACTTAGTCCAGAATAGTACTCTCAACGTATTTCAAGAAATCTGGATATCAGACATACATGCTCCTAAATTGCATTACGGAGGCAACAAACAATTCTGATCGGCCCATGCATCCATAATTTTTTCCACCACCACACCTACTTTGACTATTTTTCCGTATCACATTTAATTTGTTTGGTGCCTACCGTAAATTTTAGTCGACTTCTCATTTTTTTGTAATGTGATAACGATAAAGTAATGCATATGATGTTGAATACATATTTGCAACCGAATTCATTAGTGTGATGTCTCTACTCTAGATCGATGACAATTACCTTTGGCGTGTTTTCTTGATCTTTCAACAAAGTCTTGCACACTTCTAAGGCCCATGTAACATTGACCTCTTTTTGAGATTTCAAAAATGCAAATCCCACTGAAAAAGCTTTGTCCGTAGAATTAACACCAACTATTTCAAGAAGCGGAAACATATACTTGTTAGTCTTATACGTTGCAATAGTAATGATCGAAATAGGAAATGTGTTAAATAACTTGATACTTTCGGGATGAGTCTAGAAAATGTCACGAACAGTAACTTTATCATCATATACTGCGTACCTAGAAACATTGTGGTTTTCATCCAAAAAAATTAAATGTTGTAACATTTGAGATCTTGGACCCCTTATTATCATATTGTTGATTGTATACCTTCTTGATATTTGAAACACTTTCTGGGCTTTTCCATTTCAAATTTTTAAGTATGCTTTTCGGCGTTACTCTAATTAAAGACATGTTCGAAACAATATTCGTCCCCTCTAGTTTAAAACGACATATGATGGAATGACCGACTAGCTTTGTTTGCAATTCATGGTTATGTATTTCATAAAGCACATTAAATTTCTACATCTCATCGATGTTAGAATATATGTGGAGTTTAAACGGACAACCACACTTTCTCATTCCAGTGTTATCATGTTTCAACTTCTGAATCAGGGGAACATACGCCCCACTTCTCTCGCATCTCATGGTTATAAATTATTTTCTTCTATTTGAACAAGTGTCGGACCTTTCAATTACAATGTCAAACTCCAAAATATTGGCTACCATGCATACTCATTGCAGTATATGTTCGCGACTCGTATACGGTTGTTCATTTATGAATCGTTGACCAATGTCTATCTCTATCAGTTTAATATCATCCTTTACTTTTTCTAGTTTAACATCATGTTTAACTTCAAATGGTTTAACATTATCCCTCGCTACATGTTTTACATTGTTACGTACATCAACTTTATCTAATAAGCAAAACAGAAGGAAAAAAACAAGAAAAAAACAGTAACAATTGAATTCGGATATACATATTTGAATTAATGTATGTGAGTTCGGATATGTATTTTCGGACAAAGTGAATGTTTTTCAACTCAAACTAAATACCAATGCAACCAATGAGGGATAAAGTGAGAAAATTTTCCCCTAAATTGAGGCTTAAGATGCCCTATTTGATGTGTTAACATGCACAAAATCTTATTTTGAATTGAAAAGTTGATTGATAATTAAAAAAAATCAAGGGTTTTTTGGTTATGGAGGATTTGGAATAGTTTGAAAAGTGAGGAAGATGATCGTGCTTGATTCTTAATTAATTATTTAATTAAATTATTCGAGGATTTATTTATCGGAATTTGGTTGAAGTTGGATTTATCGGTGTTTTTATAAGAAGCCTTACTGGATTAATAAGTAGCACTGAGCGGTTAAGTTGGTTGTCTGGTTAAGTAATCGGTTTAGTCATAAATTATGATTAGAAATAATGTTGGGTTAAATAGAGTAGCATTATTATTTTATTGGTTGAATTAGTCGAGTAGTCATATTGGAAAATAGTTAGAATTGGTGTTGGGCCTAAAATATGGTGTTGCTAAGTAATAAGGGTGTGTGTTGCCTAAGTCCATTTAGATTTGTTAGAAATAATTAAATAAAATAGTGTTATTATTAGTAGTAGTAGGATGAGAAAAGAAAAGAAAAAGAGAGTCATTAGAAGAAAAGAGGAAGAGGAATAGGTTTTTAGAGAACACAACCATGAGAAAGTTGCTAGAGCCAAGGTTTCAAAAATCCAATCAAGGTTTAGAGCTTCCATCAATCCAAGAGGTAAGATTGAGGTTCTTGCTTTATAATTGGGAACGTGATGGATGATATGTACATTGGGATTTATAGATTTTTTCTATTTGTGTCTTGTTGTTGTTGATTTGATTCCAAACTGATGTTTGATAATCCATGTAATTAGTTGATTGAACTAGAAAAATGTTGTTTTGTTTGGTTCCCCATATTGCTAATACCTTATGCTAAATCAAATTTGGTTTATGAGTGTTTTGGGATGTCAAAATTTGGAATTGAGGATTGAGGAAGATGCTCTTTACGCAGAAAAACCCAATCGATCACGTTCAGTTCGCGGCGCCAACAAGTGAACACGACGCAAAGATGACGACGCGGCGCGTACTTAGCGATTTTGAACAATAAATTTTGATTTCTGAATTCTGCTCAATTTAGGTGCTTGAAGTAGGGAACTTTTAGTAGGCTTTCATGAGTAAAATAATGTTAGTAATTAATAATGAATGATACCGAAATTGATTAGAAATAGGACCGATTAGTGAGTTAGTGGCTTTTAGACGGTATAGTTAACCAATCGGGATTTGAAGGGATTGCAAGAATGGTTCATATACGTTAGTAAGCCATTAGGTTGTATTTGTTTTGTTGAATTTGTGTTGAATGTATGAATGTGGTTGTTGTCCCAATTATGGACAAGTGTTGTTGAAGGCTTGATGACCAACGTTGATGGTTGATTTGTTGTCCTAAGTTATTGGTTTTGGATGTTGTTGTTGTATGCCATTTATGATTATCGCATACATACATTGTATATTATGTTGGCCTATGTTGACAAAAACACGTTGGCCGTTGAGGGCAAAGTTGATTATGTTGAAGGCTTACGCCTTGATGCCTCAGTAAATTGTCAGTTGATTATGTTGGGAGTTTTACTCTGATAGTACCATATGCATCTGCATTTGTTAAGTTGCATATTATATCTCATAATTAAGTTGTTGTGAGATCGAATTGTGTTTGTTGTTGATTGGTTGCGAGATTGCAAAATGGTGATTCTTATATAATTCTAACTATATATTATTTATCATGGTCTTAATTATATAGTTTGATATCTCACCATCAGAACTTCTAGGTTGTATTTGTTTTGCTGAATTTGTGTTGAATGTATGAATGTGGTTGTTGTTCCAATTATGGACAAGTGTTGTTGAAGGCTTGATGGCCAACGTTGATGGTTGATTTGTTGTCCTAAGTTGTTGGTTTTGGATGTTGTTGTTGTATGTCATTTATGATTGTCGCATACATACATTGCATATTATGTTGGTCTATGTTGACAAAAACACGTTGGCCATTGGGGACAAAATTGATTGCGTTGAAGGCTTACGCCTTGATGCCTCGATAAACTAGCAGTTGATTACGTTGAGAGTTTTGCTTCGATGGTACCACATGCATCTGCATTTGTTAAGTTGCATACTATATCTCATAATTAAGTTGTTGTGCGATCGAATTGTGTTTGTTGTTGATTAGTTGCGAGATTGCAAAATGGTGATTCTTATATAATTCTAACTATATATTATTTATCATGATCTTAATTATATTATATAGTTTGATATCTCACTCCTTCAAAGATTTTCATCATCTCTTTAACTTTCTGCGGAATGAAGAAAAAAAAAAAAACTTTAAACGATGATGATAATGGAGAGACACTTTATGGAAATCATGTATTTCAAATTGTAGTTACACAAGAAACAATAAAAACAAGAATTGAAATTAGAAATTTATTAGAAATATGATTCCTACATTTGGTTCCTTCATGAGAGCAAAGACATTAGTCAAACACTCTTGCTGCGAATCTAAATCGAATACCATAAACATAAATTAAATCAGGGTTTCACCACTCATTTTGTAGAACAAGTGTTCAAGAAGATAAACAATTAGATTTTGAAGACTAAACATTAAAGTGCTATTAGAAATCAGAAATCTATTTCTTATTTATACCAGAAATATATTTCTGAAATAAATTTTGTCGTAAAATCGGACGAATCTCAAAACAAAAAAATTATACTTGAGTGGAATGCAAATTGAAAATATATTTCTGATTTTCAAAAATATTTTAGAATTTCGCATAGTACACTAGAAAAGCATAAGGTGGAATAAAAAATCCCCTTTAAAAAAATGTTTCTCTAATGGATTTCTTTTCGGAATGTCATTTTATGTGAAGTGTTTCGAGTATTCAATATAAAACCGCCAAGAGTATAATTAAAATTCGGCAATTTCTCTTCCTACCCTTGCTATATGGGACGAGACGTACCTTTAAAAATCTAAAAATATCCATCAATAAATTTGAAAATATATTTTCCAACGCACTCTTTATAAAGAAGCATTAAATTGATGTAAATTTAAATTGATTCAAATAAGCATCTCTAAATTTGCCCTGACTTAATTCAAAAATGCATATCCTAAAACACTCACGAATTTAAATATAAAAATGCATGCATATCCTAAAACACTCACAAATTTAAATATTTTGTGGAAAATGGTATATAGACCTCGAAGAAATAACACAATGAAAAATTGCCTAAAATTTCAGTTCGGCAACATTGTGAAAGTGCAGTATTTTCCACTAAACTCAATTCCAGTTAGTGAAATATAATATTTATTCCGTTCTCTCTTTAATGTATTAGTATCATTAACACTTTAACTACAAATGTAACGCAAACAATGTTAAGATACTTATTTGGAGAAAACGTGTGACTTTGCTCTTGAAACTGACATCTTAGTGTAAAGCCAGTAAGAGTCTATCAGGTAACAACACACAGACATGGTGTAAGCAACCATTTCAAAAGAAAATTTTGGTTGACTTGCCAAGCTATGACCAATGCTACTTTCTAGAATATTTGCCTTCTAAATTATATCTATAAATAACAAGTAGATAAATAATGTTAATAGTACAGTAAAGATGATAAATAAATGGAAGTCAAGGCCATTGTAAATGTCTCACTCCATCCTCACTCGATAAGTTCCAAGCTCCTTCTGCTATCTCGTGATACAATTGATTCCATTCCCAATTTGAGTACCCGAAGAAAAACCAGTAACCGTCAACTGGTTGATTTGCTGATTTCAGCTCCTCGATTGTACTAATTGTCACTATGTGATCAAGGAAGTAAGTTCGGGTAGGATTTGGGTAAACTATTTCCAGAAACTATTCTAGTTAAGGATAATAGAGGCATTCCGGTTTTCACAACTGGACCCCCAAAGGACAAAGGAGCCTCTTTCAACGTTTTGAATTCTTCTTTCAATTTAGGCAGAAAACTCCAGTTTAGATGCTTGTTAATGATAAGACCTTGAAATCCGGTTATTTGATCGGCTGCCACGATGAGAATCTTGGACCCATCAAATGGCTGAACCCCCAAAAGCTTTTCTGTCGCAATTAGCACAGAACCGACCACCACGTTAGGCAATGTTTCACCCCATCCATTTGATACTGGTAAATTTATCATGTTGGGTTCCACCGCCTGATTCGGTATTCTATCTTGAGCTGGGACTCCATGATATTTTGTCCTCATGAAGTGATTCCTCGTGAGGATCAGTTTGCAAAGTGCCATGTAAATTTTGATTCTCGACTACTCTTTCAGACAGCCACAGAACTGCTAGGGGAATCATGACAAGAATTTAAACTAACAATTAATGTTTGGGTTTGACAACAGAAAACAGGAAATTAGAAAGTAATGTTCTAATAATATCATAAGTCAAATTAAGATATACTAACTATGAGTCTATAACTCCACTAGTCAAGTCCCATTGAACACCGAGTGGAGCTTACTTAGAAGTTGATACCCACAACATGGGAAACAAGGATGAAGGGGTAATAATGACAAGTGTGTGATCCAAGTTTGACATCAATAAAATAAAAACTGATTTAGATGCTTTCTAATATTCCAATACATAGAAATATGGAGTCACGTCACGTTGAATGTTTTACCTTTATCTCTGATAAGATCATGAAAGTTACTTCCGTGCTCTGCTATAAACTTCATAACATCAATTACAGCCACATCTCCTCCATAAAGAAGAGGTTCCTTTTTCTGCTGGAAATAAAACCAGTGCAGGATAAACCTCCCTCTGCATATTTAACATGCACCTAACATTATTAATTATTACTAGAGATCATAAACAAAAGCCTTTAATGTCCCAACACTTCAAACTGCATAAAATTTCAAATTTACAGGCTAGACAATTAACTACTTGCATTCAATTATACATATTTCAAATAAATCATAAATGAGACATATTTGCTCATGATATTTGTTGATCACAAGAATATTGAATTTTAAAATGTTAAAAGTCCCTCTATTCTTTTGCAATGCAACTAAATCATCCCCATCTTAAATTCCAAACTTCTTTCTCATTAAAAATATAATTACATAAATGGGTAAGGGCTGTACAAGCAGTAATTACTACTACATGTTCCAGGCTCAATTCAAGCCTGACCAAATTTTAAGTTTTTTTGGCTTAAACCACAAAAGTCATTTTAGTCCAATATTCTAAAAAATATGGCTAAAACCAAGAGTTGTTTGATGATTTATCACTACTCACTAGACATTACTTTATGGTAAGATGTTAAAAAACTGTTTGATCCATGTAGTCAATCCTACCTACAAGGAAAAAGCTTTTGTTGTTATCATTGGTATAGAAAAAGCTTTTCACAAAAGTGACAATCAACAATCCATCATCTTCATTTGCTCCCACACAACAATAATGATACAGCTCAGAAATACAGTGCCAAGCAAATACAACCCACTAGTAGTCTCAACATTGTTCGGTAAAAGTGTGACAATAACCCATAATTAATATAAATACGAGACAGGGCATTGAGGCCATGAAAACATAAATCCACGAGTACCTGATCAATTGACTTCAGTATCAGATGGCAGTCATTCAATGTACAATCCAATAGGTAGATTGTCGGAATCTTCATAGTAACATGATTAAAATTTTCTGCCATGAAGCAAAATCAGTTGTCAAGATGTTAGAGACTCTATCTACCATTTCATCAGAAAATTCTCCACAAAAAAAAAAATAAATAACAACATCCAAAATCAATCAAGCCCACCAAATAGTACAATAAATATTGTCATTAATGAAAAGATCAACAGTGTAGGTTCAAACTCATTCACAAATTCCAAGTAAAAATCAGCATTTCAAATTCAAGTTAAAATCATTTTGATGGTGAAATGCAGAATTGCAGATGACAGGAAGTTAGGAACTATGTGCACAGTAAAAAAATGAAAAGTCCATTGCCAAAATAGAAGCCATTAAACAACAGACAACTTACTAGATTCTCTCATTTTAGCAACAAAAAAAACATGCTAAAATAAATAAGTTAAACATTAAGCAGGTAAAATATAGGGTGGTAGAGACAGATAGACACACACAAACAGTCCAGATTACCGTGATCAGTGGCGTTCTGAGATCCCCTTTTTAACGTATCAACATAGCCCTTGATGGTCCGATATACTTCACGAACAATCAAATCCATTCTCTGGCAGAATGCACACCAACTATTGCTAAACAAGACCAAGACATCTTTGTTCCATGCATTTGAAGTGTTCTCTTTGTTAGAAAGATTGAAACCAATAACAAGTTCAGAGAAAGTATGAGCGGTGATTCGAGGTATAGAATCCACCTCATGAAAATCCGAATTAACAAATGGAGGATGCCTGGCCTCCCTTTGGCCTTGAAGAACATATTCCGACAGCTGATATGGAAGCAAAGTTCCATTAAGAAACTCGGAAAGAAAACCATGCACTGAAGCTAAGTTGAAACTTTTCTCTTCAGGGTAAACATAATGTTGCTGCCAAAAGGGGTCAACTATGACTATAGATGGAATCCTATAAGCACCAGTGAGCCTTTCAAGTAATTGATAATTACCATCAGAATAGAAAAAGGAACCATTAAAACCAAGAAAATTATCCTGTTCTTCTGCATACTTGTTTCCTTCAGAAGAACCATCCCTGGGGTTATTTATTTCTGATTGAACAATTTTGGCACTAGGAAGTTTGTGATCAGCAATAGATTCTTCAGATTGCACAGCTTTTATCTCTTCACCAGTGACAATGGAAGATTTCTTGACTTCGTCGTGCTGAGAAGATAGCATGACCAACTTAGGATTTTCTCTAGGCTCTATAGCAGATTTATATGGATAGTCATCTGTCGTTACAGTACTTGTATGATCTTGAGAAGTTTCTGCTGAAATTTGATTTGATTGAACTTCGGAATGCAATTGTTGTTGTGTATTGGGTGAACTGATGTCAATATCATCAGATAAAAGTTGGAAACCTAAATCCTTGGCTAGAGAGCTTAGTTTTCCATCCTTCTTTTGCTGGACAATGTAACCCAATAACTCATTCAAAGAACTCACTTGTAGATCAGAAGCTACATTACCTACACTAACTTGCTTACCCTCATTAATAATTGTAATGGCAGATATCTTTTTGTTTAATTTAATCTTTTGAGCTTTCATCAATAAATTTGACCTAAGAAGATCAGATGTGCTCTTTTTTTGAACACGATAATTTCGGATTAAAACTTTCTTGTGATTATCATTAATCCTATCCATTTGATTCACATGATAGTGTTGTGCCAATACTCTAAGAGCTTTAAGAGCTTCCAAACTTTTTCCCCTAGTTTCTGAAGAGTCAGATGATCTATCAACAAATAGAATTATTGATGGCTTATTTGCTGGTATGGTGGCTTCTTGATCGTGTCCATTACCTTCCAACTAAATGAAAACAAATAAAAGTGTGTAAATCTCAACAAATGATTAGTTGATTGAAAGAAGCATGAATACTTGCATGTTGGTGTGTATATCAACATCAGTTAAATAAACTAGCCTACAAGTCAATACCATTGGAATTGCAATGTAAGAGCATTCATATATTTTCACCTAACAACTGAAGCTTTCAAGATAGTTGATTCATGACGAGTACAGTCAAAGATGGGCTTGGAGATGGGATAAGGGAGGAATGAAAATATAACATCATGACATACATCACAAAACACGTAACAATAGTTAGAAAGGTCTTATTCACCTCTTTGACAAAATAATTATTCCTCTGCAAAACATAGTTCAAGTCGTCCTCTTCTTTAAGAATATGTGAACAACTTGAACATCCAGCTAGGTAGTGAACTGCAAACCATGAACCGGAATCACCAACACCTAAGGATGAAAGCATCGCCCTATCTGAAACCAGACCAAATCTATGCCGTTCAGGAGGCAGAAAGAATTCTTTCACGGCACTCATGAACTTCTCATAGAAAGAATGGAAACGCTCAAATTCTTCATATGAACACGGGTGAAGATTATGACTATTCTGATCCTTGAAGCCGCCCCCCAAACGGCCATCATTTATTGAGATAAAATCCCCAAGCCAAGGAACTTCACAAAACCCTTTATTGATGTTGTGTTCAACCTTGCACATGCCCCCCTCTGATTATGAAGGAAAAAAGAAAATGAAAACAGAAAGGAAGGAAATTATGTATTTATCATTTAAACTCAATCTTAGATAATACCAGCAACCTTCTGGTTAGTCTTCCCCCTTGAAAACAAAAATCTATCATTCTCTCCACTAAAACCCATTCCAAGATGAAGCCCTGCAAAGAAAATGCACACACAGAGATCATGACTCGCCATCTAATGAGCGCCATTGCCAGTAACACATTCAAGTAACATATACATACATACACATAAGAGCCTTCAAGTAAGAGATAACAAGCTTATGAAAATAGTGAAGTGAAAAAAGGAAATAGTAATACTACTTAAAGAAACTATTTATAAGAAGTGCTTATCATATATGAACTTATGTCATGAGTGTTTAAACTCAATAAGATATTTGTAGTTGTATATACATATCAAAAAGTTGGATAAGTTCTGCATAAGCTTATCATAGGCTGTCGTGCATTAGCAATCTTGAGAAGCTTTAAAAAAACTAGAAACAACTTATAAACATACTTATAAAGCTATTTTTATAAACGTTTCCAAAACATAGTCAAATTACTTTTTATATAAGCTATAAGCTGTTTTTATAAGCGATTTTGGAGATCTTATGAAATCATACGCTGCTAATGGACATGTCATGATGTTACAAGTTATTTCCATAAGCCCTTTCAAGAAATTGCACAAGTGTTTGTTCCCGTAGATAAGTTCAAATAAATCAATCCAAACACGTTCATATTTTATAAGCCCAAAAAACCTATTGCAAATGACCTGTAAGCAAATGTTAGGTAACCATCAACTTCATGGAGGTTAGTTACAGTCACATATAAGAAAAATTCAAGACTCACCAATAGTACCATTTTGTGTTGCATTGAATTTCTTACTCCTAGCTATCAGCTTCGGGGTCCATCCACAAAAATCAACAAGAACCGTAGTGGCATCAGCCGAATCCACAAATGTGGCGAAGTCCCTCGGACTATCGAGCACTTTGAACGGAACCTCCTGAGGCGCAACGGAAACATAATGATGAAACGAAGACAAAATACTCTTGGCCGAAAGTCTTCCGGTATACTTATAAGCGACAGAATAATGAAAATAAACCACGGTAATCATTCCGTCCACGTTAACACCGATCGAATCCAGTATCGTCTTCTCTTTATTGAGATGCATCAACATTAGTTTAAGATCGGGAAATTCGTGAGGCTTGTTGGAGATTACGAGCGAGATATCGTTCATTAGGGAACGAGATTCACCAGACCCTGCAAAAGAGTTAAGGATTAGAAATTGGATGAGATTGCGATGAAATGAAAGGGGGATGGAGGAGTTGAGTACAGGGGAGAGTGAGGAGGAGGAGGATGTGTGGATGGTGTTGGATCTGAGAAGAGAAGTTGTGGTTTGTGAGGATCTGCCATGATGAAGAGGGGACGAAGAAGAGAGATAGTGTTGATGTTGCTAGTGCTATTGCTATCGCCGCCGTTGATAAGGGAACGGGGGCTTTCATCGTTGTTCAGTTTCCGTCTGGTCACTGATGCTTAGCCGACTCACTGAGTGTTTCATTTCTCAAAATCAATTTTAAACGTCCAATTAAGGGCGTTTGTTTTGGTTTTTTCTTAAATAATTTGTACACTTACAAAATTTTGTGTAAAAGAAATGGAAATTTCTTCATCTATTTAGTGAGTTTTTTTTCATCTACGATAAAAAAATTAAAAATATTTTTAAATTTTATAAGTGTACTTATAAACTAGTAGGATATCTGTGTTGTCGTCGCACGGATCCGTAGAGATTTCACTTCACATAATCTAATAATATCTTGTACAATTCTATATTATATCATAACTAACTAATTTAAAAACAACCAAAATTAAATGAAATGTTTGGTAAATAGTATATTAAACAACAAATTTGAGATGAGTTGCAATAATAATACATCAACTGTATGTCTTGTAAGTGCAAATGTAAAGATATCCATAGTGTCTATTCCATCTTTGAAATTGTCAATGAAGGATGCAAACAATAACAACAACACGCATCATATATCTTTATGGAAAAATGTATGAAATAATTTTCATAATTTTAAAATAAATGTAAGGAAGTTGTATTTAAACACATTATTTAAACATTGGGCCTTAATCAATAGTAACACAAAGGAATAGGGGAAGAGTATTACCAGTTTTGTGAGTTTTATTTCTTACATTGCAATCAACAGTTTTATGAGCTTTATTTCTTACATTGTAATCAACGGTTTATCGGTTTTAGTTTTGCAACAGTGTTTGGTAATGTTGTCGATGTCTTATGGATGTCATATGGGAGTATCACTATGGTCAGATATTTATCAGAGCGATGCATGAGCCAATATGGCTATGTACAGACCACATTCAGATCTCCATTTTAGACTGCTTATGACAGAATAAATCACATATGAATATATCTTCATGTACATGGCATTAAAGTTAATTCTCACATTCTACAAGAGCATACATCTTCCTTTAAATTCACATCAAATATATATATATATATATATATATATATATGCATGATTTTCAACATGTTTAATCTCAAACATGTTTTCAGCAGACATTCTACATTATTAGACATAATGGCAATAACACTAGAGACATAATTCAAAGCATTTTTAAGACACATATTACAATCACAAAACATACTTCATAATCCATGATCTTGTGTAACTACTTGCTTTATCAATTTTTTTCTGATATTAGGCAAGACATCATCATCAGACAGATTTTGAAACCTCATTCTATTTGTTGCCCATTAAAATCTATCTATAGAGCATTATCATCACTACTTAGACCATCATCCACCTTACCACTTTCCATACCATTTTTCCCAGCCTACATACCATATTTCTTAACCTCCATACCATCATTCTCATCCTTTTGTTTAGATTGTTCAACCTCCATACTAGCTTTTTTAACCTCTAACACATCTTGTTCAACCTGTCAATATACTCAAACTGATCAAGTGTGTGTGGAATATAAATCTAAGTGAACCTAATAAATATCAGCTATTTATAATGCTCTACATCATCAACCAACTGTTGCATCCCAAATGTCGGGTCATTGTAACACATTTTCTCAAAATTTCTATAACATAAACACTTTAGTAAACCTGCCAACTCAAAGTAATTCCATGTGTCAACATTTATTTTTATCTCATCAACTTGCCCTCTGTAACACCCCAAATTCTACCCGGAAAATATAAAGAAAATCAGAGTATTTTTAATTTTTAATACAGCACATGGGATGTCACATTTCAACATTAACAACACAAACAGATCAGATACATAACACCTTTATTATCAAGGGATCACATAACACTTGCTTCAGCTTTTAAAACAAAACAACCTTTTATTTAATAGGCAGCGAAATCATTAACTTAACTTTATATATCATTTACAAAGGCATGTTCAACTTCAAAATAACTAACCAATTTTGTTCAACAACATAACTTAGTTTTTAACAACACAATAATAACAACAAGAGTCAACAATATAAACGACATAGACTAAACATCCCCCTAAGTGCTACGTATTAGAGCAATGACACTGATTGAACTAACAGCAAACAATTCTTTCATCCTTGAATACATGCACGTTACCAGTTTAAAGGCAACGGCGAAACAAATGAAATGGGTGAGATATCTAACAATATAATCGAATTCATGATAAATAATATATTATAATTTAGATCACATAATTCACTGCTTCACGTAATCCAAACAATAATTATGACAACAAAACCAACAACGATTATAACAACAAATATACTAACAATTAGAAACAACGACAATTATAACAATAGTTATAACAACTATTACACATCTTACCAACAGTACCTATCACATCAAACCGTTAGCATGAATTCACTCAAAGTCATCAACAACATGTTAACAACCAACATCGTCAACGCAATACATCACTTAACACAAAAAAATCTTCAACAACATATTACAACAGAACCATTATCAACGCAATACAACACTTATCACAACAAAATCATCAACAACAAATTCATTTATAATGTGACTCTTAACAATGCACATGCATGTAGTACCAATGGAGTAAACTCTCAATGTAAACAATTGTCAGGTTATCGAGGCACAAGGCATAAGCCTTCAACGTAATCATTTTGCCAATACAAGTCGTCATTGTTGCCATCAAGGCTAAGGCATAAGCCTTCATCACAAATACAAATGTATGTGACTCCATGAATGCACAATCACATACAACAACATCCAAAAATCACTTCACAAGGCATACATCTATATCACTATTATTACCAATTATTAGAGGTAATCATCATCACAAAAAAAAAACATAAGCTTATATCACTACTTCACTGGCCAAAGGCCTACAACATCATCAACGTAATCAACAACATATTCGTCTTCACATCACTAACATCACAACATCACAACGAAATTGATATCAACATAAACATTGGTCATAGGACCTAATTAACAGTGTCCATAAACCGGGACAATTTACTAACTTAGTTGTACCTGCAAGTCAGTTTATTCAACACAATTCCAACAAAATAATTCAACCAATTTCACCTACTAACTTATCTTAGTTACCCTGTCAAATTTCATTAAATTCCGACAACTAATTATACCGCCTATTTTACTAACTCAGTTTTACAGACATATCGTTAAAAATGATATGATACTATGTGAAAAATTAATGAGCAAATATTTCAAGTTTTCGTCTTTAACCGACTGTTTTGTAAATCTATGTTTCGCGTAGATAATGACAGTGTGACCACTTTAATTTTTCAGTGTAGTTTGCAGTCTCGTTTTTAATCGTAAGCGTCTTGCAATCAAATATTTTTATTCTTATTTTATTTCAATTTTGACCATTTTGATAATTTTTTATTAACCTTTGAGCAGTGACAATTCCAAGGCCCAGCGAGCCCAGACATGCGTCCGGGCTCAACCCCTAATTTTTTTGTATTCTCTCCAATCTAATAACCGATTTTTAGATAAACTCAAGGGCAAAATTAGTAAAGCTATGAGCAAAATTGATAAAAATAGGGTGTAAAAACTAAAAAAATTGCAGTTAAAATTTTTGTCCAGACTGCTTTTAGATAAAATCAAGGATAAAATTAGTAAAATTGTGGGCAAAATTCGTAAAAATAAGGTATAAAAACTAAAAAAATTGAGGTTAAAATTTTTGCTCAGACTATTTAAAATTCCTGGCCCCGCCCTGGCCCCGCCACTGCCTTTCAGATTTTTAATTTGTTTTAATGTGTTCATGTCTTTTTCTATTAGTTTAATGTTCATTTTTTTTAATCATTTTTGATAATTTTAGATCTCTCATTTTTATTCCAAAAAATTAAAATTAAAATACTTTTAAGTTTGTTAAATTTTATTCTTTCTAATTTTTTGATCACTTTTGTCATTAGAAAAATATTGAAACCCTAAACTTATTTGTATAACGTGGGTAAGGTTTGTGTGAATGGGGGAGGAGGAGATCAACTCCAAAAATCATAAAACGAAGAAAAACTCTTCATCTTCTTCAATACTCCCAAAGCTCTACCATCTCTACAACTTCACCGCGAGCACCCTTCCATCTGTGATCCAACCTTGACTTCCTTCCTCCGCCGGCTACTCTTTCCATCTCCCTCCGTCTTCTCCCTGTTGTACCCCAATTTTTCCCCTAATATTCTCTGATACTTCATACAATTGCATTGCACAAAGATCACAAGTTGGTTTTCTCTCTCTCTCTCTCTCTCTCTCATCTCTAGGGTTTGCCTTTGGGAGATCACCAAGCACCTTGTATAGATGACTATTGTTTGTGTGTGATGATTGATATTGGATTAACCATGATGTGTATCCCTTGTTCTCTAAATGTTGTAGGTGAATGGTGCACAAGTTCCTCAAATAGTTGGTAGAATTCATGTGTTTATTTTCATGTTTTCTCTCATCATTTCTCAAGATTTTGAAAGTGTTATATATTATTTAAGACTAATGTTATCATCAACCATGCTCTCTTATCTTGAATATATACTCCATGCTTGAAAGAGATCATCAATTTCAAGAATTCCTTCATCCCATGGCCATCTCTCTTGAAATTAGGGTTCTGGACTTCTAAGGACCATATCTTGATGTGTGTGTGAAGTTTATGGATGAATTCAAGATCATTTGATTTTTAAAGGACTTCTAATATGTATATGCTTTGATTCAAGAAGTTTAAGTGATGAGAAGATTATTTTGGAGACCTATGGTTGCCCACTCTCTATATTGATACTTCATCTATCTTGTATGACTTCAAAGGATCATATCTTGGTCGTCCCTTGCCTCTTTGAGCTCATTTTTATTTCACAATGAACCTAAGTATGTTTACAACAACTTAGTTTAATTGGTGAGAAAGTAAAATGCTTGGAAGTTTGCCTATGAAGTCAAAAGATTACAAGTCCTTGACGAATTCCTCAACTTTTGGTCAATCAACTTCAAATGAACATATCTTGATCATCATTTATCATTTTGAGGTCATTCTTTTTGCATAACAATCTTGAAGATGTCTACTTTACGTCCATATAAGCCTTGAAGATTGAAAGTGTTTGGAAATTTCTTGGAAGAATCAAAAGATTATAGGTCATTTCACAAATTTTCATCAAATTCACAATATCATAACTTTCTCAATTTTTGGAGTTTTTGAGTGATTCTTTTTTCCTAATGTTCTTTGAGAGGTCTACTTAATATCATATTTGAAATCAAGAACAATTTTTGAGTGGAAAATCATTTTTGAGAAAGAAACATTTTAGGTCATTTTTTAAGAAGAAGCATGCTTGACCAAGGCCTGACCAGAAAAATCAATGATTTTTTAAGAATCCTAAAGGCTCAATCTCTCAGCTCAAGCATCCATTAGATTTGAATATTTTTGCATTGTGTTCTACTCTTTGAATACTTCATTTGGCTCAAGGAAAATCAGAAAATGCACGAGGGAATTGGATTTGGCCTCAACTCAAAGTTTGAGCCAAAATTTGTTTTACACTCACCATCAGTTTGTGCATTTGCGCATGTAACTTGATTTTAAGACAAATTAAGCCTCACTTTCGTGACTAGTTGTGATTAGAAACTTCCCAGGATTAATTAGCATATCAAAACGCAAGGAATGATTGAGTTTTGATGCACACAAGGTCACATTTTCTTCATGAACACGGGTGTGCATGATTTCCACTCAAATGTCATCATCCACCCCTCATTTTGATTTCATTCGCCTCTCCTATAAATAAGGGACACATTCCACTCATTTCCTCAAGCTTTGATAGCCAAAAAATCTCTGCCAAACTCTCTCACAAACCAAACTTTCTGCAACTTCAAATTCAAGTTTAAACCACTTCCCGTTTGAAATTAACCTCTGATTCTTCTTCCTTGAACCTCACTTAAGCTAACAGAACAAGAATCGTTCCTTAAAGCTTCCTGAACTATGCTATCCAAGTCCAGATTCAAAGCTCTGAAAGTGAACTTCGTTCAGGTAGAAATCTCCACCAAACCTTGCAAAATAAAACGTCATTGTACTATCCCCATCTCCCTGATCATTGTGATCTTCACCATTTACATTTTCATTGAGAATTGACTGAGAATTTCTGAAAACAAGTACTCGCTATTATTTCTGATTTTTTCAAATTGTTCATGACACAAGTGAATTAAATTTTTCGTAAGGGTGCCAATAGAATCGTCTTGAAGAGACGAAGCGAATGACACTAGTCTGAGGAATTTATTTCACAGTTTGAGGATCGAGTATAGATGATGGTTGGAGGTTGAAGACGACCCACGTGTCCGTCTTCAACCAATGAGAGTCGGACATGTAATTTTTTTGAATCTGATCCAGTGAGAACGTTGTATCATGCGCGTGAAATGTGAACCCTTGGATCTGATTACTTCTGTAAGTCATACTCCATCCAACGTGTGATATCTTTCCTTGTTTTATTTTTTTAATTTGATTTTAATTCCTGATCCGGTGTGAAAATTAGCATAGTCCATATCAAGCACAACGCATCTAATCTTTTAGATTAGCTTACTAACGCTTTTTGATTGTGATCTAATGGCTCATATTTTTTTGGCTTTTTATTTTATTTTCTGATTTTATATTTTAAACTTCAAAAAATCATATAAAATTCATTTATGGTCCAAAAATTATGAAAAAATTCACAAAACTATTCTGAAATATTATCTTTCTGAATTTTATTTTTTTCATAATTTTATTTTCAAATTTGATATTTTTTATGATTTTTCTCTTTTATTTGATATTTAAATTGTATTAAAATACTTTTTGACATTTAAAAATTCTGGAAAAATTCTGGAAGGATCCAATGGTCATTTGACAAATATTTGTGACCTAATTTTATTTTTATCTCTGAATTTTCTATTTTTTGTTATTTTTGGTTTATTTCATCATTTTATTTTTATTTTAAAAATAGTTTTTGACTTTGAAAAATTCTAAAAAAACTTGTCAACACTTGTTGACCTCTGATTGACCTTGGGTAATTTTCTTAGAATTTTATTTTGATGAAAAAAATACTATTTATGTATTTCGTCAATAAAATCCAATTAAATAACTTAATTTCAATATTTTATTTAATTATTTATTTTCATTTTTATTTTGCTGAATTTTTTAATTTAATTCGAAGTCATAAATTTCCCCAACATCAATGGAATTTGGGTGTTGATAGGTCTCTTGGCCAAATCCACCAAGAAAGTTGATTGATTTTGACGAAGTTAGATTGAATAAAATTCATCTGATGCAAAATAAATTTGAAAATCTTTTCTTCTTCTCCATCTTATTCTTTTTTTGTCTCAATTCGGAGAAAGTGATCAATTGGTGACATGAACTTCAAAGTTCAAACATAAGCCCAAAAAGATGACTCGGGGTTTGATCTTGGTTCAACACTTGTGGCGCTTATCGTGTGCTCGCGTTGATTTCTAATCAAGCTTCTGGCAAGTTTTCACTAACTTTGACCATTTGAAATTCTCAATCATTTTTTATCGAGTGATATGATAATTCCAAAACCGGTGATATACTTGACAAAAAACAATTGAAATTTGTCGTATGGTCGCGTTGATTTTATCAAGCTTCTGGAAAGTCTTCATGCGTAAGTTTCAAGATGGTCACCTTGCTGACGACTAATTACTAAACTCACTAACATTTATTAATTGTCCTTTATTTTTCCGCTCTTTACTTTCCGCATTTATTTTTATGCTCTTTATTTTTACGCACTTTACTTTTAGCATTTGCATTTCATGTCATTTTTCTTTTTCCTCATTTGAGCACTTTACTTTGTTGTTATTTTGAATTTGCTCACTTGGGTTTACTTTTCTTTTTCAAAATACTTAATAATTCAACTTAAACATAAAAACTTTTAATTGGACTTTGTTAATACCCTTGTGCTTGAAGCTTGATCTTTGGACTTAGGATTAGGACATTTACCTCAGCTTGGGAGATCTCTGTGCTCTTGGTGTTATTCTGTCTTTATCTGGTTATTATCTTTGTATGCAGGTTACTCCATTATACTCAAATGATGAGTGGATTTCCTCAAAATACAACTGTTACTCTACTCGTTTTATTGTAGACAAGAATTCACTTGAGACATGGAATTATCTAAAGCATGGTTTTTTGTCTGCTTATTTGTTGCTTGTGTGGTTTATCCAAAGGATGAGATGTAGTATTGGCTCTTGATGTCAAGTACTAATTTTCTCACCCGGTTGGATCTTTCTTTACCGTTACCTTTTACTTTATGCACTTAGGTTAGCCTCTTCATCTCCTTCCCGTTCTTTAATTTTCAAAATCTTCCCTCTTTTTCAAAGGATTCTTGTTTTCAAACTCGAACCGCTTCCATAACTTCTTTTCTTAATAAACTCTCAATCCATTTAATTATACTTTGACTTCCTTTTCCATAAGACTAAAAAACATGTAACCTCGTTCAAACCCTTTTTGAGCTCCTTGTAGCTTTTCCAAATTAAGATTGTCTTAAAATCAACCAACACATAATTTTGGCCCCTTTTTAGCCGAACTACTTGGTTTTGATTTCAACATTGCACATTGTTGATATGTAGGCCTAGAACTCATTGGAAGTTCTATCAAACCAAAAATCCTAAAAAATACTTTTTCTTGTTTTCTTCTAAAACCCTCCAGACACTTTTGTACAAACTCTTTTTAGCACACATATACAAAGTTTCAAAAAGTTTCATGCGGAGTACCGTAGATGCTTTGGGTGTCTAACACCTTCCCTTTGCATAACTAACCCCCGATCCTAGATCTCTGATATTTTAGAGTTTCATTCGCTCTTTTTCCTATTCCTTTGGATAAAATAAAAGCGTGGTGGCGACTCTTTTGTTATTTTTTGAGTTAAGTCAATTCATTGGCTTATACTCGCAGTTTTTGCCGCTACAAAAAAGTGGCGACTCTGTTGGGGATGTTTGATCTATTGCTGGACCATCTCTAGTTGGGGTTGATCCTATTTTTGTTTATTTGTATACATGTGCTTTGTTGTCTGTATATATTATATGCTTGTTTTTCTGGATTGTTTTTCTGGTTTTCAGGGGTGTTTGGTGATTTTCTTTTTGAGTTCCTATACCCGGACTCGGGCAAACTTAAGATAGGACGGGCGGTATAGTAATGTTAACTTTTAGGGAGTAATCCCGAAGAAGGAGACATTAGATCCCCCACTCAGTGGAGACCTCCTTGTCTGTGGTATTTTGTTTACCGAGCGATCGGGAAGACATGGCCGCTTTCGACCTGAGAGTCCCTGAAGCAGAGCAGTCGTAGAACCTTTAACCCATCCTGGTCTTTTAGGGGTAGTGCAGGGACTATTACGGAGTCACCCGGAAGTAGTTGCTACGCGATACTGCACTCAAACGAGTTTCACCTGAAGGTATTATTGATTACCGAGCAATCGGGAAGAAGGTAATGCTGGATGGAGGAATGAATACTCTGGGGATTCCTTTATAACCTTGATATACAAGTGACAAAGCCTATAATACCTTGTGGGTAGTACCTTTTCGACTCCATGCTCGTGACGTTGAACCTATGGACCCTCTCTTGTTTGTGATCTTTGTGTGTGCTTGTTGCATCATGCATTCATGCAGTCATATCCATTTTTTCAGTAGATTATTCAAGGAACTTAAAATTGACCTTTGCAAATATCTCAGGTATATTTTGACCATGGATTTTGGACAAAGGAGGACTCAGAAGTACAATTTCAAGGAACCTAAGATTGAGGGACTGATGAGCTTGATTGATAAGATTAAGAGTCCAGAGGATTTCTGGAAGAAGTATGGGACTATTATACCGTTGATGAAGAGAAAGATGAAGGATGGTTTACTTTTCACCTTGGTTCAGTTCTATGATCCGTTATACCATTGCTTCACTTTTCTTGACTATCAGTTGGTTCATACCTTGGAGGAGTACTCTTATCTGTTTGGTCGACCTATTACTAGTGTTGTTCCTTTTACTGGTTTGGAGGAGGAGCCTAAGTGTCATGAGATTGTTGCTATTACCCATGTGAAAAGGTTTGAGATTAAAGACAACATGATTACCAAGGGTTGTATCATAGGATTACCAGTTGTTTTCCTTTTGAAGAACGCTCGTTACTTTGCTGAGATGAGGAGTATGGAGGCGTTTGAAGCAATATTTGCCTTGTTTGCCTATGGTTTGTTTTTGTTTCCCAACATTGACAACTTCGCGAATGTTAATGCTATCAGGATCTTCATGATTGGGAATCCAGTTCCACACTTCTTGCAGAGACTTATTACTCTATTCACCTTTGAAACTTTCGTCGATAAGGAGAGATTATCGGTTGTACGTCATTGCTATACCGTTGGTTTACTTCTCATTTACCTACATCTGGTGCTTTTTGGGATACTAGGAGGGAACCTCGTTGGGAGCCAAAGGTTATGGCTCTCACTCATTCTGATATTGTGTGGTATCGTCAGGCTTATTATGATGTGGAAATTATTGATAGTTGTGGTAGCTTTCCCAATGTGCCTCTTCTTGGTACAAAGGGATGCATTAGCTACAATCTTGTTCTTGCATATCGTTAGCTTGGTTATCCGATGAGGGATAAACCATCAAGCATTCATGTGAGTGGCTTCTTTCTTAGAGAGGGTGAAGACCACACTGCAGCTATGAAGGATATATAGAAAGCTTGGCATCATATTCATACGAAATGGAAAGAGAATTTAGGACAGAGAGGAGCTGTTTCTTTGGAGCCTTATCTTCTATGGGTTCAAGCGAGAGCTATTAAGTTGAAGATGTTGTATTCTCAAGAGGATCTTCTTACTGATTTGTTCTTAGCTACTACTCAATGATCAGATGACATAGAGGATCTTTAGGTTGCTTTGGTTCAGATGCGACAAGAGAAAGAGGCTTGGAAGAACAAGTACCATACTTTGAAGATGTCTCATGCATTAGAGTTAAAAGAAAAGGATGATTTTATTAAGATTCTTGAGATTCGTGATGCAGAGATGATGGAAACACGAGAAGATTTGCTTTTTTCCAGTGTTCACCCGATTTCTAATGCTCTTGTTTATTCTCATGCTTCCCTTGAGTTAGGTGCTTGGAAATGTTATGTTGACATGTATGTGTTGGAGAACAAGCAGTTGAAGGGAGAGATTAGGAATCTCAAGAGGAAGAGGTCATCTGATGAAGGGTCTTCTACAGATTTGGTCCCTTGGGACTTCTAGTTTCTATTTTATGCTCTGTTGTACTTGGGTTCATTGAAACTTGTATTGAAGAGTTGTAATCCTCAAAATATTTTATTAATGATTTGTGTTTTTATTCAGTATCTCAATTGTTTTATACTTTGATATTCGCAAATTAAATTGTCTTTATTAAGTTCCTTGAATAATGAAATAAAATAAGAAGAAACAATAAAAATAAAATCATGTGCATGACAAGCATCATGACACACACACACTCTTGCATTTCCATATTATCCCAGGTGTCTTATTTGTTTCTCTACTTCGTTCAGTCTTCAAGTTGTTGCATTAGTTTAACCCTCGAGCCAACTCCAAGAAGAAGATGGAGAATCTAGAACAAGAGAATCACGAGCTGTGCGAAGAGGTTACTTCTTTGAGAGTCGGTATGGCCAAGTTGACTGCTATGGTGGAATAGTTGGTGGCTGCTCAGAATCAGCCACTACCTCCCCGCCTTCTCCTTGTATCATTCCACCTCAACAGACAATTGTTATTTCTGAGATTCAAGATGTTCATGTTTCTGTTGTGCCAGTGTTTTCTTCCGTCCAGCATCATATGCCTTCTACTGTTGTTTTCGCACCTCCTATGGTGCATACTATTCTTGTTTTCAACAAAGAGTTTGACAATAATCCACTTCCTCCTCCAAGTGAAAGCTTGGATTTTTATGATCGAATAGATGGTTTCCGGGAACAATTTGACAAGATGTAGAAAGAGTTGAAGTCCCTAAAGGGGAAAGAGATTTTGGTGATAATGTCAATGATCTGTGCTTGGTTCCTAATGTGAAGGTACCTGCTAAGTTCAAAGTTCCCGAGTTTGAGAAGTATAAGGGCAATTCTTGTCCTCGTGACCATTTGATCATGTATTTGAGAAGGATGTCCACTAATACTGAAAATCAACGTCTGCTCATTCACTTCTTTTAAGATAGTTTGATCGATGCATATTTGAGATGATACAAGAATCTAGACAGCAGTGACATCCATACATTCAATGATTTGGGTGAAGCTTTTGTGAATCATTACAACTATAATATGTACATGGCGCCCGACCGTGATTAACTAAGGGCAATGGTTCAGAAAGATAAGGAATCGTTCAAAGAGTATGCTCAGCGATAGCGTGAGCTTGCTGCACAGATTATACCTCCTCTAAGTGAGCAAGAGATGACAAATGTTTTCCTGAAAAATTTGGGTCCCTATTATTATAGGAAGATGGTGGCCAGCACACATAATGATTTTGTTGAAATGGTGAGCATGGGAGTCCGTCTAGAAGAGGTTGTCCAAGAGGGACGATTGTCGAAAGGAGAAGGATCTAGTGGGGCTAGGAAGCCGTCTTTTGGATTCTCCAAAAAGAAAAAAGAAGTTAATATTGTCGTCCAGGAAAGGAGAACCAGTCCTTCTAACAGACGTCCTCAAAATCAACAAGTAGATGTTGTTACTCTTGTTGTTGCCACAACTCCAACTACTATCCCTTATAGCAAAGCATCTCAGCAAGGGCAAGGCCCGAAGAGAGAACCGTTTGATCCAATTCCAATTACTTATCCAGAGTTGTATCCAGCATTGATTCAGAAACACTTGGTGCAACCAAGGGCACCTTCAGCTGTTCCAAATCTTTTGCCATGGTATTACAAGGCTGACCAAACTTGTGCATACCACCAAGGAGCTCCAGGGCACAATATTGAGAATTGTTATCCGCTGAAGTCAGAAATGCAAAAGATGGTTAGATCCGATTTATTGTCTTTCAAAGACATGGGTCCTAATGTGTAAGGGAACCTG
Organism: Vicia sativa; assembly: GCA_021764765.1. NCBI lineage: Eukaryota > Viridiplantae > Streptophyta > Magnoliopsida > Fabales > Fabaceae > Vicia > Vicia sativa. The sequence goes on from CM038795.1 coordinate 83,507,129, forward strand.
TTGCCCAAACATGGAAATGATGTGAATATGATTGACGGAGAAATCAGGGTTTATGATGTGAATTCAATCATTGGAAATCTTGTGAAGATTCATGTTGCCCTCTGTAAGTTTGGTTATTGCACCCATGATCGTGTTGCTTGTAATGTGCGCAGCGAGGATACTCGTGGTTGTGATAAGATAAAGAGTGATATGCAAGACATGATGGACAAGAATCTTATTCACATTATCATGTTAAAGGATGATCCTAAAGTTGAAGTGAATGTTGTTTATGGTCCTCGTGTAGAAGTTCAAATTCGTGACGTAAATAAAACTAATGCTAATTTGGTGAATTTGCACGTCGAGTTCAATTTCATTGAAGGGCAAGAGGTGCACCAATATAGTGAATGCTCAATATGCAGCACAGATCACCGTGGTTGTGATGTTGTTAAAAGAGATATTTAGCGTCTGTTGGACGAAGATATTATTCAGATTGTAGTAGAGAGGTTTGGTTTCAACAATAGTGTCAATATGATTGAAGGATCGTTTGATGAATTTGATGATGAATATGTTTCTGCTGATGAGTATTTCTCCGCTGATGAGTCTGGTGAAGAAGCAAATGTGGATGTCATTGTGCCGCACTTTGATATTCCCACTCTTGTGGAAGTGACTTACTATAGTAAACATCCAGTTACCCCTTTTATTAGTTATTCGTTATATAATATATGATATAGTGAGTATACTATACTCCAATTATTTATTTAATGTTGTTATATTTAATTTTATTTTTTTTAAAAAAATAATTAAAATTTATCTGATTTATTAATTAAAACATTTTACAGTGTTATATTCAAATTACTTTTTAGACCATATATTATCCAAAAATAATTATATGACCCTTGCGATGCACGAAATTCATTTGAATCTTTATTTCAAATATTATTTTAGTTAAAAGATATATTAGTAAATATATTTATATCTAATTTTTTAATTAAATATATTTTAAAATTATAACAAATATAAAATAATTGTTTAAGAATATAAGAAATTTTATCAATTTATATCATAGTTTTATTTTATTATTTTAGTTAGTTTTATTTTTATTTTTAAAATATATCATATTTATTATAATAATGCAATATTATAGAAATTTTATATTACATTATTTGTATATATTGTTTCTCATTAATTATTAAATTCATAATATAAGAGTATATTAATCTATGATTCAATTATTTAATTAATTTTTAGTCTATTATTTACGAAATCTAAGAAATGTCTAAAATTATTAATGTGAAGTCTAAAAAATAAAATTTAAATCCTACATTTTATATAAAAAATTTAAGTTATATAAACATGTTCAACTCTATACATTTATTATGGTAATACTAAACATTATAAAAAGTATCATTTTCTGATACCACTCACTTATATTTCACTTGGTAGACACCGAAATCTCTCATAATATTTATTTGGTCTATAATATTGAAAATAAATAAATAAATATTAATATAATTCTCTTTAATACAATCAACTTAAAAAGTAAATTAAAATTTTTAAATTTATATAATATAAACACCTTCAATACTATGAATTTATCATGATAACATAATTTGTATTCACTAAATTAATTTATACAATATCAACATCAATTACATTTAAAGTAATAGTAAATTGAATCACATCTTATTAATAAAATATTTAATATGATTTTATCATATATCTAAAATAAACAATAAAAAAAAAATTTAATTAATGGGAGGGCCTAAGCCCGAAAAAGAATCAAATCTGATGGCATCAACATCTAGCAAAGGCCTCATGAATTGAGGCGCTTCCTTGTAACAAATAAATTTTATATCCCTGCAACCATGGTTCGCCAAACAATCCATACACATATTCGCATCACGGAAAATATACGAAATGACCACCACTTCAAAGGTAGCAATAGCCTCGATAATTATCCGAAGGATAGTGACACAATCAACTAACCCCACCTTGCCATCTTCGATAGCTTTAACAACCACCATATCGAGTTCTATCCCACTAAATTAACAAATCAAAGAAAAAATAAAATAAAGGGTAAAAACAAAAGAAAACAAATAAAAGATAGAATTATAAATTATAAATATAAATCTAAATCTTGGGGTTCAAAATGATTCTTGAGAAATTTTTCTTAATAAAATGTGGTAGCTTATCTATTTCATTGGTTTGTCAATTTGCTAGAGTACATGCATGAATAACCATATGATTGTTATTATTTACGTCGACAATATGTTATAAAATTTATTAATGAGATAAACAAATCTGCAAAAACAAATAATTATTAGAAAAAAGTCTTTTACCGATTGAAAGTTGTTATCAATAGTAGACAACTAGACATTATAAACAATTCTGGAAAGAAAATAAAGAACAGGTGAAATGGATAGTAAAAACTGTAAATAAATAATCAAGATATGATTAGGGGTAGTTATAAAGGTGTGTAAGAATTCAAAAGGAAAAAAATATTTTATAAATGTTATCATATTATATTTTATGACAAATTTAATGATAAGTTAAAGAGATAAAAAAACTAAAAAACAAAAAGTGGTAGGTGGTTATGAAATAGAAAGAGACAATTATAGATTTATAATTATTTAAACCAAAATATAATTTTATTAAAATTAGAGTAATATTAAAGTTAGAAATAAAGTTAAAATATAAGAGTATTAAATTTTTGTTTAGAGTTGTGTATTTTGTACTTGAATATAGTTTTATTTTAAAGATATGTAAATTAATTATATAAAATATATTATTTAATTAGTCTATGTAGTGTTTATGATTATAAATAAATAAATTTCACTAAATATTTTTTTTAAATATGAAATGAGATATGTATTTTGTATTTTAAAATGTTGTCTTTATAATAAAAATATATAAATATATATCACTTAAAAAGGTATTTTATATAGAATTATCTAATTTCTTTTATCTTTCCTAAATAAAAATGAGGAGGAGAATAAGACAAAAAACTTATAATATCAAAGACTATTATAATTTTATATTATAATCGAATATTTTAATTAATAAATGTTAAAAAAGTTTTGTATTATTTATATGATTAAATTTATTTATGAAATATATTATAAATTATTTACATAAACTATATTATTTAATTGATCTATGTAGTATTTATGATTCTAAATAAATAAAAGTTACTGAATATTTCCTATGAACAAATATAAAATAGTAGATATAAGATAAATGAGAAGAATTATTATAAATTATTTATATGAATGATATATATATATATATAGTCAAGAAACAATTAAGTTATAAAGTGCGATATTTTTAGTAAAGTAAATAATACTAAAAGTTTATAGTGATTAAAAAATCATTATTAACATAAGTTTATGTTTTGAAATTCAACAATAAAGACATTAAATAAAATATTATAGCAATGATGAAATGTAACTGAATTTTATATCACTATTAAGATTGTTGTTAAAAATGGTGAATACATATCTAATTATAATAACTGAAACAATTGAGAAATTTAACATTATACTTATAAATTTAAATTTAACATTTATCTTACAATTTAAATTTAAAATGTAGAAGAGATAGATTTTTTACTTATTTAAATTATCAACTTAATCATAATAATTGACTTCTTCAATTATATTTAAAATTTATTTGGATATTTTTCTAATCATCTATATATATATATATATATATATATATATATATATATATATATATATATATATATATATATATATATATATATATATATATATATATATATATATATATATATATATATATATATATATATATATATATATTTATTAAATTAGTAATTTATTTTTTATGGATAAAAATTTGTGAAATAGATGAAAGATTTTTTTTGTTAAATAAGTAATTTATTTTTTATGGATTGAAATTTGTAAAACAGATGGAAGATTTTTTTAATAATGATTTATAATAATTGGTAGATTTTTAATAGTGGTAATATAATAATATATTCCTAAAAAAAATAGTATTTAAATAAGTAATTTATTTTTTATGGATAGAAATTTGTAAAATAGATTGACAAAAAAAAAGAAGAAAATAAAATTAAGGTTGAGCAAAAATGGCTAATAAGATGACACATGAGCAAAAATGACTATTAAGATGACACATTATTATATAGCTAATTTATTTTTCTAGATTTATCATCATGAGAACCTTAGATTTAGATTAAGTAGGTCCATAGTGTAACTGAATTGATTGAAACTAAAGACATGTTAAGCCTTTTAAATATGAATTAAGATTGTGTCAAAAAATTAAGAATTAAGATAAACCACCCACTACCACGTTCTAATCCCCCATTACCACATCCTAAAATATGGGGTTTAATATCTGAAACAAAATATCACGCAAACAAATAATAGTAACTACTCCCAAGTAATTATAATTTATTTAAATTAAGAATTATTAATTAAATGTAACACAACTAATAAAGAATGATGATCAACTTACTCTGAGAATACAAATTTTTAATTTACTCCATAATTTTAATTTTTAAATTAGATTTAATTTAATGATTAACAATTGTAACACCACGTACATATACATTTAGAATAATATGTAGTGATGTTATAAACGGTGCATAGAAACATACAATAACGAGAAAATGACAAAAATTAAAATCATATATAAACTAAAGAGTATTCAAAGTTCAAACAGCTTTCCAATAACAATGCATAACAAAAAGATAAGATATGATGAGGTATTTTTGCCATCTGTTCACCAACAGTCTTCAATGTCGTCCATTTAGAAATTCTTCTACACTATAACCTGTGCCTAAAAAATAATTAGAGGGTTAGGGTGAGATTACTAAATCTCAATGAGTTCCCCCATCTTATGGATTCACCCGGTTCTACAAGGTGCATGCAATAAAAACGAATCCACCGTGGATCCATAGTTTTTCTCACGGCTAGGTACATGTACACAAAAGAGGCAGTATCACCATTAGATGTCTCATAACTAACCAATGAGATAACAACAATCACACAATCAAACACAAACAAGTATGCAAACCTATACCCGTGCACGAAGAACCCAAAAGTAAATTATACCTATCTACCTAGGTCACACATCCACACCTTCTATGGGTTATCCCTTGTGCTTGACGTCAAGAAACTTGCACGTGCACATCGCAAGATGAATCAGATCAATCTTAAGTGGAATTTCATTTGTGGCGAGTAAAACAAAGTGAAATTGCTTGTGTGGCATTACGACCCTGTCCATTATCCATACCCAAATGTGTAGATCGCTAGTGCAAAACGCCATCATGACTACACGGGCCCACCGGGCAAAAGCCTAGTGATATTGCTTATGTGGCATATCTAGAGGAGGTTATCTGAAGTGATATTGCCTACATGACATCACAGACCCACCATACAAACCGGGTTTCCCCCGCTAATTTCAGAGCGGAGGCGGGCGGGCCCCAGCGGGGCCGGGTTTATTTGCCATGCCTAGGTGGAAACACCCTATCATATCGGTCCACGCAAGCACATCGCAATGGTAGCTCAGGTGTTTATGACATACCGAGCATGCAAATGTGATCGTGTCAAGTATGTAAATGCCCTATCATATCGGCCCATAATTGCACATCACAACGGTATAAATGACGCATAAGGTCCACATCATAAGTGATTTACGTCCCAGTATCCGGGCCTAGTCTGATTCAAGCATACATCAAAACCACCATGTGTGTCAAGCCACAAGCCACACACCAATCTGTCATACCCCAAATTTGTTCGCCCTTTATTTTTACAATCAAAAATATTTTCAACATTGATTTTTATAAAATTCTTTGGTTCAATTTTACTAACATTGACAATAATTTATTTCGCTCGTTTAAAAATACATAATAGTTTATTTTAAAATTATTTGTATTTCTTAAATAGCAAATACATGTTCATCTTCATATACTTTCAATTGGGTTTTATTTCTAATGATTAACATGTCATAATTGGTAAGGAATGAAGCTTGCAAGTATGAGGTCGCTGGTTCGAATCTCTTATATTGCACTTTAAACATTTTTCTCTATCACAAAAATCATTTTTTTATTATTTAAATACTATTTTCTTTTTTCTATTTTAGGCAATTTTTAATAATAATATTAATTTTATTTTATGCATTTTTCATCAAAAAGTGTCTAAAAAATCCCTAAAAAATCAAATCGTTTTCACTTGTTTTTTATTGATTATCCTGCATCATTCTGACATCTAATTGGCTAGCTTGGTGACCAAGATAACTTTGGTCTTTTTTGGGTATTGGATAATTTCCTTTTTAAGTTTTTAACCTAATTTCTAGCCCTATAAATAGGACTCTTGTCCATCCTAATTTTTCATCAATAACTCACTAGAGTTCTCCTAAAGTTATTGTTCTTCACATCAAAAAACAATAACAAAGAAACCCTAAATACTCCATCAACAATCATTTGGAGATCATCAATCTTACCAACAATTATTTTAGGATTCTGAATAGAACACCTAAATTTTTTCTCACAACTGGAGGGCAAATTTTCTAACACTATCACACACAACCTCTGCACACATATTTTCTCGCTGCCGTCATCTTCAGGTAAGTCTTTCTACTTATGCTTATTTTTTATTTATTTTATCATATATGTTTATCATTTGCTATATGTATTGACTCCTGAGAACCATGAGTATTGCCAATAAGTGGTGTAGAAAAATCGGAGGTAGTAGGCACTAGTCACAATTCTAGTTTTTTTGTTTTTTGTTTTGTTCTATATAATTTTTAATATTAAGGATAATGCAACAAGGGTGAATTGTATAGAAATTATAATCAAATAGTTGTAGGCTAAGTTTTATATATTGTTGAAACTAATTTAGTTCATAGTACTTAGTTTTTGTGTAGGTTATTTTATAATATTAAATAATTTATTTTTAATTTGATTTTCCTTTTTATCGTTTAGGATGCAAATAATTTTTCTTTATTCTATTAATAGGGTGGAAATTTAATTAGTTTTTTTATTATTAAATCAAAATATTCATCATTTGTAAACAAAAATACAAACAACTTTTTCTCAATTAATTAATTTAATATTTTACAAATATATTATTAAACTCCACTGCTTAACTGGGCCAAGTTCAATTTTCTAACTTGGGCCTTTACTACTTACACACCCCTGTGTTTTACTACTAAACTAAGTTTACACCCCACCTGTATTTTGGGCCCATTTCAATATTTGAACTTGGGCCCTCACTTGCCAGACCCTCCTATTTGACTCCCTGCAGCAAAACACATCCCTCATCCAATTTGGACTCAAAATATCTTTGGTTCCAAATTTTCTTCTAATACACCACTTAGTCTAAATTTTACACCCATGTGCGTAATTGAGCCAAGTTCAATTTCTAAACTTGGGACCTTAGTATCCTCACCCAGCTTTGTGTCATACCATACTCTTTATCAATGGAACACTTAAAATAGCTAACCAACAATCAAACCATTTTTCTACCAACATAATAAAACCCAAGATATTTTCGGGAAAAATGATTAAATATAACTACTTTCAAAATTAACTACGAATTGCGTCTACGATCACTCAACTTACAAACCAGACAAGGTTTAAGGATAAATTCGAAAGCGATTATACGCAATCTTATAAAAGACACCAACCAACTACGAACTACGGTTTGGGACTATGATTCCTCATAAGAGGATACATATGCATACGACTTAAAAATCGTGGCGAGTCCCCTAATTAAGAAAATAAAACCATATTCCTAAAACTTTAACCTAAACCCTAGTATCCTTGTAAACAAGGTAGATGAAGGGTTCCTAACACCTTCCATTCGTCTAAAAGTGAGTCAAGAATTTAGAATATCTGAATTAAATTAAGGTTATTCTATTTGGGAAAAAAAATTAATGGTGGTGACTCTCTTCAATATTTTTAGTTGGTTGTTACAACTGGCGACTCTACTGGGGAATCAACCCTAGAGTTTAGTTTCTCCCCTCTTTTAGGTTTAGGGTTTTGAATATGGTTTTTGTTATTGCTTTCCATATTTGTTTATATTTATTTATTTATTTATTTATTTGGGTTTATTTATTTATTGTTATATTATTTGTCATATTATTTATTGTTGGTGGATTTTAAATTTCAAAATAATTTCAAAATCTTAGAAAGAAGGTTCCTCTATTGGCCAAGGGGATATATCATCCCTACGAGTTTTTGTGATGACTTCGCCTAGAGCCGGTGGAATTCCAAAAAAGGAATATGTCTTAAGAGGTATTCTCTTGGGGGGTAGGACTTTGGAAAGGGATTTCTAAAACGCCTCATACTATGTTCATTGAGGCAATGCGAGATTAACGGTGCGTCTGGTTATCATTACAGGACGGTACTGCAGTCTATGAAAGGAATCAAAAACTCAAGGCACTGACTTTTGCGCTGAGCGCAGTTGCCAGCGTGACTTGGGACTTTTATTTTTATAATTATTAGAGAAGCTCGCTAAGCGCGGTTTGCGAATTATGTAGAAAACTAGGACGAAGACCATTATGTCTTGGGATTCTAAAACCCCATTTTCACACCCCAAACCAAGTACCCATCACATGCAAACACAAAAATTAGATTATTCACAATTTATTCGTCACTTATATACAACATGCATTAAGAATTACTCATTCTAACCCTTTTTCCCAAACATGCAATTACACAAAAACCCCAAATTCATACCCAAGTTCTAAGCATGGAACTCACCTTGGATTAATAAATGTTTGGATGATGGTCATGCTGCCACTGAGCTCCACTCTTAACCAAGATTCCACCTCTAAACCCAACAACATGAAATTCGTAACTCTCATTTATTCATTTCCAACAAGAAAGTCCCAACTTCAAATGTGTTTCTCTCCTTCAATACAAATCTTCCTGACACAAAATTATATATCAAAATGAAGGGAATTCTATGGAATTCCAGAACTCAAGAATTTCTTAAAAATGAGTTACGAGCAAAAAGTTATGACATGTTATGTAAGGACTGCTCCAAGAATACGAAAAATGGAGTTGATGATGAATATGAGTTTCTCTTTCTTCTTTCTCCCCACTTTTTTTTATACAAAATCTGATTTTGTTATAACTTCATACCAAACAAGCCTTGAGGCATCTGTATAAATGTTTAATGACCACTTTGCCCATTAACTAAGTGGCACTTACAAGTTTGCCATTTAATTGGTTTCTAACCAATATCTTTATAACTCCACTAACCTCATACTATACTATTATATATATATATATATATATATATATATATATATATATATATATATATATATATATATATATATATATATATATATATATATATATATATATATATATATATATATATATATATATATAGAGAGAGAGAGAGAGAGAGAGAGAGAGAGAGAGAGAGAGAGAGAGAGAGAGAGAGAGAGAGATGTTACAATAGAACAAATTGTTTCCTAATTCAAAGAGTCCTAAAGCTCCATTAACATCCTAATCATGCTTAATTTGAATCCAAACATGTAAGAACAAACCCACACCTATGTTATCATTATGGGAACACATTTTCATCGATTGATAAAACTTAACTTATAATCATGTTTATCTAATAATAAACTCTCAATTTTTAACAATTAACCACACATGAACGGATAGGTGCGGCGAATTTTGGCGAAGCGAGCTTTAGCGCACATCGAGCTTTGACGGGGCGGGTGTGCGGTCTGACCCGCCCCGTCAATTTGTATATCAATTTGTATATATTATCTATATTTAGTAAATTTCGCATGAATTTAAGTATATTTGTATTTAATCATAGAGAAAAAACTAACATGTGCCCTAAAAGAACAAGTTAATAATTTATTTGTAGAAATATTATATTGAAATACGTGCATTTAATATTTTGAGATTTTAAATATGATTTTATTATATTTCACTTTTCTAATTATAGTATCTTTCACGTGTGCCCTTAGGGCACATGTTATTAGCATGACCTATAATTATATCTATATTGTTACGCCAAAATAAGATATAACTCGAAGCATACTATTTGAGATGTCTAACTTGTACTGAGTAAAAAATTTTATTTAAGAATATAAAAAAAAATATTTTCTAAAGAAAATTTTTATATATATATATATATATATATATATATATATATATATATATATATATAATAAAGTTTAATTATATTAATATTTATACAAATTTATAAATTTATATATAATTATATATTTATATTACATTTTGAATAAATTATGTTATAAATATAATTTTGAATAAATATAATATAATTTTTTTGCGCATTATATACAACTAAATCATTGTTCATTAGTTTTTTTTTTTCATTTTTGTGCTCCATACAATTTCACATATTTATGTCTCCATCTTCTTTCATAGAAATATTTTTGTTGACTTCACCCAAACTTTCATTTTTTATGCTGTAATTGTTTCTATTCAATCTGTTTATATTTTGTTATTTTTCTAACTATGTTTCAGATCTGTTTCAATTGAGCCATTATTTTTCATGTTTTAAGAATTTTGTCGATTTTTCTAATATAGAAACATGTCTATTTTATGATTTGCAATACTAATACAACATGAGTTTCAAGTCCTGATTTTGTTTACTATTTTTATTGCTCATTCACTGTGTTTTCCCTGCTTCTCATATCAATGTATTCAAACATGTGCACAATGTCAAGACATTTTATCTATATTGCTAACTTGAAACAAGAGATCAAGACATGGAAGATGTTCATTCATATTCTTGATCCTTGGATTGTTAGAGAGTGCAATGACCAACAACATTCATATTTATCTATAATTATTTTATTTTAATTCATGAGTCACTATCAGTACAATACATATTTTATTTTAATCAATTAAATTTATATGATAATGTTCCATTTAATATTTAAGAAATTTATTTTAAAATTACATATATATTTAAATATATTTAAATATATTCAAAATATGAATGTTGTCACAAGTATCTTAGACTATGTACAATGGGGATATTGAATAATTGTGAATTTCTTAACCACCATATGAAAACTCCAAAATATTTTTGGAAATCGGAAATATACTTCCGGTACACATCATATTTTTAAATATTTGGGTGAAAATCGAAAATATATTTCTGTTTTCAAACTAAATAATATAATACTAAGAATTTATTTCAAATTTGGTCTCACATACATACATGCTTTATTTAAAAATTACATATAGTTTAAAACCAAAAGTATACTTCCGATTTACATCCAACCCTTTTCAACGTGATTTGCACGATATAGGGTGCTAACCGAAAATATATTTTTGATTTTTAGGGGGCATTTTTGAAAATTCACGTGGTGCGTAAGAAGATTATGAGGTGGGTTAAGAAATCCATGAATAAATTACTTAATAGTTGAATGCTTGCAATTGAGTGTTGAATGAAATGTTGAAAATGATGTAGATTAATTGATATTGAAAGTATTTAACTTGTTGAATGAGAGTCGCATATAATACTTTATAAAATTTTATTGATTAATGTAATTATTTAAATATTTAATATGTTGTATTTTATGGTGAAATATGTTTTTGAATTTTATTAAAAGAAACTATTCTAATAAGTAAAAATTAAATATGTGTTTAATTATTACATGGAAGAAAAGAAAAAAAAAATGATGTGAAAGATAAAAAAAAAAATTAAAGGAAAAATTGAAATAGTAGCGGGCTGAAAAAACGAGACATTGAGATTTGAGATTGATATGAAGGTCAAAAAGGATTTGGAGTTACATAAACAAATTAAGATTTAAGACAAACGATATGAGTGAATGAGAAAAGGTTTCAGTTTCTTCATTTCTCTTTGTACCCGTAACCATCTATTGCCGCCGCCGCAACCCTCACTCCACTCTCCCGCCTTCTCCTTCTTCTCCAGATCTCATCTCTCCACCGCCTCCGCTGCCATGCCAGGAGCCGACTCACTCGACATCGAATGGCCGGCCAAGCGCGTCAGAGACACGTTCGTGAAGTTCTTCGAAGATAAGAACCATGTCTATTGGAAGTCCAGTCCCGTCGTCCCCTTCAACGATCCTACTCTCCTCTTTGCTAACGCCGGTACTCTCTATCTTCTCCTTTTCTCGTTATCATTCTTTTTTTCACTCATACTCACCCTCACTTAATTAACCAGATAGATTATCTACAGTTTTAGAATTCAAATCCATGTTTGATTGTGGAATCTCCAATTGAAATTCACGATGCTGTTTGTTTTTGTTTGAGCTGTGCGATTTTATTTTTGGATAGTTCAAGCTTTCTCCGCTAGCTGGATACTCTTTTTTGTTTTTGTTTCCCCACTTTTTTAGGGTTTTGAGTTTAAATTTTAAGTAGAGCTAAGAATCTCTTTAAACGAATAGCATATTTTAATGCTTAAAATATAAGCACTTATCATATAAGTGCACTAGTAGTTTTGTCTTGTAATTTTTGTTTACGATTATTTATGTGCCAGGGATGAACCAATACAAGCCAATTTTTCTGGGGACTGTTGATCCTAACACTGCCTTGAGCAAACTCTCTCGTGCGTGCAATACCCAGAAGTGCATTCGAGCTGGTGGTAAGCATAATGATCTTGACGATGTGGGCAAAGACACTTACCATCACACTTTCTTTGAGATGTTGGGAAATTGGTCCTTCGGTGATTACTTTAAAGAAGAAGCCATTAGCTGGGCATGGGAACTTCTAACAAAAGTATGTTTTATCAATTGGAGTTTTTTATCGTGCTTCTTGAATTATATACCTTATGTTGCTTGTTAATAAAGGTGTATAGTTTGGTAAAATCACTATGAGAGGTGTTTTGTGCTTTCGAATGATATATAAACTCTAATAGCTAGCTAGTTTGGTAGGAAGTTACTGAAGCTACCCCTACCGAGCTATATTGATTGTTTCTTCTATATTAATTAGGTTTTTTATTTTGCTGCTTAAATAGCACGTGTGGTGTTCAAACTTTGTTAAGAATACCACTTTTCAATTAGGAGTTGCACTATCACTCACTGTAGCTAACCACACTTTCCATTCCGTTAACTACTCCGTGCCTACCATTGCTGCACTGGGTTTCATATCAAGAAGAATGACATCTGTAAATTAGTAGTAGTAGCGGATATAAGATTTGGTAATGGCTATCCTAATCTCATATGGCCCTTGGTTTCTAAATGTGGATAAACTTATAGTTTCATCCTAAGAAAAAGTAAATTGAAATGTTCAATTCAATTTGCTAGCTAAAGTTATTATGTTTTTAGGTGTTTATCTTGTTTGCAATATCTTCAAATGTATTAATTGATAGTTATTTAGTTCCTCAGTAGATATAATTCACAACTATATATTTTTGTTCTTACATCATCTACTATTGCATTGTAGGTTTATAAATTACCTTCAGATCGCTTTTATGCAACCTATTTTGGTGGTGATGAGAAGGCTGGTCTTGCCCCTGATCTTGAGGCTAGAGATATATGGTTAAAGTTTTTGCCTCCTGGGCGGGTGCTTCCTTTTGGTTGTAAAGTATGCTTTCGCGACGTTTTCTCAAACATTTAGAATGGAATATTTTCATAAGACATGCAAAATAGATTTAATATGAAACTAAGCATTATATTTAGTAATTTGATTTGATATGATATATTTATCATTCATATAATATGTAATATTGTCTGCCGTCTGGGTTTAAATTTGTATGGAAACCAATTAGATTCGATATTAGGTATGTCTCCCTCTGTAACAAAGTATAAGCAAGTTTTGACCATATAAGTTGTAACAAAATATAAGCCAAAGTTGAATTTTGATACTATATTTAATGCTAATATACCAAAAATGCCCTTAATTTAAATTATATAGTTATACTAATTGAAACAAGTTTCACACCATTAGTGTTTGTCTCGAGGGTTTAATTGGATATTGTAGTTGATTATAAATAGGGACAAACTAATTTTCTTAAAAATAGTGAAATGGTTGATTTTACATTGACTATTTGAGTCTGCTGTTTTGGGTCTCTTAAAAGAAGAATTTTGGGGGGAAATTTTCCTATTTTTTGGTGAAGAAAAAGTGAAGAAAAGTAGCTTTTACTTTTAGAAAAGTTAATTTGAAGAGCTGATACATCTTCTTTTTTGCTTCTTCTAATTGCTCCGATCTCTTTCACTCTTTTTATGACGATCTATTAAAAATTACCTTCATTCTTAATGGGCGTCCTTACCTCATAAGGAAATTATTTAAGACAATGTTTACTTTTATTCTATGCCTGTGCTGAATTAATGAACTATTATGATAACAAATTAACAATATGATTAGTGGTAATTATCAATTATTAACAACCGACATTACAGGCCTCTAATTTATAAGCTCTGAGTGGTTCATACGCCTTTTTAATTTAAGTTGTTTCCGGATTGAATTGGCGTATCTAATTTGGCATGTATCTTTGAATAGGACAATTTCTGGGAGATGGGTGACACTGGTCCTTGTGGACCTTGCACTGAAATACATTTTGACAGAATAGGTAACCGTGATGCTGCGGATTTGGTTAATAATGATGATCCTACCTGCATTGAGATATGGAACCTCGTCTTCATCCAGGTATTTTGATTTTACTGTTATGCAGAGTATGTAACTGCTTTTTCTCCCCCCGCCTGCCCCACCCATAATAAAACTTGTGTACTTGATAAGTTTGTATTAGAATCCATGATTCTAGCATGCCAACTTTTTTCTATACCAATGAAATCTGTATGTTATATGTTTCTGTTAATCTCATCTACTTTTTAAGTTGACACTATAATCAACATGAAAACTTTTCCTATCCCCATGAAGTCTTTATCTGACACGTTTCTGTTTGTCTCATCACAGTTCAATAGGGAGGCTGATGGCTCTCTTAAATCCCTACCTGCAAAGCATGTTGACACTGGGATGGGTTTTGAACGATTGACCTCTATACTACAGAACAAAATGAGCAATTATGACACTGATGTCTTCATGCCTATTTTTCGCTATTCAGCTGGTATTAGTATTCAGGAATTAAAGCTTATCATATTTCTATATATATCTAACCAGAATATTGTTTACTCTTGAATTGTGTGATATTTGAACTGAAATTCATGTAATATTTTGTTGGTTACATTACCCTTTTCAAGGGAATTTTTACTCATATGGTAGACAAGGGAAAGAGTATTTTCTTAGTAGGGCTCCTATTAGGCACGCCTATGTTAGGTGCAGGCCCATTATCTGTAACTGTCAACGGATTGATGAATGCTGATTGCGTTGAAATATAATTCTGTTTTCCCGCCAACTCATTTTCAGGCAACTGGTGCTCACCCATATTCCGGGAAAGTTGGACCTGAGGATGCCGATAAAGTAGACATGGCATACAGAGTTGTCGCAGATCACATTAGGACTCTGTCATTTGCCATTGCTGACGGGTCCCGTCCTGGTAGGAGATTGTCGACTTGGTATCTTTATTGACATTTTTCTGTTGGGGACTTGGAAATTTCAATTTTCTAGTTTCATCAAGTTTGCTGCCTTTTGCCCTCTTGTCTTGAGGAAGACATCTTCTTTATAGACACGGTTGTTGCCTTTGAGGGAGATGCACAATGGAGTTAACTTTTCATTTATTGAGAATTTTGAATTATGTATACGCTTGCTTGTTTTGCAAGCTGCAGAAAATTTTATCTAAGCGAACCCCTTGTACTCCCGCTTTGGATGTCCATCATTTATGAAATTTTGATAATAGTGAGAGGAATGCTTACCTTAATTTTGTATCCTTTCATATTTTGAAGGTAATGAAGGTCGCGAGTATGTTCTGAGGCGTATACTTCGTCGAGCTGTTCGGTATGGGCGCGAAGTGCTAAAAGCTGAAGAGGGTTTTTTCAATGGGTAAGAGCAGTTATTAACTATTTCAGTTTTTTTTGTCATATCCAGAAAGCTTTCTTACCGCATCCACATCCTAGTTCCATTTGAATCGCTAAAACTCGTATTTATCTATTATTTCAAAATCAAATTCGATGCACTTTTTCAGGAAAAATCACATTATTGCTAGTCATCTGATTAGTGGTTCCAGGCATAAATTTGTGAACATATATCCTGTTTTTAATGCGCGTTTCTGCTGTCAATCTTTGGTGAATTCAGGCTTGTAAATGTTGTGGCAAATGTACTGGGTGATGTTTTCCCTGAGCTAAAACAACAGGAAGTGCACATTAGAAATGTGATTCAAGAGGAAGAGGAAAGTTTCGGCAGAACCTTAGTTAAGGTGAGGATAGACATGTATGAATATAATTTTATGGGCTGTCACCTTTGGTCTCCGTGACATAATGACAGCCATCTGAGTTTGTTTTGTTGTAAACTTGATTAAAGGAAAACCTGTTTTTACTTCTCCAGGGCATTGCAAAATTTAAGACAGCTGTTCAACACGTCCAGGGAAACATACTGAGCGGCGAGGCAAGTAGAATAATTTATTTTCAGATGCATAATTTGCTTGGTTTCACCGATGTTATTACAGTTACTTATTTTTTAATTGGGTACTTATTTATAAAAAACATTTTATGTTAGAATACAAAATTTATGAAATTTCCAGTGTGTCTGCTATTTTGTTGTTGGAAAGTCATGAGTGAAATTATTTTCGTTTCTAGGATTTAAATACTGCTTTTAGCATAGCTGTCACTGGAAGTTGATTATTTGATGCTTATAACTTTTCAGTCTCACTATGCAAGAATTTGTTATAACTTATTTATAGGTAATCAGTACACTATGGCTAACAGATTGAACTTCTCATTAGTTTTTGCAAAAGCGGGATATTTTGGAGAGTGTCTTCCTTTGATTTCAGGGTTTTATGTCATATTAAGTTTTCAATATTATTGGTTTTCATGAAGATCATTAAATTTAAGGGCTTGTTTGGTTTTTGTATTTATTTTCTATTTTCAGAAATATTTTTTCACTTAGTTTCAGTGTTCTGCTTTCAAGGTTTTGTTAAAGAAACGAAGAAAACTGTTTCCTATTCAAAACAATGTAGCACTTCATAATCAAAACTGAAAATAGAAAATGAAGATACAAATGTTTTCTAAATCCAAACAGTCAGTTAATTTAATCAATACAGTGTTTTCTTCCATTTCTCATACAATTTTCTCTTGCTTATAGGTGGCGTTTGAGTTGTGGGATACATTCGGGTTCCCATTAGATCTGACACAAGTAGGTGTATTGCTTCACAATAGTGCGTTGTATGAATTTTTTTATTATGCTTTATGTTTTTGTATTTCCTAACCTTTTCTATTTATTAGCTTATGGCTGAAGAGAAAAAATTACTAGTTGACGTCGAAGGTTTTAATAGTGCTATGGAAGCTGCAAGAGAAAGATCAAGAAGTGCTCAAAATAAGGTATATTGTTTGCTTCAGTGTCTCTTTTCTATGCTAAATTTCTTGCTTTTTGAACTCACCCAATGTATTTAAAGGATTATAAAAAATCATTTAAAATATAAAAACCAAATTTGTCTTTTTTTTACTCTTCTCGATTTTCTTTTGTTATTGTCAGCAAGCTGGTGGCGCTATTGTCATGGATGCTGATGCTACATCAGCGTTGCACAAGAGAAGCATTGCTCCAACAGATGACAGTTTCAAATTTGTTTGGTTCAAGGTAGGAGTTTTTTTGTTGGCACTTATTAAGAAAATTTTGTAGTTCAAACTATGAAGGGGATAAAAATTTATAATTATTTTTCAACACGAGAAATTTTGTCAGAGGAGTGAAGTATTACTCTTAGAATGTGTGGATTGGGCCTAACTCGACCTTACAAAACCGGCTTGTAAGGTGAGGATTGCTCTCACTTATAAACATATGTTCAAGCCATATATTGTCCGATGTGGGACTCTTAACACCTCTCACGCCCAGGAATTGGGGCTGGAGCGTGGAACTAAATGGTGGGTGGCCCAATGGATTTTAGATGAGGCTCTGATACTATCTTAGAATGTGTGGATTGGGCCTAATTCGACCTACAAAACCGGCTTGTAAGGTGAGGATTGCTCTCACTTATAAACATGTTCAGGCCATTTTATTGTCCGATGTGAGACTCTTAACAATTACAAAGGATGATAAAAGATACCGTATAATATATATTCGCAAGTCTATCTGAAAGTATGCCCAGCATGGATTTTATCCAAGCACTCCACTTCAACCAATTGCACATAAGTAAATTTAAAGTAGTTTATTTCTGTGATGTTTTATTATGCCATTTGTTCTTGCCAAGATACTCTACTTTACTGGGCTTAAAGATAAGCCACCCAATTTGGCTAAAGGTTTTCTTCAGTGTTCCCAAATCCTAACACCTCGCTAAAGGAAGTCACTTTTGATTTTCTCTATAATATTAGCCGCAATTGAAATGCGAAAAATAAATGGGAATCCTTCATGAAAGCTTTTGATCTTCTATTATATTTGTATTAGCTTGTGTTTATCAGTTAACCATTCGGATTAGACTTTGCATTCTCAGTTATATACTTAATTTTCTCTCAGGTTCTGTTAATAGTTTTTCCATTGATTTCTATTTTTCACGATTTCTATCTTAGGACCATGAAAGTGTGGTAAAAGCAATATATACCGGTTCTGAGTTTGTTGATTCTGTTAATACTGATGTTGATGTTGGTGTGATTCTGGAATCTACAAGCTTCTATGCTGAGCAAGGTGGTCAGGTATTCAGCATTGTTAAACTTCATATATTTATATGTGTTCTGTTGCATGTTAAATTTATTTGTATTAATGTAATTGAAAGCTATGGTTAGAAATCGTATATTTAAAAATTATAGAACCAAGCACATCTAGTTGCTAGAATGTTTATATTTGGTTTTTTAAATTTACACATTCATCTGTAACTTTGTTATATATATGTTTCCATTCATAAATCAACATGCCTTCGTAAAAATGTTATCTTTAAAACTAAAAAATGATACTCCCTCCGTCCCATATTATTTGTTAGTGAATGATAAGTTTACCAAATTATCCTGTTTAACCATTGGTTTATTCAAACTAGCATTAATATCAAGTGGAAAAACAATAAATTCAGAGTATTTATTAGAGGATACAATTGGAAAATTAAATGTTAAATTACATTGGTAATCTAAAGTGACAAGTATTTTGGGACAAATTTTTCCCCCAAATGTGACACTTATTTTGGGATGGAGGGAGTATGTTTCAGGGCTTGTTTGCTTAAAGAAAAGCAATTTATCTTTGAGGTTTTGTTTATTGTATGTTTGATCCTATAAAAAGTATCTGTTGACAGTTTGTTTTCAAAGCAACTTAGTTTAGCTTTTCAAAATGTTCAGAAATCTAAGATTGTTTAATGTAGCAAACGTAAGGCAAAACAATTCGTAGTAATTCAATAAAAGAAAATACTGGAGTGGTGATACAAATTAATTTCAATACCCAGTCTAAAATGTTAGTAGCATCATAGGGTTTGATATTTAAAACGGAAATTTCAATCGATTTTGCCAAAGGAGATCATCAACCAAGTTGGATGTATGTACTCTTGGATATTGGCAGAAGAAAATGTATTGCATGAAAATAGGGACCTTAAATGAAATTTCCCTCTCCATCAATTTGTTAGTTTAGTGTTTGTAATATGTTTCCCATTTTCTTCTGCATAGATTTTCGATACTGGGTCACTTGATTTCCAACATGCTTCATACCAAGTTCATAATGTTCAAGTTTACGGAGGTTATGTGCTTCACATCGGTAATGGGACTGGTATCTCCGTTGGAGACAAAGTAGTATGCAAGGTAAATTCGTTTACTACAGGACTTCAAATTATCCTTTGATTATTTATCCCCCACTCGCGCACACACACGCGCACACTTAAAATACTTCTTTCCCTAGTTAGCTACTTATCTTTAATAACATTTTGATGCTTTGTTTTGGTTGTTTATTGATTGCTTTTGCAGGTTGATTACGGAAGACGTTCGCTTATAGCCCCTAACCATACATGCACACACATGTTAAATTTTGCTCTTAGGGTATGTTGAAAATGCTATTGGATTAAGCGCTACTAATTCCTTTCACTGGTCTGCGTGGTGATAGTTGTGATTTCATATGATGAATGCAGGAAGTACTTGGCAATCATGTAGACCAGAAAGGATCTATTGTTCTTCCTGAAAAATTGAGATATGATTTTTCTCACGGTAAGGCTTGTTCATTAAGACTGTAAGAATTATGTTGATTTTAGAGTTTTTATTCACTTTGCTGCATACAATGAGTAGGTAAGCCTGTCGATGCTGATTCTTTAAGGAGAATCGAGTCAATTGTTAACGAGCAAATTAAAGCTGAATTGGATGTAAATGCAAAGGAGGTAACTCTTGCCGAAGCCAAGCGCATCAATGGTCTACGGGCTGTTTTTGGAGAAGTAAGCCCTGTAATTTGTTTGTACTTTTTGTCTCATCTAGAGGATCAAATTCTTCAACAGTTTTCTTTAATGTAGGTCTATCCTGATCCAGTTCGAGTTGTGTCAGTTGGACAAAAAGTTGAAGATCTGCTTGCTGACCCTGAGAACGAAAAATGGTTATCTATTTCATCTGAATTGTGTGGCGGTGAATATCATCCATAGCTAATGTTTTATTTAAAACTTTCTTCGTTTCTGCTTGAGTTTGATTTTTACTTGACAATTTAGGTACCCATATTTCAAATACACGAGAGGCTAAAGCTTTTGCGCTTTTAGCTGAGGAGGGAATTGCTAAAGGAATCCGCAGAATAACAGCCGTCACAACTGATCGTGCTTCTGATGCAATGAAACTGGCAGATGAATTTGAACAGCAAGTAGATGAAGCGGCTAAGCTGGAAGGAAGTTTTCTGGAAGAGGTTGGTATTTTTTCTGTTTGTCTAAATTCTAACAGTACTTGTGTGCTTTCCACTCTCGTTGGTTTAGCTGGTTTGCTTGAGCCCTGGAAGGTCTGGCTTGGTTTTCAATTAATGAATGAAAATGGTAAAAGCCCATTGCTAATTATTACAGATAGGTATTTTTGTATCCAACTAGCTATAAAGATCTTGAAAGTATGAAAATACTCTTAAGTAATCGCTAAACTAATGAAACAATTGCTAAATACGTCTGTTATAATACATTGAAAGTTGTTTTCCTGTCCTTTGAGTCAGGGACCAAGAAAAGTTTTCACGTATTTAAATAAAATTTGATTTTTTGGCTCTGCTTACACTGTTAAAATATGGGTGTTTGGAATAGCTTAATAATTTAAAATCATTTCTTTAAAAATTTACTTAAACTCTTGCACTCGTGCCTGATTCTTAAGTCTTAACTGACTTTTTCTCCAACGGAGGTTCTTAATGATCCACAATGCTTATCTGTTTCTTGCTTTCTATCAGTCTGTGTGATTGACAGATTTCTTTAGCAGATAGATACACACTTCTCTTCCAAAATTGTTAATAAGTTCACTTTTTTATTTCCTTTTGATCCCAGAAAGTTTCAGCTCTGAAGAGCAGCGTGGAAACATTATCAATTCCTGCAGCTAAGAAAGCTGAAATCAAGACCAAGATTGCACTACTTCAGGTATTATATATTGAATAAGTTTGCGTTGTAGACTTTATACTTTTCCCCCTGTTCGACCTTTGTATGTTTTTGATTGCTATGCTTTCATTTCTATTTGCTCACATACAAAATTCTATATACAGTTTTAATATCACATTCTTGTAGGATCAAGTGAGAAAAGCGCAAAAGCGTATTGCTGAAGAAAACAAACGTAAAGCTGTATTATTAACAGCTGAAAAGGCTGATCTAGCTGTTTCAGATGGGAAATCGTTTTGCATTTCTCATGTTAATGTTGGCCTGGATGTTGCAGCAGTTCGTGAGGCTGTTACCAAAGTCATTGATCAGAAGGTATTTGTTGATTCAAAATTTATTAAGAATCTTGCTGGGACTCGAACATTGTTTTGAATGGCCTTGTCATGTGTTGATTGTAATGCATAATATACTATTTGAGCTCAAATTTAGTTGATGTCGTTGTATGTACAGATATGCTCCTTGAATTTGTCTTATGTGACCCTGGCAATTATATTTTCTATTAATTAAAACAATAACCGGAAGCAATATTTGCTTATAAACAGGGGTTGTCAGTGATGGTTTTTAGCACTGATGAATCTACAAACAAGGCTGTAGTTTGTGCTGGGGTGCCGGAGAAAGGAGATAAAGGTAAGCTGGATGTATCAGAGTGGCTGACTAATGCTTTGGGGCCACTAAAAGGGAGATGTGGCAAAGGAAAGGGAGGTCTTGCAACAGGACAGGTTTGTATTTACCCAATGACTCTAATTCTCACTTTGATTTAAATGCTCCTTTTCATATATTATTGTACTCGGATATCACCAATACGTATGAGTATTGTTAGAAAAAAATTTAATGCTTTCTTGATATTCTAACACAATATAGTTTAAGAGAAATATATTTATTTGATATGGTTACTAGTAAATATTAAGTTGAAGTACTCTACTGATAGCACGGGGATTTTCAATTCTGTGTATTATGTTCTTTTGGTGTCCAATGATTTGTAGGGAAGGGCAAGAGTAAGGAAATTTTCTTGTTGGAGTATTTCTTAAGTGTGTTCCGACAATTACTTTAAATTTCACTGTCATCTGCTTTATGGAGTATTTTCGACATTGCTTATCTGATCTACTTTGAAATGATTTTTACCCAAAGGCCTATAGTAGTTAGGTTTTTTCAATTTGAATTTCTTATGGCATAAGCATTTGGGGAAGATTTCTGTCTTCGATTTTTTTATGTAATATGTTGCCTATTGATGAAGAAATTCTTTATCAATTTTGTGTTTAAAGATATGTTTGGTTGATATCATATTGATTTGTGTAACCACCCTTTTTCAGGGCACCGATGCTGCACAAGTAAACGAGGCTATGGATCTTGCAGTGAAGTTTGCATCTGTGAAATTAACTTAATGATGCATGTGGTACATTCTCCGGTGGTGAAATTGGGATCCTGTGGTCATCTTCCGTGTAATCTCCGAAAAGGGAAGGACACGTCAAAGTTATTTATTATTCTGGATGTGATGAACAAAACTCTAATCTTTAATGCTTGAATTTTTAGGGATATTACATTACAAAGTTTGCTTTAATGGCAAGGAATTTTGTCCTTTTGTCTATAAAAAGATCACAAATTGTTCCAGTCTAATTGTATCAAATAGCAATTGCATTGGTTTAAGGGGGCAAACGATTATACAGATATTCTGACTTGGTTTTTTGTACTGATTGATTCAGAAAGGAAGCACACTTTTAAACTGAATTGTAATCATAATATTTCAAATTTTTTTACATGGATATTTCTAACTCTTACTATAACAATTTTAAGAGAAGATCTATTGTTGGGTAAGATTTATCATAATATTAGGAATCAAAATTGTGAAAATTAAAAAATACATATTCTCCATGACGAGGGACTAAAAATGAATTTAATTCCAAAATATCTGAATTATTTAAAAGAAGAATCAAGATTGTGCAATAATTTCAAAACCATAAATCAATTTAAATTTAATACAATATTAATGTTTTATTTTACATTCTTATCACTTCCAAAAACATAATAATATTCATTGAACCTTCTAGTAATTTTTAAAAATAAATAATCTTTCTATAAAAAAAATAGCCTCCAATGATGCAAGATTTCGAAAGGTTCTTGGACATGGTGAAAAGTTTTGGATACAAGTGGTTAGATATTTACAAAGAATTGAATCCTAGCATGAAGAAAGCTTCCAATAAAACTTCTCTTGTAACCTAAATTTTATGGAGGTTTAAAACCCCCTCAATCAAACACAATTTTTGCAATTTTACGAGAGATGGAAATTTCTATAGAGACTAAAACCGGATTTTAAGTTATTTAGAGAAACGAAAAACATATTTAACTCTATATTTAACCCTTTAAATTATTATTAATTAAAAAATAGCTAAAAATAGGCTACTTAAGGGTGTGTTTGGTTCGAGGTAGATGGAGGGAAGGAGAGGAAATATTATTAACTAAATGTGTTTGATTCAAATTTTAGGAGGGGAGAGGAGGGAAGGAAAGGCGAGTAAATTATCCTCAATTTTATTTTATTATTTTAAAGTTATTCATTTTCTCTAGTGCAATTCTTTTTCTTTTGTGTAATTTTCTCGATTGCTTCTATCAGTATATTATAAATGTTATGTTTATTGTTTTCAAAAAAAAATTATACTTAATATTCAATATAATCACTGCATTTTTTTTTAATTTTATATATTTTTATTTAAAAGTTGTTATGAACGCATATTTTAATTTGTGTTGAAAAGTTATAATCTAAATCAAATATACACAATTTTTAACGTTACATTAATAACTATTTTTAATTAAAACCCTTTACTTTTACTTCCGCTCCCCTCCTCTCAATTGAATGAAACATATATATAATATATAATTATTAAAATTCTTTCACTTCCCCTTCCCTTCTCTTCCCTCCATTAAAATCCCTCCTCTCTCTTCCCCGAACCAATGGATTAGAAATAAATAAATATTTATTAGTATAGTTTTAATTTTTTCAAATATTATATAATTTATAATAAATAAAATATATTTGATGAAATTATGTATGTTTTGGAAAACTCTAAACCCATAAAATTTGAGTTATACCAGTACAAATTAAGAGATTTTGTGATATAAAAAAAAAAAAAAAAAATTTCCTCTGACCTTCTCACCTCTCACGTAGGGTTTCATTTTATTACTCCCGCCGCCGCCACTTTCTTCTTCCACGGCGGTCGTTTTGTTCCGGTCCAGTTTTCAAACACAATGGAAGTGATTGAGCAGAATTTAGAGGAGGATGGTCCAAATGCAATAGAGCACAGTGACAATGACATAGATGACGGTGGCACACAGTGTGATATGGAAGACGACGAAGGAGAAGAAGAGAATGCATCGGAGAATGAAGAAGAAGGGGAAGGAGAAAAAGATACTGTGGATGAAGATCAGTTCAGGTTTTGTGACGGCGTAAATCCTATAGATTTCGTAAATAACAATAATTCCGGTATTCAACTGTATCAGAAATTGAAAGAGTTAGAGTACGAAGCTACGGCTAACAAGAAGCGTAAAGCAATCCAACAATGTCCCCTGTAAGGAACTTCTTCTTTTCTAATTTCCCCACTTTAATCCACAAGCTATCTATCAACTACAGACTCACACGGAAACACCTTTTTCCAGTGCTACATAGAATATGAGTCTTGACTCAAATGCTATGAGTGTTGTGAGAAACTGTTATACATGAATGAAAACCAAATAGTAACTTGATGCTAGTACACACATATTTATGTTTTAACACATTTTGTATCAAATTGTTCTAAATGCAGAGAAGATGGTATTTCTGGAGTAAGCCCGGCTGATATGATGGAATTGATGAATTTTGGGCAAGGAAGGAGATCAAGAAAGGTATCATGTACACATGTTCATCATGATTGTGCAACATCTTGATAAGAGAATCACCATTATATACTATGCTGCCATTCATTAATTTCTTTAAGAAAGGTTGATTGCAAGCTTTAGACTCTAGCAATAGAATAGGCGTCAATGAATGATACATTTGGTATTGTGATTTTGGGACAAAATTGTTTACATTCATGCCGGTTACGTTAAACCACTAATAGTTTTTTTTAAAGAGTTTCCATTTTTTCCATGCCAGGTCTAGTGACTTACATTAAACCACTAATAGTTTTTTTTAAAGAGTTTCCATTTTTTCCATGCCAGGTCTAGTGACTTTGTTGCATTTTTGGTTTTGGTTTTTGTTATGTATTATTTTTTCATTAATTTTCTGTCTTAGACGAGCGATTTTTACTAGTTTAATTTTATACCTCTTTCTTTGTAAGATTTTGGTCTTTCATTTTCTCTGGTATAATTTTTCCATGAGAGAGCATTATGAATTACATGTATATGTATTTACTTGATTAGTTGTCTTTATAGTAAGTTACCTTTTCAATATTGTTTATATTCCAGAGGTCTAAGAAAAGAGGGAGGCAAAAGGGATCAAAGAAGAAAGTTGACGAAAAGATATCACGAATGTTGGGTGATGCCAACATTCACTATGCAAATCGCCGTTATGAGATGGTACATTATTCTATTCTCTAACGATCTATAGGTTTTGGCATTGATTACATATTCACACTAACCCACTTTTGATCTGTATGATTTTTTTTTTCTTTGCAGGCTATAGCTGTATTGCATGAAGTTGTCAAGCTTGAACCAAATTTACCCGAGTCGTATCACACTCTTGGACTTGTCTATAGTGCAATGGGGGAGTCCGAAAAAGAAATGGGTTTTTACATGATTGCTGCTCATTTGTCTCCAAAAGATTCATCGCATTGGAAAAAGCTCTTTGAGTGGTCTATGTAAGATGGTTATCATTTTTTTTTTGCTAGTTTTATTTCTTTAAACTTGCTCCCTGTGAAGTATTTAGTCACATTACTCTTAAGGATGAAAGAGGATAAAATTGCATCATGCAATGCGATGCATCCTTAAAATAAATGACTTGTGTTAGACCTCATATTCGAAATGTGTATAAAAGGAAAGGGCAAAACTGATTATATAGCGGAAGAAAGGTTCCTATATATTTTCAAATCTTTATTCTAGTTAGAATTACTTCTCTGTTTATTCAGATCTGCCAAGTTTTGGGAATTATCTCCATATATCGGAAGAAAGGTTCCTAACAAAACATTTTCAAATGCAGAGAACAAGGTGATATTGGTCAAGCCAATTATTGTATTTCAAAAGCAATAAAAGCAGACCCCGAAGATAGCAGTCTTAGAAGTCATCACGCAATGCTTTATGTTCAAAGTCAAGATTATCAAAAAGCTGCCGAGGTTTATGAACAAATATATCAACTTTGGCGTGAAAATATTAATGCACTAAAAGCAGCAGCTAAGGTTAGTCATTTGCTTTTGAGCTGGATTTGGTATGAAAATGCATTCTAATTTCTATAGATTTCATGCTTAGCTAATTTTTGTAGATGGTTTTCCTTTTCCTGTATTTGTCATTATAATATATTATCAGAGGTTGAGCTGGCATCTTTGTAGTGGATGACCATTTTGGGAAAGATGATGTTTGAGGATGCAGAATTTGAATTTTTATTTTCAAAATTGATTTACGTGCAAAATCTTATGTTTATAACACTTTCTTTTAAATTTTTATATGAAGCATTAGGATATACAATAATGAAATTAGAGCTTTAACTCAACACAATAACAATATGAAATTAAGAGAAAAAGTTGGACTGGCTCAAATACTTTAGG
This sequence comes from Vicia sativa, assembly GCA_021764765.1. NCBI lineage: Eukaryota > Viridiplantae > Streptophyta > Magnoliopsida > Fabales > Fabaceae > Vicia > Vicia sativa. Next base: position 83,534,388 of record CM038795.1, read on the forward strand.
GCCAAAATTAGGGTCCCATGATTCCTCAAATTACTATATTTTGTTGCTAAATGAGGCAGACCAATCACTCCTGGAGAGAAACCAGGCCAGAATTATTTGTATTTTCTGTTGGAGACTTGGAGTTTCGTCATTCCATTAATTACAATTGGCAAAACTGTTTCTTCTTCTGCTGTAATCATGTTTTAGAGTACTGGTCAAAAGGAACAGCTCATATTTTTTTATGCAAATAATTTTTATTGCTGTCTTTTTTAGTTCTACCAAAAATGTGGTCAAGTTGAACGCTCAATTTGCATTCTCGAAGAGCATCTAAAGAGTAAACCAGATGGAGTAAATGCAAGTGTAGTTGATCTACTTAGTGCCATATTGATGGAAATTAAGGCTCATGACAGAGCTCTTCAATACATAGAACAGTCTCAAGTGATTGGAAAAGAATTGCCCTTAAATTTGAAAGTCAAAGCTGGAATCTGCCATGTTCATCTTGGAAACATGGAAATGGCTCAGGTGCATATTTCTAATTGAATAAACTTTGATTCGATTGATCATTGGCATGCTTAATGTTACTTGGTTGAACCTCAAAATATAATGTTAGGTTTATTGGTAGTCCAGGGTATTGAGTTGGGATTTCTCGATTGGTTTTGATTTTCTCTCATACCACTTGTTAGTATCCATGATATTTTGGCCGTGAGTATGGGGCACTTCTGAAATCTGAATTTTTGAAAGACATTTGCCTGTAACTTTGTTCTGATTTTTGCATGTTGTGGAAATTTTTTCCCTCTTGTTTCAGTTTTTTTAATCGGACTTCTCGTATTTTGTTTTATGATCCTTTTAGTTTTTTAATTAAAATTCATTCCTTTCTTTTTCGAAACTAAATAAGATAATATTTTAGGTTATTGTCTTTGTATTCCAGCTCCCCTTCCACTTCCCATGAGTTAATACAATGATGAAATGCAAATAGAATTATATGAGGTCTTTCTTTCAGTGTTTTTACTCTATTTGTATGCTTTACTTAATACTTACTCTATTATATGATTGACAGGTTTTCTTTAAGGATTTGAAACCAGAGAATGCAAACAAGCATGTCGAGTTGATCATCGAAGTTGCAGACTCATTAATGGGTTTTGGACATTATAGTTCTGCATTGGATTATTTTAAGATGATTGAAGGAAATTGTAAAGATGAAAATGTATGGTAATTTCCTATCTATTGCAATTTTATGTTTTGATCTTATGCAGGTAATTTGATTTAGTAAATGCCTTAATATTTTTCTGTCTTACTCTGGTATTAAGCTGTGCATATGACGATGTTGATACTTCGATCCACTATTTCTCTCTAGCTTTATCCACTGTGTAAAATTTAGTTCTCTTTAACTATAGAGAATCACATGCAAAAGTTTGCAAATATCTCACAAATTAATGATACCATCAATATGTAGTTGGGAAGAAGCTGATAGAAGACCGGGAAAGATCTGCTAGGACCTAGGATTAACAGGTTGCAGATTTCTGGGAACTGACAAACAAAGATGGATGGGGTTCTTACTTTTTTAGTGCTAGTTGCTAATTTTGGCAAGATTGGTGGTTTTTGTTTTATTTTTGTTTTGTTTGGTCGTAGTTGAATTTTGCCCTTCTTTTAGTTCTAGAAGAGTTTTCTATATTTTTAACAAGCTGAAAGCTTCCGTATAGGAGTTAGGAATATTTTATAGGTTAATTGTTGGGGAATATAAGGATCATTTAGTCATCATAGTCTCGATGATGAAGATGAATGTTATGGAACACAACTATGGAAGTTAACTTCAATAAATTAGTTTTCCTCTCACATTTCTTCTTCCGAAGTCATGAATATCATGAATTTTGCAGTTTGTCCTTTCCTTTAATCTATTTTTATTGTTGCCTGAATTACTAGTCTTTTGGAGGCAGGAAGGGTATGTTTTATTTGAATAAAATGAAATATTTCACTGTTTGCAATTCTATCTTTAAAATGAAATACTTTACTGTTTGCAATTCTGTCCTTTTTTGCTCATTATGACTTAGTATACTTGTTGAGATTCTCACATCTAATAGTGTTATGCCTGAAATATTGGCCATCAGTGGAAGACAAACCCTCGCCATGCAAAATTGGTTTTGAGGGGTTCATTTAGGTTAGGCTCAATCGAATTCCAAATTCTAAGATGCTATCAAAGGCTATTGTAGATTTGTATGGATAGAATATTGATTATAAGTCGAAGACACCCTCAACCAATTGGTGTTAACTCTTAAGGTCTTTTTTCGAGTTGGTTTTTGGAGAGTTTTAGAAGGGGAAGGCCCTGGAGGGTTACGACTATATTTTGATACATATTTGATATTTTTAAAGAATTAAAAAAACATGATACATTATAGTATATATTATCAATTTTTTTTTTTTTTAATTTAACAAAAAATCAAATACATATAAAAATATTGATGTATCCCTCTAAAGCTTTCTCCTCCAAAATCAACTCGCAAACAGACCCTTATAATCTAGTTAAATAAAAATATACAGAAAAAATCAATATTAGTTATATTTGTTTAATCTGGTTGACGTATCTTTGTTGTCATTATTGTACTATCAGGCTAATCCAATCTTGAAATTTAATTTCCTTCTTGCAGGGTCTTTTGCATTTGAAAAGTGCTAGATGTTATCAATCCTTGGGAGAAAGGAAACAAGCAGTTATCTTTTTTTACAAAGGCAAGGTTTTATTTTTATTTACAACAAAATTTATGCAAATTATACTTCATGAGAAGTGAGAACCACTCCCCTCTTGTTTTTCAATACAAAAGATGGGATTTCTTTTCCCCTAAAGTTTTTATTGGCTGCTGAAGCTTCTAATGAATGTTTCTTGTAGAATTTGTGCTTTTAGCCCAGCTCAGCCTCAAAAGCTAGCTCTAGAGGTGAGGATTATCCAAGCCTTATATGGACCTACTTTGGCCATAAGATGCCATACCTCTTTACATACGCCTAGATCATGTTGTCCAATAACTACACTCCCTTATCCTTAGGATTGGACATATGGAGCATGGACAAATACAATCATTCTTGACCCAATAACATATCTATATTCTCTGATACTATTTTAGAATTTGATCTTTAAGCCTAACTCAATAAGCTAGCTCAAAATGTGAGTATTGCTCAAGCCTTATAAGGACTACTTTGGCCTTATCTCTAATCGGTGTGTGATCTGAATCAGTTTCCAACAAAATATTTGAGATTAGTTACAGCATTCTTCCTGTAAGAGTTTTCTAGAGTATTCAGAAGATTCAAGTCTTGCAGTTTACCTTCTTAAACATTTTCCTTCACTTAGCTTTTGAATCTTAGAGGGACTCGTGTATTTGTAGATTCAAGTCTTCCAGCTAACAATCATAATTATTTTACCTCATCTTCTAGAATCTACATTGCGTCTCAAGTGACACATATTATTTAATTATTTGAAGCTTTGAAAGTCCTTTTTGTTTCTATATGCTTTGTGATAAGGTAAAAAGGAAATAGAAAAGAGTCAAAAGAGGGTGCATTGGTGTTGCACACTCATTTGACCGAGGCTTGCAATTTTACAATAGATGCTTGCTTGCAAAGTATATCACGGGCTGGTGATGTAACACTCTTTGATTTTTTATTATTATTCTGCTTGGAAAGTCTTTGCTGTTTTTTTCGTTCTCTTTCACTTTTTTTGTTTTTATTTTTAAAATTTTCATATACTTCACTTTCTAATGAAGATTTTGTTTCAGCCCTAGAAACACTACAAGATGATGTTGAAGCACGCATAAATTTGGCTTCACTTCTAGTTGAGGAAGGGAATGGAATTGAAGCCATTTCCTTGCTGTCTCCTCCTAAGGATTCTGGTAGTTGTAACAATGTTTTCTTTGTGATTGAAGTTCTTTCATGGTGATACTGATGGTGAGGTACTTGCAGACTCTGGTGAAGCACATTCTGAAAAGTCAAATAGATGGTGGGTTGATGTGCGAATAAAAGTTAAGCTCTGTAACATATTTCATACTAGAGGGATGCTTAATGAATTTGTGGATGTAAGTTTCCCTATGGTACGCGAATCGCTGGAAGTTGCAAATCCTAGACGAAGGGTAATATTTGAGAAACTATATTTATGAATACACTCTCATTTGTCACTTCCATACAAGCACAATCACATAGTTGAACATAGATATATGGGGTGCTCACAAACACCTGTGTACATGCACTCTCAGTCCAACTTTAAGCTGTTGAAAAAACTTAATGATGTCATCTAGATCTTCAAAAAATTGATTACTCTGTTAAAAAGGTTCAGCTGGGGACTTGTCAGTTAGTTATTTTATTGGTTTTGGAGAGAATACCTGCACCCTCCCTCCATCCGGGAAAAGATTTATGCTGTTTGCTAGTTTGTGAAACCTTAGGTTGATGTTAATCATGCTTTAAGAAGGGTTTAAGAGATTAGTTTCACAGTTAGTTGAGTAAGTAATATCAGGTTTTTGGTTTTTAAAGTTACTATGAAATTGATAAATGTTATGAATGGTCAGTCAAAACCAAAATTGATAAATGTTATGAATTGATAAAGTGTCTTAACTCTTGGTCTAGAGGACACTGACTCATCCTGCAGACATCCCGTCTTCTATTTGCTTTAACCCTATTCATACTGACTTCAACTGTTTCCATTTGGGTCCCTGGCTCCTTAGGTATAAGTGCAACACGAAGACTCTTAATAGTGTATTTAGGACCAACTCATTATGAGAGCTTAATAGTGTATTTAGGACCATCTCATTATGAGAGCTTAAGCTTTTGGCTGTAGGCTTTGAAACATATTATATCAATTGAATAATATGTGCAAGATCGACCATCTTGTTTCCATTTTTGAGCTATTTGATGCTTCTGTTTTGTTTGTTTTTTAATACTGTGGTATTTCTTGCCCCTCTCCCAGTATGTACTCCCTTTTTCTGCCTTTATAACCCAAAAAAGAAAAAGGAATGCGACCTTACTGGTTATTGTTGCAGGGCAACTCAAATTGGAGCCTCCCCGTTAATAGGGGCCTCCCCACAAAAGTTCTCCTTGACAGAGTAAGGGCAGTAGAGTCTCCGGAAACGGGTAATTTGTTTGGAGCATTCAGGCCCGTAGTTTCATCATATGATCTGTGAGTATTGTTTCTCACATAGTGTAATCACATCTCCAAATCTGGTGTATACATAGAAACTTTATTTATATTTATATATCAGAATATGGGTTGGGTCTAATTTAACCCTACAAAACCGGTTTGTAGGGTGAGGATTTTCCCCACTTATAAACACAATAAATGTCATATCTCTTAGCAATGTAGGACTAAATCCACCCCTTCAAACCCAACATAATAAAGGTGTTGGGGGCTGCAATGAAGGAAAGCTAAAGTGCCGCAATTAAAGCGACTAGGGGCGGACCGTCATTAAGACTGAAATTCCAACACACTCCTTCACGCTTGGGCCTCGATGAAACCTAAAGCGTGGAGGATGCTGGAAGCCCAACAATGGATCTAGGATAGGCTCTGATACCATTTCATGATTGAAATAAATCAATATTATTATTATGATGAATATACAAATACTAATCTCTTTAAATTGAGTATTCTAATCTCTTTAAATTGAGTATTCTAATCTAATGGGCCTTATTAAAGATCCAAACTTAAATTACTAATAACATTTAAAATAACTAACTAATAAAAGTAATTATTTATAACACTCCCCTTCAATCTGGTGAGTGTATACATATCATTTTCAAAGTTATTGTTGTTAAGCTCTTTCGTTAGAAGATCTGCTTGGTTGCTTTGGAAAGACACATATAGACTGTGAATAAGGTCACTGTCTAATTTTTCTTTTATGAAGTGTCTATCCACTTCAATATGTTCAGTTCTGCCATGCTACACTGAGTTATGAGCTATGTTGATCGCAAACTTATTAACACAATAAAGTTTCATTGGTTCATCACACTTTATCATCATGTCTTCTAAAGTTGATTTCATCCATATTAATTCACATATCCCTTGTGCCATTGCCCTGAACTTTGCTTCCGCATTAGACCTTGATATTACATTTTGTTTCTAACTCTTCCAAGTCACAAGATTTCCACCTAAGAAAGTGCAATAACCTGTAGTTGTTTTTCTATCCACAACTGACCCTGCATAGTCGGCTTTGGTATATGCTTCAAGACCTACACTCCCATTTCTTTCAAACAAAATTCCTCTACCAGGTATTCCTTTCAAATATTGTACAATTCGGAGCGCAACTTATAAGTGAATCTCCTTTGGTCGGTGCATCAATTGGCTGATAAGCTAATGGCAAAAGCAACATCAGACCTAGTATGTAAGAAGTATATAAGTTTTTCGACTAATCTCTGATACATTTCCTTATCAACTGCAATATCTTCTGCATTTTCCAACTTTATACTTGAATCAACTGGTGTATTTGCCGGTTTGCATGCTGTCTTGCCAGTTTCCTGCAGAAGATCAGTAATGTATTTCTGTTGTGATATAGAGTGGGCAACTTCAATTCCCATTAAGTATTTCAATTTTTCCAAGGACTTAATCTCAAATTCCTTGACTAAGTGTATATCCAGCAATTATTTTCCCTCCTCCCCGTTACTATAATATTATCCACATATACCAATAACACAATTACTTCCCCTGTTTCAAAATGCCTGATAAATAAGGTATGATCTCCTTGACTTTGTTTGAAGCCCAAATCTATCATAACTTTAGTGAATCTTCCAAATCACGCTCGTGGCGATTGCTTTAACCCATATAAAGATTTTTTAAACTTGCAAACTGTGTCGGTGGTAGTATGTTCACGGAATCCCGGACGTACGTCCATGTAGATTTCTTCTTCAAGTTCACCGTGAAAAAACAGAGAGAAAATATGTATGAATGTGCTTGAGATACATTGCTCTCATGTCTCAGCATAAGCTTAATTTATAATCATTTTGTTACAATTTACAAGAGTAATAAATAATTATGTGCAACTTACAAGAAAGAAATTAAAATAATACATAGAACTTAGTATGTAATGAACTGACTACTTGGAAAATGCATAATTAATTATCTTAATTTCCAACACTCCCCCTCAAGTAATTAATTATTTTAATTTCCAACACCCCCCTCAAGTTGGTGAATAGGTATTCTCCATTCTCAGCTTGGACACAATTTTTTCAAAATTTGGGCAGCTCAATCCTTTGGTGAAGACATCCGCAAGTTGACCTTGTGAAGGAACATAAGGAGTGCAAATCAAACCTCAATCAAACTTTTTTTTGTTGATAAAATGTCTATCCACTTCAATGTGTTTTGTTCGGTCTTGTTGAACTGGGTTGTGAGCTATACTAATTGCTGACTTATTATCACAAAAGAGCTTCATAGGTCCATCCCATTTTAATCTTCAGATCCTCTAAAATAATCTTCAACCGAAGTAATTTACAAATACCTTGTGCCATAGCCCGAAATTCAGCTTCAGCACTGGCCACAATATTTTGCTTTTTACTTCTCCAAGTTACAAGATTTCCTCCGAGAAATGTACAATACCCTGTAGTTGACCTCCGATCAGTAACCGAACCCGCGTAATAAGCATCTGTATATGCCTCAAGAGTAGCACTTCCATTCGTTTTGAACAAAATCTCTTTTTTCCTGGAGTTCCATTGAGATATTGTAAAATTCTATGAGCTGCAAGTAAATGAACTACCTTTGGATTGTGCATAGTGTGGAAAATGTAAATTAATCTCCCAATCGTAAAGACCGTTCTATTCTCTAGTACTTCCAATCGTTCTCCTCGACTTCTTGTCCTGAAAAACACAAGAGGCGACTAGAGGCGGACCGCAATGAAGGCAGAACTTCCAACATTATTATTGTTGTTGTTATTATTATTATTATTTAAATGATTTAATTATATATAGACTCTCAGTTAGACAATTACCATATTCTATATTATAGTTATAGGATCCCTTTGCCAAAATCTGCATGGCACTCATATCATACATGGTCTTTGTGATTCAGTGGGTTAGGATGCACCACTAATCTATAGCTATTTCATCTAACAATAAAAAATGGTGGTTCTAATGATTTAAAAAATGTAATGTTAGAATTTGCAATTCAGTCCTCTATGTATGTAGTATGCCAGCAAGCAGTTCTACCCTGCTTCTACCTCCATCAAAAAATGGTGTCTAAAACACATTCTTGCCTAGTCAATCCCCAACTTTACTTCACTCCAAACACATCCCCCAAATATCTGATTGGACTGTATAATCTGATTCAATCACAAACATTAAATTCTAAATTTATAAACAAACCATTATCCAAAAGCAAACTTATAAACTATTCTGCATGTTCTTATCACTCACTACATTTGCTCACATGGCGAAAAGGATTCCTTTAATATTGTTTTATTGAATTAGGTTGAAAGCTAACAGGGCAAAGAAGTTGCTCAAGAAAAAGGCTATTGAGAAGGAGAGAAAAAAAGCCGAGGCAGTGGCCTCTGGAGTTGACTGGTTAAGTGATGATTCAGATGATGAGCCTCAGGTAATTGATAGACACTAGCACTGAACAGAAAAATAATTTGGAGAATAAGAATACTTTACTGATAATAATTCTGGTGGACAGTTCAAAGACCAGAATATTATCCTTACACACTTTTACAACATTTATAGGAGAATAGTACAAAATATTATGACACACCAAGATTCGAGAGCTTGTTTCTCTCCCTCCCAAGTGTCTTAACACTCACAACTCCAGGATGATTAGAACACGGTTCTGTTTCCGTTCTTACTCTGCTTAAGTTTCGTAAATTCTCCTAATGATAATTGTTACTCTAATAATGATAATGAGAATGAGAATGATAACAATAGTTAATAGTTAATAGTTAACAGTAACAGTAATAATAATTGCTGCCTTTAGATAACATTAAAATTGACTGCTTCTATGCCTGTAACTGTAACAGCTACTTGACATCATTTTATCTTGCTTTATTTCTGCCCCTTCCTCTTATAAATATTCTTTATAGAAAGTCTAACAGAAGTCTGTTTGGTGTTTTCCATTTTCACTTCTAATTCAATTTGTTTAACATTAACGTGTTAACTAGAATTTATATATATTGTGTGGGATGTTTCCAGATACTAAACACAGAACCTCCCTTGTGCAATTTTCACAAAGATGAAGAATATCACCAGCTAATCATTGATGTTAGTACTTCTATCACGTTTTTCTGTATCTCCTTTCCTTTTTAATTTGTGACTCATTAATATCAATGTACAGTTGTGCAACGCATTAGCATCCTTGCAAATGTATGGGGACGCATTGGAAATTATCAATCGCACCCTAAGATTAGCTCATACTTTTCTGTCTGTTGAGAAAATTGAGAAACTTCGCTCTCTTGGAGTTCGTAAGTTCTGAATGGTTACAAGATTGTATTTCCTTCTAGATTGATTTTATGCTTGCAACTTCTCTAGTTTCAAGAAATCAAAACAAAAAGAAGAAGATGGATTTATTGCTTGTTTGTTGGATTCCTTTTTAGATTTTGATATTTTGGAGAGAGAAGTTAATTTGCTGTTCTAGGGTAGGAAAATGCATATCTTGCTGACAAAGCAGTTTTATGTTCACACAGAAATGGCATACAAAACCACAGATCCTAAACAAGGTTTTGATTGTGTAAAACGCATTGTTTTGCAAAATGCACAGAGTTCTGCAGCTTGGAATTGCTACTACAAGGTCATATCAAGGTAAATTTGTGGATGCAATGAACCTAACTTTTGTTAGGTTCTTCAATTTGCTTTTGTAGTATCATAGAGTTATGCCCTAAAGTAAAAGTGAAACCTAGTTGTTTATAAATTTGTTTATTTGTTTTATCTTGGTTGATAGATTGGAAAATCGAGATACAAGACACGACAAACTTTTACGTAATATGCAAGGGAAATTTGTGGATTGTGTACCTCCTATCCTCATTTCCGGGCATCAGCTTACTATATGCAGCCATCATCAAGATGCAGCAAGGAAGTACCTTGAAGCTTATAAACTTTTGCCTGAGAATCCATTAGTTAATCTTTGTGTTGGTATGTCGTTTCATTTCCTGCTGCTTTTGTTTAGTGCTTTCTTAGCCAAGAATGAGTAGAAATTGGACTCTTATTCATCATTGTTTCTTAGGAACGGCCTTGATCAACTTGGCGCTGGGTTTCCGACTTCAAAATAAGCATCAGTGTCTTGTACAAGGTTTTGCATTCCTCTATAATAATGCGAGGATCTGTGAGAACAGTCAGGTTTGTTTTCATGAATTTCCTTGTGCCAATCTGCTGAAATTTATATCTTATGGATCCTTGAATTCTTGGAGTCACTTTCGATCAAATATGAATAAATACACGTTAAAATAATCAGATAAAAAATTACTACTGGTTTATAATTAATTTCTCACTTCATTCATTAATAAGGTGAAACTGAAGTAACTGATTGCTAAACCGCGCAGGAATCTTTATTCAACATAGCTCGGGCATTCCATCATGTTGGTTTTGTAACACTGGCAGCAATATATTATGAGAAGGTGATTGCTATTAACGAAAGAGACTATCCAATTCCAAAACTCCAAAATGAGAATGTTGATGTCAATGGAAATGAGAAACCTGGTTACTGCAACCTTCGCAGAGAGGCAGCTTATAATCTGCATTTAATCTACAAAAGGAGTGGGGCAGTTGATCTTGCTAGGCAAGTTCTGAAAGATTATTGTTCTGTTTGAGGTTACATGATATTTACTAGACTGCAAATTATCTTCAGGGTTAGCATATAAAATTCCATTGTCTATATCCACAAAATTAGTATTTATTTAGTATACGGTTTCTGAAAACACCCGCAGCAATTATACAAAGACATGCCGAAGCCTTTTTGTGTATACTTTTTTCATGATTTTTACTGTACATTAAAATAACTGGAGATAATAACCATATCTGGAAAGTGAAGGAATGCTATTTATTGAAGTATAATTTAGAGATTATCTAGTTCTAAGTTTTAATTGGTATGCATAGTAGGTGTGTATATTTTTTAATGTGTCATTATATTATAATTATTATATAATTAAAATATTTGACTTTAATTAAATTATATTAGAAATAAACATATTTCTGTATTTGAAACAAAATTTAGACAAATTGAATTTTTTTATTATAACCATGATTATGACATCTAACCTTATAATATTGATTTTTTTTGTTAGTTGAGTTAGAATTTGTAGACCTGATTTTGATTTATTTGATTTCTTACATGCCAAAACAATTAATAAATTGTTATTTTTATACTAACAATTTTTTAAATCCTATATTTACTTACTGTATCTATTTTTATTTTTATTTTTTATCTATAATAAATTATTAAGCTCATTTTTAATAAATGTATAATTAATAGTGTTTAACTTCAAAAACATGTAAGTAGAAATACTTTTGTACAAATATAGTATGTAAATTGGAGCGGACTGAGTAAATATGATTGGACGGAGAAAAACATTTAGGCTATATCAAAATTATACCTTTGTTAAAAGAGTTAAATATCTTTTTGGTTTCTATAAATTTACTATATTTTAATTGTTTCTTCTAAAATATCCTTCTAAAAATTTCATTGACAATTTTAGTTTATGCTGCCAACTCTCATTAATGGAATATAGCGTGTCATGTTACGTGTAAGACACCTTAGAAAAAATTTAAAAAATACTTTAGACATCAAGGGTTAAAAATCTCCTCTAAACAAACTCAAATTTATTTCAACAAAAGAGAGTTCTAACCGATATTTTATCGAACACCTTCGTTGCAGTGTTGCACCATTTAAAATCGTAACATTTGTTCTCAATTACATCGGTTTCACCAACAACATTGTGGGAGCATGTGCTTTGGTATATTCTTAGGCTGAAAACATGTTTTTAGTTGTGCGATGTAACAATCTTGCATCTCTTTAGTCAAAGTGAATTGTTGGTGGTTATATACTTATATATAAATCAGTGATGACAAGAGCGCTAACAATTTCAATTTTGATAACGATTGTAATGGAAGGTATGTTGTGACACCTTGTTTCCTTCACATCTTTCAGAGTTTAACGCAACACTAAGAGGTTTAAGGGAATAAGGTAGTGATGGGTGTGGTTATGCTTATGTATTTCTCTTCACAATCTAAAGTATCAGCATCGAAACAAAATTTATTATTCTCTCGTGAGGGTAATTACGAAGAATCCACTTCTCAATCTCTTCATGTCTGTCCTGGTTCACAAAACACCCTGGTTATTTCATTAAACCATTTAAGAAAGACCTAAATTATAAAATGTACACTCATCTTGAACTTGTAGCAAAATAGCCTGAATTCTCTTAACACTATTAAGAAATGATTTGTTATTGAACCAGAAAAGCTTAGATTCGAAGAACGAAAGAGTTTGGAATGATCATTGACCAACTCTTGGTGGAGTAGGATCTTATTGTGTAGGATTATAAGAAGATGCCACTAGGACTGAATTGTTTTCTTCTTGAGGATGAGGATGATGCAAACGATGATCCTTGACCAACAATGCCTTCTTGTTGAATGGCGGATCAAATGGATTTAAATGCCACTATGGTTAACGAGCACGCGGATGAATATGTTAGAAGAGGAATTTGAAACTTCAAGAAAGAGGATCAAGAAACGAAGATCTGAACCTTATACGAAAGGAGATCTAAATTTATGGATCTAAGGATATCTAAACGTGGAATTTTTCCATAATCATATTTTGATCCTAGTGTTGGTGCAAATATTATGATCAGGAATCATAGTTGTTTGGTGAATGGTGGAATAAAACTTTGGTAGATTGGAACAAGTTTTTGGTACGAAAGAGATATGGATTTGACTTGCATGGTTAGCACTTTAACACCCAATTCAATGAAAGAATATAAATTGATGAGTGTGATAATATATTTGAATACCTCTCTTATATAGTGAGAGCAGTTAAAATTGTCAAAGAAGAGTGTAACATGTTATGTGGACAACCGTATGATTGATCTGGACAGTTGTCAATATTTCAGTGGACGCAATTGTTTACTTTAGGAGAGGTAGAGGAATATATGCTCCTCATATTCGCTTTATTTACTTTGTCTTTGGACCTTTCATTTTGGGTCTTGTGGTCCCAAAACAACCTTAATGATTTATTAAAAAAAATTAAATATTAAAATATAATAAAAAAAATAAATAATAATAATAACCATTAGTTGATAAAAATAAAATTTATTTATTTATTTTTAGGGAGGACCATTGTTTGATCCCCGCAACTGTGATCGAGAGGGGAGTAAAATTATTTGATGTTAGAACTAACCCCCAATCGGATTTATCAGTCTTATGGGCCAGATATCGGTGAAAACAAAAAAAGATAGCTAGCAATTTTTTAAAGAATTTCTTTTCTCACCCTTATTATGTGGGACACACCTCTAAAATCCCAAAATACTATTTGGGTTTATTTGGAAATACATCTCTAAACGCACCAAAATCTATTTTGTCAAAATACAATTCAAAGATTTAACTTCCAATTTTTCTGAGCTTAACTAGCAAATACATTTATAAATTCACCTTTCTTCCTTAGTAAAATAAACAACCACCCCATTTGTGGAAAAAAATAATTCAGAGATGCATCTGCGAATATTTGTGGAGTAAATTCAAAGATACATTTTTAAAATCTTGCCTACATGTTTCTTATGCATAAGCATTGTACTGAGCGTGTAGTTTTTTGAATCCAAAGTAATTTTAATTTGATTAATATTGCAATGATTTGTTTAAAAGATTAATAAACACAAATGTCATATAACAGAGTAATGCGCTAATTAAAAAGAAAGACAAACCTAGTACAAAAATTGTTCTCAACGTATGGAAAAATATACAAAAATATCCCAAGATACAATCAAATGCATAATCTACTGAGTATGTCTCATCCTAACACCTTGTCCCATTCTTTGTCTACGGTGATCCAAGGTATTTTGTGCTCGATAAGAATGGAATGTGTTAGGACAAGTGTGTCATCGCCACCTTTATCGAACAGTATAGACTATATGCCTCATATTCTCATCCACATAATGTTATGGCATATCAACACCACATCAACGACATGGTCATTCATGGTCTGCTCATTCTCTAAGATCTCCTCATATAGCAAGGTGGGCGTCTAAGAGCGTCTGGTGTCATGACAGGGTGTGACACAAAATAGAACCAAGTCGTGTAATCAACAATATACTCACCTTTTAGGCTGCTTGGTATACGTGACATGCAAATGAATTGAATACTTTATCATTACTTTTAAGTTTCCAACATAAAAACATTTAATGGCACATATTATGCTTTGGTGTAATAATAATATTTTTAACTTTGTATCCTACACCTATCATCATTGAAGCTAATAAAGTTCACATAGTCTTGATGTCAGATTAATTTTTTTTCTCATTAATTGATAATTTTGATAACATTACCTTATTATTCTTTATATTTGAAGCTTTGGTAATGTACCTCATTATAATAAAACACATTTAATGTAATTATCACTTCACTAAGGAAATACAATATCTTTTATGTACATATATATATATATATATATATATATATATATATATATATATATATATATATATATATATATATATATATATATATATATATATATATATATATATATATATATATATATATATATCAAGTAGTTTTAAAGTATTACTAAACATGTGTTCTCAATTCTAATAGAAAACAATGGCATATTGATTCAATAATATTACAGTCAAAATGTTATACATATTTTGAAGTTTGTTTATCAAGTATAATTTCTGAGAATTATGGACAACCATGTTGATGAAAGGAAATATTTTGCAGCACTGGCAAGACATAAAAGGAAGCAAATTCTTAAAGATGGAAGCTCGAAGAGGAATATAGTTAATGTAAATGGATTTTGAACACAACCATCATTTCAGTATTTCAAATTTTGAAACCAAAAATCATATAAGAACGCCACTATCTGATATTAATTATGCTGTTGTGAATGGGGGTGCACATGTTTCTGCACGAAAAGGAGTTGGAACGGTTAATTCACAGGAAAAGCCTTTGAATGTTGGTGTTAACCAGTTGGTGTCGTCTAATATATTCAAATGTAAGTTTTTTCAACACAAAGAACATGCATCTTCACCAATAAACCAGTGCACAATGCCAAACTTTGCATCTTCACACTACTACTTAACCCTTTCTGCTGATACAATCTCCCCCAAAGAAAACTCTGCTTCAGCACGTCATAGAAGGAGGTCAATTATGCAGCATAAGAGGGCACAAAACAACATGCATCATTGTAATCTGCACAATATTCATGGTGAGAGTGGGTTGTTTGGTTCTCCTCTCAGCTTCGATACACGTACACCTCTAAGTGGCATGACCTCCCCCTCAAGTATTGAAGATAACAACAATTCATATGGACAACCAAGTTCTTATGCATCTTCATCAAAAATACATATGAATCCAAGTGTAATTCATTCTATGACTGCCAATTTATTCAATACATTTTCAACTGTTAAAGATGGAAATGCATCTTCTCGCAATACCAATGTACGTACGAATACATAAGCAAGGAATGTAGGTCACTAATCATTTGCAGAATATTCAACTGATGAATCAATAAGCGATAGTTCACGCGAATTTATAAATGAGAATCCTGATTATGATGTAAGTTCAACTTTGGACGAAGATGAAGATCATTTTGCAAATGTCACACCAATTAATTGAACAAATGCTGGTATGTATCGTTGGAATTATTATTGTTTACAAACCACACCTTAAATTCATTGTCATATTACATGAAAGAGATTTGATAGCTATGAATATACAATTGTTTATAATAATATGCTGAGTTATTTTATTTGATTTATAAAGGATATTTAGATGTTGGTGATCCTTCCATTGAATGCAAGCATTGTGGAGCACGGATGTGGTATCAAGAGAATACTGACAAAAGAAAACATAGTGTAGTTCCTAAGTTCCAATTATGATGTGAAAAGGTTAAAGTTGTGTTGCCACTTTTGAAAACACCGCCATCGTTACTCAAGCAGCTTTTGTCGAACGAAAATGATGTACTCTGTCGAAATTATCAGCAGAATTACAAATTGTACAACATGATGTTTGGATTTACATCTCCTGGAATGAAGATTGGCAATAGATTCAATACTGGAAGTGGACCACCTAACATGAGAATTCAAGGGTATTCTTGCTATAAAATTGGGAGCATGATGCCTTTGGATGGAGAAAAACTGAAATTTGCTCAGCTTTATATTTACGACACTGACAATGAGATTCAACATAGGATGCAAGGAATAGGGTAATGTTTCTGATACCAATTAAGACTCTTACATTAGTTTTGTTATGCCATTGTCATGCATAACAACTGTTTTATTTCCTAATGCAGCAACAACTCGAATATTATGGAAGAAACTGTTAGCAGTCTGAAGAGTGTGCTTGATGAATTCAACACACATGCTAAATCTTTTAGAATGGTAGCAGATAGACTAAAGGATTCTCCTGTACGTGACCTCAAATTTAAGTTAATATCTGATAGATAAAAAGATTGGCGAATTTACAACCAACTTATTGTGTCTGAGGTTGTTGCGCTTATTGTTGGTGATGTTGATACAAGCTTATAAAGGGATAATATCCTTGAGAGACAAAACGACGGACTAAAAAGAATAATTGAATTTCATCCAAGCTATCTTGCATTACAATATCCACTTTTGTTTCCATATGGGGAAGATGGATTTAGACTTGGTGTTCTACACAGAGAAACTAATCCCAATAAAAAAGGGAAGATGGATAAACTTACCATTAGAAAATGGCTTGCTTTTAGGATTCAAACCAGACAAAGTGAAGCACACACACTACTCAGGTCAAGGAGATTGCTTCAGCAATTTTTGGTTGATGGATTCACTATGATGGAGTCACAAAGACTGAATTATATACATTAGCATAAAAAAACTACGAGTATCCAAATACTCCAATTTGGCAGGAGTAGAACAACAACCTTCAAATCAAGGAGCAAACAAAGGCAAAAAAGTGGTATTACTGTCAACATATGTTGGAAGTCGGAGATACATGGAATAATTATACTTTGATGTAATGGCAATTTGTAGCCACGTTGGGTTTATGGATCTATTTATCACGTTTACTTTCAATCCGAGTTGGCCAAAGATTCAAAGGTTACTTAACAACATGAATTTGCAACCTCAAGATCGTCCTGATATAATCTCAAGGGTTTTTAAGATAAAGTTAGATGAATTGTTGTGTGATTTAACAAAGAATCATGTGTTGGGAAGAGTTATCACATGTAAGTTACATAAATTAAGTTTTGTCATACTTCACTGTTTCTTGATCGATATCAAACAATTTACATTTATATTTTTAGACTAATATAACCTTTTGTAGATATATACATGATTGAGTTCCAAAAGAGGTGTCTGCCACATGCACACATTTTTCTTTTCATGCATCAATCAAACAAGTATCCCACTCCAGATGACATCAACAATATTATTTCAACAGAAATACCACCCGAATCCGATGATAGGCAATTGTATCATTTGGTAAAGACACATATGATTCATGGTCCATGTGGGTTAGCAAACAAGTCTCCACCTTGCATGAAAATGGTAAGTGCTCTAAATTGTTTCCCCAAAATTGGCAGCCTCAAACCATTGTCAATCATGATGGATATCCCGTCCACAGAAGAAGGGAAACTAGAATTATTGTTTTGAAAATGAATATTGTTCTTGATAATAGATATGTAGTTCCTTATAATGCATATCTACTGAAGAAATTTCAGGCTTACATAAATATGGAATGGTGTAATCAAGGGACTTCAGCCAAGTACTTATTCAAGTATATTAACAAAGTTTATGATAGAATGACTGCAACTATTATTCAGACTGAATCAGACGGAAGTATAGTTGTTAGAGATGTTGATGAAATCAAACAATACCTTGACTGCAGGTACGTTTCCCCAAGTGAGGCATGTTGGAGGATTTTTTCATATCCTATCCATGATACATCTTCTTCTGTTGAAAGGTTGTATTTTCATCTGGAGGGTGAAAATCCCATTTACTACACTAATTATGAATTCATAGTCGATGTTCTTGAAAAACCAAGTGTAAAGGAATCAATGTTTACAACTTGGATGGAGGCAAACAAAACATACGCAGAGGCGAGGAACTTAATATACTTTTCTTTTCTTTTCAAGTTTGTTTAGGATAAAAGATACCGTGTATGTGTAACACAGTGGGAAAACTAGCTTGTTTATTTTGCGTTTTATCGCAAATGTTGCGAATAGCAAAAGTCGCCACCGACTTTTCTTTTATTCAATAAAGAAAAGGTGAAAAGAACAGGAAAAACCTTTCAACATCTTCTTCTGTTGAAAGGTTGTATTTTCATCTAGAGTGTGATAATCCTATTTACTACACTGATTATGAATTCATAGTCGATGTTCTTGAAAAACCAAGTGTAAAGGAATCAATGTTTACAACTTGGATGAAGGCAAACAAAACATACGCAGAGGCAAGGAACTTAACATACTCTGCTTTTCTTTCCAAGTTTGTTTATGATAAAAGCTACCGTGTATGTGTAACACAGTGGGAAAACTAGCTTGTTTGTTTTGCGTTTTATTGCATATGTTGCGGATAGCAAGAGTCGCCACCGACTTTTCTTTTATCCAATAAAGGAAAGGTGAAAAGAACAGGAAAAACCTTTGTTAGATTTTGAGTACGGGAGGTAATTATGAAAAGGGAAGGTGTTAGCACTCTTTCCATCCGTAGTTATCTACGGGCTCTTAATTGCTTAGCTCACTTTTTTGAAAATCTGCTTTCTGTGTTTGTGTTATTTGAAAAGTATTTTGGAAAGGTATTTGAAAAGTATTTCACTTTGACTTCGTAATGATTCTTGTATCAGTCCTCAAGTATGTATATGAAGTGTTTGGAAATATTTCGTTTGGAAAATGTTTAACTTTGTAATGATTCTCGTTGAAATGTATACAAAATGTTTGTTTGGAAAATATTTTGAAAGGAGTGTGAGGTGTGAAAATTATTTTGATTTGGATTGAGCAAGCAATTTAGAGTATCATTACCTACTCAGATGTTTGTTTCTTGTTATTTTCCTTCTCCTTTAGGATATCACTATCCATACCATTAGTTGGTAGGTAACTATATCCGTTGGATGTGAAGGGACAATCGTAGAGTCATAGTATGGTCATAGAAGGCAATATGTAAGGATACCTTTAGCAATTCGAAGGGAGGATCATCACTTATTCATAGGCAACAACCGAGGAACGAGATCATATATTCATAGCCAACATCGAGGGTCGTCGAGGGACTATGATCTTTGTGATGATTTTGAATCGGGAGACTTTGCTAATGGTACCCCTACGTTCGAGGGACATGACCATTTTATTCGTAAGAAAAACAAGAGAGGATACCCTAGGGGTGTGAGTGTGCAAAGTGTGTTGTTTTCAGATATTTAGTCTTGATTATTAAAGTGATCTAACGATGATTTTAGATCTTGGTATGCAATTCTATTAACCATACATCTAAGTAGTGTATATATGTACAGAAAATAAAGTGCGGAGAGATAAAGTCCTAAGTTATTACATGGCTTTGGGGCAGTTACATAATAGAGGTGCAGAAAGTAAAGACATAAAGTAAATCTACGTTATTACAAATATATTCTTGCGACCTATACATCGATTTCTAGAATTTAAATGCGAGAAATAAATAAATAGACAGTAGAAAAAATGTTTTAAGTATTAGGAAAATATTTCAAACCCTAAATACTAAAAGGAAAATATTTTTGGAGTTTTTTTTTGTGGTTTATTTTAATTAAGAAAAGCCTAATTCTAATTAATTAGAAATTAATTATGAAAATATTTAAAATGTAAATAAAAATTAAATGTTTTTTGTCAAAAATTAAATAAAGGTTTTTAGAACCTAAATCTAAAATCAAAATATTTTTTAGGATTTTAGAAAATAGTTTAAAAATCATTTGAAATTAAATTAAATTGGTTAGAAAATAAAAGAAATAGAAAAATGTGAAGGAAATAGGTGCTAACAAATAAGGATGGTCCTGCCAAGGCTTGAACCCAGGAGCTATAGGTCATTGGTCCAAAATTAGACCATTGCGCCATCTACATGTGTTGTAAATAACACGCCTCCAATTGTATGTATGTGGTACCTGTGAAAATCAGAAAATATTGAAAAATTTAACAAAAGGCAAGGATTAAATAACACGAGTCTCTTGGCTGCAAGCACTCGTGTCCTTTTGGTCTGAATATCTTGTATATATATAGAAGAAGAAATTAGGTCAAGAATTATGTTAAAATATCTTGCATTGATTGAAAAATATTTGATTGAAAAATCAAATGTAATATTTCTAAAATTACTCAGTCTTCATGAAATCAGCTTTTACACGATTTGGCCATCTATCATGGGCTTCCTTGGTTCTCAAGATACTTAAATCCAAGGCCTTACACGCATGCTTCTTGTTTTTGTATTTTATTTTAATTAAATTTGAATTTTAATGAATTAATTCAAAAATAAATAGCAAGAGGGCGTGTAACTGGACTTAGGGGTCATGGACCATCTTAGAAACAAGTTTGGATTACAAAAACTTAGGCCCATTTGAAAAAAAATGAATTTGCTTAGTCTTCTGTTCATGCACTTCTTCAATTTTCTCAAACTTGCACAAGTTGTATCTTTGGTAGAACATTCATAGCAGAGTCAGTATCTACCAACACATGAGACAACTTAGTGCCTTTAGATTCTATAGAGATGTGCAAGGCTTTGTTGTGTTTCCTTCCGGCAGGAGTTAGATCAACATTGGGATCACATAGGTGCGTTGATCACATTCAGAGTTTCGAGAGGTGGGTTGAATTCAATTTTTCGGGCTTCAATCATGTCTTAGATCTTGTTCTTCAGGGCCCAACAGTTGTTGGTGTCGTACCCTGGGCTATTGGAGTGGTATGCACACCTTGCATTGGGATTGTACTTCGGAGAAGAAGTGTTGACATGTTGAGGAGGATCCCTCAAAGTAATCACCTCTGCTTTCAGCATGTGTTGTAATGCTTGAGACAACGACATGTTGATCTTCGTAAACTGTCTTATTGGCGCGTTCTGCCTACGCGTGATGTCTTGTTGAAGTTGCAATGGTGTGTGATTTGAGATAAGGATTTCCCCCACAGATTGACGACGACCACCTTTGTCACGGTTCTTCTGACCATACACATCATTTACTTCTTTCTTCCCACCAAAAGATCTCTTCACAGCATTTTAAGATGTTTCGACTTGAATCTTTCCTCTCTTGATTCCAACTTCAATACGTTCGCTTGTCAATATCAGCTCGGTGAATTCGACTGAAGAGTTTCTAATCAGATGATTAAAGAATGGGCTGAAGAGTTTCCAAACAAATGATTGAAGAATGGCAAAAATCATGTTTGGAAAGAACATATGTAACATCTTTTACATCCCTCAGATGTCTATGTCACCTTCCGAGTCACTGTGGCCATTTAAGTTGATTAGGAGGCATTTCCCAATTATTGTCTCATACACAGTGATAATTAATAAGTTCCAAGACCAATCACTTGATACAGTTGGATTGTATTTGCCTACTCCTGTTTTTAGTCATGGACAATTATATGTAGCCATTTTAAGAGTTACAAGCAAAAGTGGTCTTAAAATCTTAATACATGATAATGAGAATGTATCATCTTCTATCACTATAAATGTTGTATACAAGGAAGTTTTTCAATCGCTTTGTTAACGGGTAAGTACATGACAACACAAATATTTTTGTTTATAAATTGTTTGTATATTTGGTGTTTGATTTTTGCACAAATTATCATGCAGATCAATGAGTTGAAAACATCGATGGAAAACAGGTTGCTTCATATCTAAAGTTCAAATAAGATATTTTCACCATTAATATGGTTACATCCGGATTTATAAGGCTCATGACATTATGTTACTTAGTTCCCCAATATACTTTTGAATTAACTTTTTAATTATTGTCCAATTAATTTGATACACTAATTTTTTTCTAATTTATCGAACTTTGGTTGAATTATTTTAATATTTTAAATTTGATTATATATGAATTATATATACAATTCGCACGGGTTACTTATTAGTTTCCTTAAAAATATTTGTCGCATTCCGACCTAAGCTCTTGTTCTCTCGTCTGCCTTCTCACAAAAACAAACTCTCGTCGCCGCTTTCTCCCTCCGCCGCAACTCTACTCCACCTTGTATTCAGCCATTGAGCTTCATTTTATTGTTGAAGGTCTGTATATTTACAGTTTAGTTTATTTTGTCATATAGTGATTTTATTGTTTGAGAGTGAAGAACCGATAGAGATGATTGTAGCTAGACATTTCTCCCCTTCAAAGCTTAAACCCCTCTTTTACTTATCACTCCTTTCCCACTCCAAAAACACACCAAACTCCCATCTCCATACCCTTACAAATATTTTACCACATCCATCATATCATTTCTTTAGATATTTCTCTTCGCAAAACTTACCCTTCTCTCGTGAGGGTAATTTCGATGAATCCACTTCCCAATCTCTTCCTATCTGCCCTGGTTGTGGGGTTTGCATGCAAAATTCTAACCCAAAACACCCTGGTTATTTCATTAAACCATCCGAGAAAGACCTCAATTATAAAATCTACACCCATCTCGAACCCGTTGCAGCAGAGCCCGAATTCTCTAACACTGTTAAAAAAGGATTTGTTATTGAACCAGAAAAGCTTGACACTGTTACTCACACTGACTTGCTTAGAAAACCGGAAAAGCCAGTGGTGTGTGCGCGCTGTCATTCCTTGAGACACTATGGAAAGGTGAAGGATCCATCTCTTGAGAAATTGTTACCGAATTTCGACTTCGATCATACAGTTGGGAGAAAGCTGGCATCAACGAGCGGGTCACGTTCGGTGGTGCTTATGGTTGTCGATGCCGTGGATTTTGATGGGTCGTTTCCGAGGAAAGTTGCGAAGCTGGTTTCTAAGACCATTGAAGATAATTATTCTGCGTGGAAGCAGGGTAAGTCAGGGAATGTGCCGAGAGTAATACTTGTAGTTACAAAGATTGACTTGTTGCCTAGCTCGTTGTCGCCGACGAGATTGGAGCATTGGATTAGGCAAAGAGCTAGAGAGGGTGGTATTGTTAAGATTACTAGTTTGCATATGGTGAGCGCGTTAAGAGATTGGGGACTTAAGAATCTTGTGGATGATATTGTTAGGTTGGCTGGATCGAGAGGGAGTGTGTGGACTGTCGGCGCACAGAATGCGGGAAAGAGTACATTAATTAACTCTATAGGAATGCATGTTGGAGGGAAGATTACACATCTGACAGAAGCACCTGTTCCGGGGACTACACTCGGCATTGTTAGAGTCGAGGGTGCTCTTCCAAGTTAGGCAAAGTTATTTGATACACCCGGCCTTCTTCATCCTTACCAGATTACAACAAGGTTGATAAGGGAAGAGCAAAAGCTTGTTTATATGACCAAGGAGTTGAAACCTAGGACATATAGAGTTAAGGTTAGTGCACTGAAATACTAATTTGTGTTGCTGACTTTGATAATATTATTTACATATGTATGCTCATCTTATGTGTTTCATTCTTATACTAATTAATTGTGGTAGGCTGGTCATTCAATTCATATAGCTGGTCTTATGAGATTGGATGTAGAAGAAACGTCTCTGGATACTATCTATGTTACGGTGTGGGCATCTCCTTATCTTCCTCTGCATATGGGTAAAGTAGAAAATGCAACTAAAATGTTCCAAGAACATTTTGGACACCAGTTACAGGTATTCTATTTGCTCATTTTAATTGACTAGTCATTTTAAGCAATATCTAGATATTCAATTGCCATGATATGCGATGGTAGAGTGCATGTAGATATCTATGTTGCGAGAAAAGACGCAAGTTTCTCTTTTGATTCACGGGCATTATTGATTGTGCATTACAATTTCCTTTCGTATAACACCAGTCAAAAATTTCCTTTGTTCAGCCACCTATTGGAGAGAAACGGGTTGAAGAATTGGGGAATTGGGTGAGAAGGGAATTTCATGTTGGTGGAAACAGTTGGGACTCGAGCTCTGTAGACATTGCTGCTGCTGGCCTTGGTTGGTTTGCCGTTGGACTTAAAGGAGAAGCCGTGTTGGGTGTTTGGACTTATGAAGGAGTTGATGTCGTTCATCGAAACTCTTTGATACCCTATAGATCAAATACTTTTGAAGTTACAGGATTTACCGTATCGAAGATTGTCTCACAGTCTGACCGAGCTTCAAATAAGCCACGTCAACAAAATGACAAGAAGGCAAAGCGGATCGAATCAAAACCGCTATCCAGTTCGGTTGAATCAGCACTCTTGACCTCTGAATGAGGCATATAATAATGATGTCAGTTTGGAGGAAAGCAAAAGGACTTGAATTGTCATTTAGTTTCTATACCGATAAAATATCGCAGTTTTATAAGGTAGTTTTGCAGTGATGTTTTATCCAAAATCCAATCTAAATTAAGTCTGATCTATATCAGATTCTTTATTTGTTTGGAAGAGGTGTCAAAAAAATAGTTTCAGAAATATTTTATGTTGTGCTTTGTAGCATATCAGAATTGGCCCTCTCAATGTTTGTTAGCTTGGCACCCACAGAGGTTCTCGTTTGAGAATTGAAATTAAACTATTTAAATTTAAGTTATTAATTAATAATTATGCATTGTAATTGTGCTGCATAAAAACATCTCAAAATGCATCTTTCTCAATTTCTTATTAAGGCAAAGGCAAAAGTGTATTTCAACGGAGACAATCCTCTTGTTGAGTTTAAGTTTTCGGATGACACATCTCTCGCCAATTTGACAGACAAGTTGAATGAATTGTTGTCTGATACCTATAACAGAGATGTGATTAAATTGAAGGATGAAATACAACCTTATTGAGTTGAAGATTGACGAAGATATAACGGTCATGTGGAAATCATTTCGTCGTAGGCTAGCTAAGGGGTCGATCGAGTTTGGTGCGCAGATTTCAAGATATGTCGACGACATAATCAAGATGCTAAAACGTCCAGAACTATCTGGCAGTGTCTAGGTTTTCATGTTTCGGTATTTTTAATTTAAGTTTGTTGTAATGTTTTAAGTTATGTCCATCTTTGAATCGAACTATGTAATCGACACAATATTATGTACTAAAAGGTATTGTGCTAAGTAGTTTGGGTCACAAAATGAGCCACAAAATATACAAATAATATAACTACCATATGAAATATCTAAATAGGCCCTTGCTGGACTATGTGTCCTACCTAAGATAATCCATTAAAAACCTCAACATCTAAGTTTACCAAACACATTAGATTATCCACAATAACACCGATCATGGTGAAGCGGTTCTGGTCATTTGTACCTGGTGAAGGTGGTGGCGGTGGTACATCGTCAGCATGTATCTCAACCTCAGAAAACACAACATCAAAAGGCCTTATAGTAGGTGGTATGATGTGATGGAATGATATAGTGATATACCACTACAAGTAACCATACCCACACCGCGAAGGGTGTTGAACCTTGACTACGTTAGTCTTAATGGCATAGACAGATCTGATGATGTAACTCTTAAACCATTTATCAATGCCCTAAGTTGGAGTCTCTATAACTGGTCGTGGAGTACCCTGGACGTAACTATACTGTCGCAGACACCTCTCAGGCAAGTGTTTGACCACTACAGTCTCACACCTCATATGACCTGAATATAAGGAAGACTCGTCAAACTCATAGCGGACCCAACGAGCTGTGTATGGTGTCCATACGATATCCTCCATTCTTAGAGCATCAAGCCTCCTCATGTAATTCGCAACACTGCCATGATGTGCTTGCCCGACCTTCTATTTTCTCTCCCATGGAGCATCAGTTAGGGCATGCTACACCCTCGTATCACAAATGTTGGGGAAATGCTCGTATACTTGGAATCGACTCAAATAATCAGCAAGTTGTATGATCTCAAAGACAGACACAACATCAAGTGTCGTATAAAGCATGGTCAACGCAACTACTCATAAGGCCAACTAGCACTCTCCAGGCTACTGAATAGTCACAAGTATAAAACATCAATATAAACATGATATTTATCCATAAATAGTACATGTCATCAGATGTAGCATGTACGTCCTGGCGAATGCCTTATACCTATGTGTCTTCACAAGCTCATGATATTTGTCTCGAAGCCAAGACATTCAAAGGTGAGCTCCCCTATTAAAATCAAACTCTGCTAGAATGATTGCCTTAGTGACTTGTAGATCCTCTACAAACTAATACAATATCATCGTATGGCTAATGACAAGAGTTATAAAGAATCTATCGATGACGGGAGAGATACAAGTAGGGGTAGGAATAGGCCAGGCCGACCAACAAGGGCCTACAGCCTAGCCTACACAAGTCAAGGTCATGCCAGGATTTTTTGTAAGTAGAAAAAGCCTAGGCTTTTTTATAAGCCTATTTAGTTAAATAGGATAGCTGCATGCTCTAAAAAAAGCCTTTAAAGCTTATTAGGTCGACTTATTATGATAAATATGAATAAATGTATTGTTTTTTATATTGTATTTTGTATTATACATTAAAATATAAAATAAAATTTAGTTATTTTGAAGAACTTGTAAAATAAGTTGAAACAACCTTATGAATAATGCCATAAGTTATTTTCATAAATTCTCACAAACAAATAATCTCACAAAACTTATGTTACTGTGTAAGCTAAAATAAGTCAATGTAAACAAATATTTAGTCTCATTGTACTTTTGATTGTGTACTATAGTTAATCATTAGTTGAATTGCTTATTTACATAAGTTCAAATGATATAGGTTATTTAAGTAAGCTAATAGGCTAACCAGGTCTTCAAAGAGGTCAGGCTCAAGCTGAAAAAATAAGTCTACGATAGGCATAAGTCAGACTTAGGCTTTAAAGATTTTAGCAGGCCAGGCTTAGGCTTGGCAAAGCCCAACTCAGTCCATCTTATTCCCACCCCTAGATACAAGGATGAGACATCATCCAAAGTGATAATAATCTCCCAAAATGGAAAATGAAAGAAAGAAGTCTCCTTGTGCCTCTGCTCAGCAAAAGTAGACAGAAGTGAAACGTCGAGCATGGTCATTGAGCAGTCAAAGAACTCAATGAGACTAAAAAAGAAATATACGCTTGGCATGCTCAGGCATCAGACTCAGTTGAAAGTTCTTCAACTTCGAATTGTGGAATGTGACCTTCAGCGTCAGACGTTCCTGTAAGAAACAAAGTTTAAAAATTATTAGTAAACTTTCAACACAACACTGAACCATAGTAAATAGTTATCAATTAAAAATATAACATATATACCACTCCTTTTCATAGATGAGGATACTCTACCTCAGCAGCCCTAGTCAGGGTTGCCGCTTTATCGGTCAACATGCCTTTAATTCTCATGTTCTTTTCCCTGGTCCTCACTGCAAAATGGAAAAAGGGAAAAAAAATTATGTTAAGAAGATTTAGAAATTTTCAAACAAAAAAAATTAAACAAAAATTGTGTCGTGGAAAATTTTGAAATTTCCGGTATACACGGGGAGAAAAAAACTAAATTTCAAATTTCTGGTAAATATTTCCGAATTTTTCACAATTTCCAGTAAATTCTCCCGAAAATTCCGAAGTTTTCGGAAAAATCTTCCGGCAATTCCAACTTTTCCGGTATGTTTCTTACTTTTTTTGAAGAATTTTTGGTATGCACTTGATATTGCTGGTATCGCGTGGGTATCGCCTGAAAGAGTTTTTGGTATTCACTTGAAATTTTCGGTATCTCCTGGGAGATTTTAAATTTTGCGCTTCGTGTGAGTGAATTTTGAAAATGATGAAAACTTTGAGTAAGGTTATTAATGTCTTTTCTTTCAATTTGGAGGAGGTGCCAAGAACAACTCTTGGGTGATAAGTTAAACTATCCTTTTATGATTGTCTTTATTGCACACCTTTATCAAACCTTAGGTACTCTTTACCAATGTATACTATTTATACTAAAACACTTTTCTATGTCCATTTTTGAATCTCACCACAAGACAATTTCTCTTTACACCCCACCTTCAATGCCTAAATACATTCTCAGTGTCTAACTTGAATTTGTAGATGCATGAGTTACAGTTTGCACATTCTCAGGTGTTGTAGAAGACTCATGTTAGGAATTATTCTCATAAATATTCTCAGTTTGAACATCCATATTGTGTTCATTCTCAGGTTGTGCATTTTCAGTTTGTACATTATCAGTTTGTACATTATTAGTTTGTACACTCTTAGATCTTACATTCTC
Organism: Vicia sativa; assembly: GCA_021764765.1. NCBI lineage: Eukaryota > Viridiplantae > Streptophyta > Magnoliopsida > Fabales > Fabaceae > Vicia > Vicia sativa. The sequence continues at coordinate 83,562,732 of CM038795.1, forward strand.
AGTTTGGGCAGATGACCCTCCAATATTTTGTTTGCCTTTTTACTTGGTGTGCCATATTAAGTGAACCTTTTGGTCCACTTTGTTGATACAAGCATACCGAATGATTACACAATTTCATAATAAAGTAACAATTTTGTCATAACTTCATAATTATAGCAAAGATAATTTCCCTTTTCTTTGGTCATGTATTCACCATAGAAATTTGGTTTACTTTAGTGGTTGTTTCAACACTTCTTGGTACTTCACCAGGAACAATTGCAATTTTCTTACCATTGTCACATGGTCTGGTGTTCTAGCTATACACTAGGCATGTTTTGCACATATGATTTGTGTTTGTTCTTTACCAGCTTTTTTGGGATGCCTCATCTAGCTCTCTCCTTATGATTTTTTTGCCTACCTGGACCCCTTTTGTACAGTGGTAGCAATATTTATGCAGCATCAGTCTTAGGCCATTTGTTTTGCCCATTTATGAGTGCCTGTTGGCTGAAGATTTTGATATTTATGATTCGAATAGGAGTCACTGAGCTCGAAATGAAATGATGTTAGTATTCATTGGAATGAGGCAAATGCCATGATTTGAAATGAAAGAATCAGCTCTTCGAACAAATATATTGAAACTAGGAGTTTCGAGTATCGAATATGATGATATATGTAGAAGGAGCTTCGAAGTGATAGTAGCGTGGAGTTGAGCAGTGAGTTCGAATCGAAAGGCAGTTCAGATATTTGAAATTCAAACGTGAGCGGGATAAATGGAAGTTAGAAAACGCGCGCTGGAAACGGTTCGAAGACGTGGAAGCTAGATAAACATAGTGTTTTGCATGGCTGAAACGTGGCAAGATTTCATAAGTCAGACCGTTATGGTCGAAATAGTATAAATAGAAGTCTTAGTGTTAGGATTTCGTGTGTCATATCTATTTTACTAAAATTCAGTAACATTCAAAATACCACATGGATAGGGAAACGAATGCACGAATGATGTACGTATGATTGCACCACTTTTATCTTTCAATAATGTATCTTTATCTTTCCAGTTTACCTTTATCTTACATCAATGTCATTTAAAATCGTTTACGTTCAAAGTCATTTAACTTTCTTTGCATTTACACGCTTTTCTTTCATTTCGAAACTCTTTACTTTTCTGAAACTGTTACTTTAATGTTCTTATTTTCCAGAAAGCTTTTACATACTTGCCTTTAAATCCCTGTCTATTACACTTCATGCTTTATTTTGAAAGTTTTTTACATTCAAGAAATCCTTTAAGCATTCCTGCACTTACATACTTTCTACAAATTCGAAGTCTTTATGTCTTGTATGTTCAAATCATCTTTATATTGCTTCGTTTTATTACATTGTCAATTCATTAAATATCATAATCAGAATACACTTGAGACATATCTAAAAATAAGCTTTGGACGTTAGCCAACGTTTTAAGTTTATGCCAACGACCAATAACCCCATAGGATCAATCTAGTCGATCCTGCAAGTTACCAAAGGAATTGAACAACAATCATAACGCTTGTTTGATAGTTTGGAGGACTAGCGGTTGTTTCACCAGAAATCACTGTGAACAAATTGGCACGCTCAGTGGGACAGAGATTGGTTGTTGCTAATTAAAGTTAACATACTTAATTTAATGTTAAAAGGTTCTTTCTGAGTAAACAAAGTTCATTAGTATATGAACCTTAGGAGTGGTAGAATAACTAATAGTAACCAACCCTTACCCAGAAGAAATCGAAGTAATAGGATGTCAGATCCAAATAACCCACAAGGGGAACAAAATGCCCCACATGGAACAGGCACTAATGCATCTGTTTCGACAGGGACGTCCAGTGCGATCCCTTCGAACGCACAATCTGTTGCGTCTTCCACAAATAATATGGCCACGAATGGAACGAGTGGCCTGCTAACAAACAATTCGATCCTAGGTGGTACAGGAACCACTGGGTATCCTGGGGGATTCATTCCACCATCAGGAGCACAAACCCATTTCGCTACCCCACCACCAACTAGACCATTCAGTTTCGACAGTACTAGACCCAGAAATTCCCAGTATGGAATGCCAACATCCTTTATGGCAGGCTTGCAAACTTCGTCGAACGCCACCACACTTAGGGTTCGGGCTAATCAATTTATGACAAATAACCAAGGGTCGAGGTTATGGTGCGCCCATCTTAACCACAAAAATCAAATGGCTTTTAGGCGTTAATGGATGATAGTAACCATAACATGATAGGAATATTAGCACAAACTATGGAAATCTTTGCCCCAATAGTTCAAAACGATGTGACAAACAGAGAGAACGACAATATGAGTCGAATAGATTTCTTTGCTCCACCGAAGGCGAGGCGTAACCGGGCATTGGTTCGAGCGAACGACCTATCATAGAACAGTTGTCGATGACCGACCTTATAGGCCAGCCAGAGAGGGAGTTAACCTGGGGGCAAGAGCACAAAGGGTAGATATCCCAGTGATTCGAGAAGAACCACAAAGGGGATTGATAGAACCACCAGCAAGGATTGAAATATTTGAGGCCCCAGAGATTCGAGAAGAACCACAAAGAGGAATCATGGAACCAGGGGCAAGGGTCGAAAGACTAGAAGTCCCAGCGTTTCGAGAGGAACAACCCAGAAGAGTTGTCATGGTAGGTCGAAACCAAGATGTTGATGCGGTTGTCCATGGAATTCGAAATGACAACATCCCGGCGGAAAATAACCTAACCACCATGATAGAAAGGATCATGGCCCAAAATGTTAATACAGAATTAGAAGGCCAAATTACGCTTCCCCATAGCGGACTATGTAATCCATACGATTTGCCTAGAGGATACAAGATCCCTAAATTTACAAAGTTTTTGGAGATACCAATGAATCAACTCGAACACATAGCTAGGTATTTAAGCGAAAGTAAGACTTAGCAAATAACGAGAACCTTAGGATTAAATATTTCTCAAGTTCCCTTACAAAAATGCTTTCACATGGTTCACTACTTTGCCCCTCGGATCCATAGATACCGGACCCTCTTAGAAAGGTTGTTTCATGAAGTTCTATATGGGACAATCCAAGATAAGTCTAAAGGAATTAGCAAGTGTTAAGAGGAAGTTTCTGAACCTATAGATGAATACTTAAATAGGTTCGACTCTTGAAATCTAGATGTTTCACAAGAGTCCCCGAACATGAGTTAGTCGAAATGGCCGGTGGCTGGACTATTCTATTCGAAAGAAATTAGACACAATACCGAGGGATATGGCTCGGTTAGCGATAGGGTTCGAAAAGTCGAAAGACTAAAGGCCGAAAAGGCTTTTAAAAGTAATAAGAAGGAAAGAGTCTCCTATGTCAAACGGAGGAAGGTGAAGACTACCCGAATCAAGAGGTCGAAATAGATCTCATTGAATTGAAACAGCTCCACCTTACTCTTGTAAACTCCTAGTCCCCACGAAAGGAAAAGAAATTGTTGAAAATGAGAAAAATGACAAGTTTCCAAAGAAGGTGTATACCTTCGATATAACAAAGTGTGTCGAAATCTTCGATTTACTAGTGAAAGATGGCCAATTAATTGTGCCACCAAATGTCAAAATACCTCCTTTAGATCAAAGAAAGAAGAGAGGATTTTGTAAATATCATAGTTTCCTAGGCCACAAAACCTCACAGTGTTTTCTTTTCAGGGACTTGATTCAAAATGCAATTAAAGAGGGCAGATTAAGGTTTGCTGATAAACCAAAAATGAAGGTGGATGAGGACCCTCTGGATATTGCAGACACCAACTACTCCGAGCCTTCGAGCCTTGGGGAAATCAATATGGTGGAAGCAGACCAAGGGCCACTACATTGAAAGAAGAAAGCCCTGAGAGTGAAAGTTGGGTTTTGGTCGAAGTCAACAATGGAGTTCCTGAAGAAGTCCACAAACCACTGGAGCCTTCGATCAAACCAGCTCCAGTTGTCGTTTCAAAAGGAATCCAGCCTACTGAGGGTCAGGAAAACCAGAAATAGAGATTGACACAGCATCAAGGCCCGAGGCTCAAACCGAAAAGGTTCAGACATAAAACCACTTTCCCCAAAAGAGATTTGGGATACCTTGGTGAACCCAGTGAGAAGTTCGACTATCCGTAAAGTATTCTCGCCCCAGAGTTCGAAAATCCAAATCGACGTCAAGCCCACGGGATGGGGAGATGATGATACAATAGGGAAGATAGAAATGGGGCATTCATAAGGAGAAAATGGGACACTTTAGGGAACCCTGGAAAATTTGATTATCCGGTGAAATACGCCCGCAGAGTGCAAAGATTCGAATTGAAGAAATTAAACCATCGGGATGGGAGATGAGGTTGAGAAAAGGGAAGATGACGCCAATATGGTGGACATGGAGAGACCCCTGCTCGAGATGCGGAAGTTGAAAGATACCTTGAAAAGAGAAATACAAAATGGAAGATGGTTATGGCAGATACTAGCCTAAAACAATATCTCATGTTGGCCACAAGGAACGAAATGATGCTTTGTCCAAGATGCAGCATCATATGCAATGAGAGGATTGTCATGGAGTTCGAACGGAAGCAAAGGGCTCGAACTGGAGTAAATTGGCGCCAAGATAACCAATTGTTCAAATGTTATCCTAGAGCTGGTGAGAGTTTGTTGGAGTTTTTAGTTCGCTGTCACAAAGGGGCAACAAAGTGCTTGATTTGCCCAAGATGTTCAGCAGCATATGACCAGAACATGGCTGGAGCATTCGAAACGATTCCTTTCGCCCCATGCTGGAATCATAAGGAAATTGGTCAAATGAGTCAGCGTTTCGATGGTAGTCACAGTCAACGAAAGCCTGATAGCCCATATCCAAAGGGTGCTCGAAGGGTGACATTTAAAATCCCTGCAGAAGTACCAACAGATAGATGGCTGCAAGTCAAAACCAACAAAGGGAAAGATAGCTGGGGAGGCAATGAACGAAATGCACGTCATGCCATGGTATACCGGAGACAATTCAACACAAAGAAAGAGGGAGGAAATGAGGTGGAAATTATAAAGGTAAAACCCCATGTCAAGATCCCAATGGCGAAGGCAGAACGAATCGAAAGAGAAGGTTTAGCGCACAAAGGAGCTTTAACCAACAAAAAGAGGCGCCAGCACCAATCAACCAACAACAAATAAGCAACTCAAGACAAACCTCCGATTAGCGCGAGGCTTTTTACGAAACAAAACCGATGAATCAAAAGAATACACTCCGAGTCCGTAAGAAGACGAGGATATCGACAGATAACTTCAATTAGAAGGAGAATCCTCATTAAATCTAAATTGCAATGTGGTATCCGTACTACCATCCGAATTTGGCGAGAGTAAATCAAGAAGAAGAAGAAGACACCATCGATTCGATGAAACACGCATCATCGTTATTACGTAATGGATAATGGCGCAGTTGAAGAGCAGAACGCATTCTTCGAACACCCAGATCCCACAATGAAGAATCATTTAAAGCCACTGTTCATTCGAGCAAAGGCTGGAGCCCACGGGGTGAACAAGGTCTTAGTAGATGGGGGCGCTGCAGTCAATCTGATGCCTAAATTCATGTTGAAAAAGTTAGGCATTCAAGACGGTGACGTTAGACCTCACAACATGGTTTTATCTAACTATGAAGGGAAGGTAGGACAAACGTTGGGAGTAGTGCAAGTGGAGTTAACTGTCGGATCAAGCTGCAGACCCACCATGTTCATGGTGATCGAAGCCAAGGCAAATTATAACTTGCTATTGGGAAGAGAATAGATTCATGGCGTAGGGGCAGTCCCTTCGTCGATGCACCAAAGGTTAGTCCTGTGGAGAGAAGATGGGATAGTAGAGAACATCGAAGCGGACCAGAGCTACTTTATGACAACAGTCAATCTAGTTAACAAGAGGAATTATGACAAGTATCCGCCGAATAGCCCCGCACCCCAAGTGATGAACTGAATGAAACAAGGGATGTACATTACTATATGACCCTTCGCCATGATGGCATGTATTGGGATAGGAAAATCATTAAGGGTGATGAAGGAGGCGCAGGCACTTCGCAAAGATGGCCACCAGGCTGGGAGTTCGAAGACCCTGCCCATGACTGAATCTTCTTTCTTCGAAAGGATTTCGCCTATATGGTGAGAATGAAGAGAAAGCGGGAGGTGCAATAGAACATACATTGAAGTAAACGAACTCAAGGAATAGACCAAAAGATTCACCCGTGAGAATAGAATAGATCAAAGGCTTGATGCCATTTATGATACGAACCCTTGGGCTTGAGAAGGATCCAACAAACTCAAGTGCTAAGATGTTACAGACCCACTTGAAGAAGTGGATTTGGGGATTTCAACACAAAAGGATCACCTACATAAGCACGAAACTCAGCCCAAACCTCAAACAAAAGGTGATCGAAGTCCTCAAACAGAACAAAGATTGCTTTGCATGGGACTATGACGAAATGCCTGGTTTAAAACGAGAGTTAGTGGAGCATAGACTTCCAATTAAGGATGGCAAGAAGCCCATCAAGGACTGGAGGTTCGCGCCGCTCACGAAGATCAAAGCAGAGGTCGAGAGGTTGCTACCGCAAATTCATCAGAACCACAAGGTATGTCGAATGGTTAGAAAATATAGTACCTGTTATTAAGAAAAATGGTTCATTAAGAATCTGCATAGACTTTAGGGATCTAAACACTGCAACCCCCAAAGATCAATACTCTATGCCTGTGGCAGAAATGTTAATAGATTCTCAGGATTCGAATACCTAAGTATGCTAGATGGATACTCCGTTATAATCAATTTTTATTGAGAAGATGTTGCTAAGACAAAGATTTTGTTGCCAGAGCCTTAGGCACCTATGAATGGGTAGTGATGCCTTTTGGTTTAAAAAATGCTGGGGCAACTTACCAAAGAGCAATGAACTCCATATTTCATGATTTCATTGAGACATTTATGCAGGTGTACATTGATGATATAGTCATCAAATCTATATTTGCAGAAAATCATCTGCATCATTTGAGCCAATCATTCGCAAGGATGAGAAAACATGGCTTAAAAATGAATCCCCTTAAGTGTGTATTTTTTGTGCAGGCATGAGATTTCCTGGGCTTTGTGGTTCATATAAAAGGAATTGAAATTAACCAGAACAAGACCAAAGCCATCATGGAGACTAAAGCCCCCACATCGAAAAAGGAGTTACAATCGCTGTTGGGGAAGATTAATTTCCTGAGAAGATTCATCTCGAATCTAAGTGGAAAAACTCAAGTTTTCTCTCCACTACTTCGTTTAAAGCAAGGCCAAGCCTGGAGCGAAGCACAAGCAGAGGCCTTCGATAAGATTAAAAGATATCTATCTCAACCTCCGATCTTGTCTCCACCTTCATGGGAAAACCCATGAGATTGTACATATCTCGTCTCGAACTTACTATAGGTAGTATGTTAGTACAGGAAGAATGACATCGAAAGAGCCATATATTATTTAAGTAGGTGTTGAATGATGCGAAACTAGATATAGTAATATAGAAAAGTTGTGTCTTTGTTTATACTTTTCTTGTATGAAACTCAAGTATTATATAAAACCCGTTGATGTTTATGTTTCATCTCATTTCGATGTTATTAAGCACATGCTTCCAAGCCAATAATGCATAGCGTAATTGGTAAACGGGCGCTTTGAGAATATGCTTTGACTTTCATGCCTTTAAGAGTGAAAGGCCAAGTAGTTTCGATTTTATTGTGGACCATTCAACGTCAAACAAATGTCATGGGTTATGTCGAAATGAAACCTTGGAAGCTATACTTTGATGGTTCGACCCATAGAAAGGCGTGGTGTTGGAGTTCTCATAATTTCTCTGGGAATTCCAACAAAATTCAAGTATAAATTAGACGGTCCTCGTTGTTCTAACAACGGTCAATAACTAAGCGCCATTGTTGGACTTGAAGCTTTGTTGGAATTGGGGCAACTAGAGTCGAAATCAAAGGTGATTCGAGTTAGTGGTCAAGCAGATAAGGAAGGAATATAAATGCATAAAGAGAATCGATGACATACTTTGTCATAGTTAATAGCTACTCAAAAATTCAATACATGGATATTCAAAGACATACCAAGAATAGAAAATCAAGAAGCAAATGACCTAGCACAATTGGCTTGGGATATAAAGTTTCGCCAAAAATTTGAGGACTTGATCGAAATAAGAGGAAGAGTCATGGCTACTAGGCTTACACCATCGATCCGAAAACATTAAATTAAGTTATGGTGATAAAGATAGGTTCAAGTATTAACCATAAACACTTTGGCGGACTGATGGCGAAATCCATTAATAAGGTATTTAGAAAATCCAACATTGAATGTGGATAGAAAAATAAAATATAGAGCATTGTCATATGTTCTTATGGGAAATGAATTGTTCAAGAAGACCCAAGAAGGCGTGTTACTAAAATGCTTGGGAGAAAGTGAGGCATATCTAGCACTATCAAGTCCACAATGGGGCATGGGGCATCAAGGTGCCATAAAATGAAGTGGTCGCTATTTCGATATGGTATGTCGCCCAATATGCTCAAAGATTGTATAGATTTTGCCAAAGGATGTGAAGAATGCGAAACATGCAGAATTCAACATGCTCGCAAGTGAGTTGCATTCGATCATTAAACCATGGCCCTTAGAGGATGGACCTTAGATTTAATAGGAGAAATCAATCCGCTTTATCTAAGGGTCGAAATATATCCCGGTAGGAATAGACTATTTCACCAAATGGATCAAGCAATACCATTAGTAGTGCAGACCAAGAGGCTATCATCGAATTCATACGAAACATATCATCTATAGGTTTGGATTGCAGAGAGCATAACCACGGACCAAGGATCCATGTTTCTTGGTAAAAGATGCAAGCATTTGCCCAGAAGTGGGATTTAAGTTGCTAACATCGACACCATATTATGCTCAAGCAAATGGTCGTCGCGACCAACAAAGTAATAATAGGTTTAATCAAAAGCATGTTGGTAAAAACCAAGAAATTGGCATAAGACTTTAGATCAAATATTATGGGATTGTAGAACATCCCTAAAAAGCTACTAATACTACACCTTTCCAATTAACATTTGGTCATGATGCGTCTTACCAAGAGAAATTCATCTACAATTCAATTCAGAGACAAAGTGAAATCCCATCTTCATTATATTGGGAAATGATGATGAATGAATTAATTGAGTTGGATGAGGTTAGATTGCACGATTGGAAATCTCGATGAGGCAAAAGGAAAGAGTGGCGTGGCATATAACAAAAGGGTGAAAGGTAAAACATTCAGTATTAATGACTTAGTTTGGAAAGTTATATTGCCCATAGACAAGAAAAATAAAGCGTTAGGTAAATGGTCACCTTATTGGGAAGGACCTTTTCGAATAGTGAAAACATTTTCAAACAATGCATATGAAATCGAAGAGTTGGCAGATGACAAACGAATCCTAAAGGTTAATGGGAAGTATTTAAAGAAATATAAACCACGCCTGCAGGAGATTCGAATATTAGCAACATAATTATAAACATATAACTAGATGCCAAAATGGTGAATGGTGAGATTAATTGCCAAAATGGTATTGTCAAGTGTTACAAGTAAACATTCAACTAAAATACAAGGTAGCTTTAAATAAATAAGCTTCAGAAATGGGTATTGTTCCTTAATCAATCGAAGATATTCTTAAAAGACTCAAGCTTGTGCTGAGTAGAGCGCTGGGCTCCTTCCAACATAGCAACTTCACCGCCGCCCCTCTGCAAGCCCTTTGTTTAGAAGCTCTTCGAATCGATTGCCAAAAGTATTGGACTCATATGCAAGTTGTTGCTGCTGGGCTTCCTTAATTTTATGTTGAAGTGCCTGAATCTGCTCCTCCCATTGAAGAATGGATTGAGCTCGAAGATCATAATCAACTTTGGCTTGCTTGATATGCATGGCATGGTCTTCAACTTCTTTAGCAAGTTTCGAGGCATGTTCATAAGCAGCGTCCATTGCACTTCGTTTCTCTTGGACTTTGTTGCCAGCGGATTCGTTTTGAAGGAGACATCCAGTTACGTTATCAATCAAGGATTGAAGTTCAAACAAAATGGTGCTAACTTCCAAAGAACAGGTGGTGAGATTGACTTGATTGAGAAGGCCCTTCATCATAAAGCAGGTTGTACTATATTTTCTGAGCACTTCGAATAAATCCACATCAAGGATTGTTTTTTGAATCTTGTGAAGAAGTACAACCCTATCATCAGAAGGCACTGAGTCAGAGGTCGAACCAGCATTAGCCTTAGGGAGAGGAGTGTTTCTCTGAGCTAGTTTAGCTTTCATGTACCCAATAGGGTCAGTTCGTTTCAAGAGGGCTAACTCCTCTTCAGCTGTCTGGCATTTGGAATATTCTGAAAGCTCCATACGCAATGGAGTGACATCCATTTCAACTTCCATTGGCTCATTAGTGGGAACATCACCGCCTTCATTATTTGCTGCTTCATCATCCTCTTCATCATCGATCAAGTCCACTACCTCGATGTTATCCTGCTGTTTACCTTCAGCATCAGATTTCGTCCCTTCGCTCGAACCTTCTTGAGCATCTTCTCCTTCTTCATCCTCAGATTCTTCCTCACTTGAATCTTCGCTCTCCTGGGAGGTATTGGTTTTTTCTTCTTCAGTATGAATTTCCCTTTCGCTCTCCTGAGGGACTTTGAGAGGAGATTCTGGGTGAGAAGTCTCTGGAGGCATTTCGGTAACATCTTCAAGCATCGTTTCGTTGGTCTCCTTGAGAGGAGGCGAAGTACCTTGGTCATCTGGCTGTTCAGAAGCTCCGGTTGGAATTGCCATATTAGAAGAGCCTTTGTTTCGCACTGATTACTTGAATCTCCACGAGGAGAAGAATGGATCGAACAATTGTTTGTGGGGAGGAGTCAAGTAGTTGGGATCGGAGTTGAATCATCCTACACAAATAAAGAAAGATTAGAAACTTATAACTAAGGTACGAATAATCATTGTCAAAATTCAAGTGAATTCACCGTGGATTATCTCGCAGATATGTTGTTGTTTATGTGTTCCAACATTACGTTGGAGGTCGAAGGTGGATTTTTGGATTTTGGTAAGGGAGCAACATCCCTGGAATCAAGTCCAGAGACGTTAGTCTCTTTTGGAGTATCTTTCTTTTGTTTCTTTCTCAAAACTGTTGGTGAACTTTCCCCAGCCTTGAGAGTCTTTCCACTAGTACTAGGTTTTCTCTTCTTTGGAGTAGTTGGTGGGAGTTTATTAGTCTGAAATGGTACGAACATAAGTTAGATCTCGAGCATGAGCGAAAGCCTATTTCGAAATACCCGAATAAATTGTTTACCTTTGGGGCTGGAGCGATTGTTTGAGACGGAGTAGTTGTTGGAATTGAAGAAATGGTTGGAGTTGGAGTTGGGGCAATAGTGTTTGTTGTTGTTGTTGTTGCAGGAGTGATTGTTGGAGTTGCTTTGGGCACATTGGCATTAGCTTCGATAGTTGTCTGAGAACTACTTCCTTCCTTGGTCTTTGATGCAACAGTCTTTATTCTGATAGCTGAAAAATGAAACACATAAGACAGAATGTTAAAATAAAGTAAGAAAGACTTATTTGGGATTTCCCAAGCATTCGCACCTGCGCCTTCATTTGAAAGAATCGACATGGCAGAAAGGTCATAGCGAAGATGCCCTGGGAAATTATGGAGCCAGTGTCGAGCCCATGTCACAGTCTCAGATGGCTTTAGTTTCCTTTGAGATTTGTATTTGAACATCTCTTTGCAAGTCAACCACCAAGGGTATGGAGGAAACCAAGCCAGAGCCAGTTCTGAGGTAGGTAGGCTGGGAAACTTAGGTGGATGCATTTCGAATGCCAACCTATACCTATCCTCAGGTGACAGTCCTGAAGGAAGTCTGAACTTAGAGATTTTTTCTGTAAACTTTTCCTTCAAGGTTTGGGATGCTCGATATACTATGGACTCCAAGCGAGTAGGATCATAAGTTGTTTCGAAGTAAGTTTGAAAAGCTTTGATTTCTTGAGCGTGAGTGAATATACCTTTCTTTTTATGTACCTGCACATCGAATGCAGCAGTTAGTTTCTCTTCGATAATAAGAGTGTCAAACATACAAGACTGGTAGAATCTACTCCACCAATCCAGAAAACCTTTGGATGCAAAATAAGATGGTTCGAAAGAGATCAATTTAAATTGGGCAAAATCCTGATATTGTTCTTGCTGAAGTTTGGCTTCTCTAGCCTTGAAAGTTCGACCAGAGGTAATGGAGTCATGAGTCTGAAAGAGTGGTTCAGGAATCAGTTGGCATAAACCAAATTGTCTCGAGACAAAGTTGGGTTGGTAGGCGAATAGAAGGATTTGATTCTTGGTTGGAGTGATTCTTGAAGAAATTAGTCTTGGGAGCAAAAAGGCTTTCCAGATGTCTTGGATTTCTTTAGTCTTGGCAGCTTCCGAAAAAGGCATAGTAAACCATGATGGTCCATAATTCTTCGAAGCGAAAGGCGCCATAGTTTCTTCGAACTTATGCTTCTTAGAAAAGAGCATAATGTATTGAGAGAATAGAATATGGAAATCAGCCTTGTCATCACTTGGAGTTAGTTTCCTTAACCTCGTGCCCTCAATATTTCGATCCATCACTTTTGGGTCTTACTCAACAATGGTGTCAACAGTAGAAAGTGAAGATTCGAACATGGCATTAAGCCATAGCTGAAGCAACCAGAAAGGACCAGCTAGCAAGATATTCTTAGGAGTATGGGATTTTAAGCTCGAAACAGCTGACCTCAAACTTTCATATAGGTCAACTAATAGGAGTTCACTTAAGTTAATCCTCCTATTTTCATGTAAATCCCTTGCTAGAGGGATGAACCTGCTAGCCACTTGAAGCGATCTACTGCAGAAGACGTATCTTGATAGCCAGAGGGTGAGGAAAGCAATGTGTTCAACATCAGAAACACTACCACCTTCAGTGTGATAATGGCTGATAAACTTGGAAAAGCTAGCTAACTTGATGTCGAAGTCAATTATGCTCGAATGCTCCTCAGAATCAGGAATGTATGTTTCTCCTAGTGGTGATAATCCAGTAATGGCAGCTATATCAAAAAATGTAGGGGTGATCATTCCTCCTGGAAGATGAAAAGTGTTGTAGGTACTATCCCAGAAGTACATGGATGCAAATAGTAGAGGATGGCTGTAGGTAAAGCCTAGTTTCGATAATTTGATAAGGTTGTAAATACCTAATTCCTCCCACTGATGGGCTTTCTTAACCTCTACTTTAGCAAACCAGTTCTGGTACGCTACATCAACAGTAGGACAGGATCGAAATGGTTTAAAATTGCTTTTCACATAGTCCAAAATGAAAGGGTCCTTTGGGGGAGCCATGGGGGTCTCTATGTCTTTTGAAACTGAGGGTTTATTCACATTATCAGTGTCTAATATAGGGTTTTCCATTGTGTTGAACAAAGGTTTATAATCATAACAGACAGGAAATATGGTTCTAGTATCCTTCAGGATCTCAAAAACTGTGAGAGGGCCCATTAGGGCAAATCTCTTTCCAGAGGCATTGGTTGGGATTAATACCTGGGAAGCGTATAGGAGTTCTTGTTCTTTCGAGATGCCTTGAGGAATGAGTACCGATTGGCCTTGGTGAGTGTCAACCTTGCTTTCCAGAATCACTCCAGTGTTCTTGGTCTTTTTCTTAGAAATCTTTTTCTGAGTTGTTGTTGTTGAAGACATTGTTGAAAGCTGTTAAGATTTTAGGGTTTTTCAGCAAAGAGAGAAGAAGAAAGGTTCAGTGTGGAAAAGAATAGAAAGACTAAGTCATTGGGTTTTATAGTAAGGAATTTGAAACGATCGTCAACTAAGGTCAGGATACATGGAGAACGTGGGTTGGATACAGGGTGAGGTGGCGTAAAGTAAGCATTGGAATTAAGCATGTTTAAAGATAATCATTGTCTTTAATAACCGCACCATACCGTGGTAATGTTTTGAAGCGGTTCGAAACCCAAGAGCCGTTGGATGATGTAATGGAAATCATACAGTGTCATAATTACTCGTGGTCACATCAAAATCTTGTGGATATATTTAAAATAAGTATTTCTAAAGAGATTCAAATACAGATTTTAAAGGGGCATTTTGTTGGTTGAAGATTTTGATATCTATGATTCGAATAGGAGTCACTGAGCTCGAAATGAAATGATGTTAGTATTCATTGGAATGAGGCAAATGCCATGATTTGAAATGAAAGAATCAGCTCTTCGAACAAATATATTGAAACTAGGAGTTTCGAGTAGCGAATATGATGATATATATAGAAGGAGCTTCGAAGTGATAGTAGCGTGGAGTTGAGTAGTGAGTTCGAATCGAAAGGCAGTTCAGATATTTGAAATTCAAACGTGAGCGGGATAAATGGAAGTTAGAAAATGCGCGCTGGAAACGGTTCGAAGACGTGGAAGCTAGATAAACACGCGTTTTGCATGGCTGAAACGTGGCAAGATTTCATAAGTCAGACCGTTATGGTCGAAATAGTATAAATAGAAGTCTTAGTGTTAGGATTTCGTGTGTCATATCTATTTTACTAAAATTCAGTAACATTCAAAATACCACATGGATAGGGAAACGAATGCACGAATGATGTACGTATGATTGCACTACTTTTATCTTTCAATAATGTATCTTTATCTTTCCAGTTTACCTTTATCTTACATCAATGTCATTTAAAATCGTTTACGTTCAAAGTCATTTAACTTTCTTTGCATTTACACGCTTTTCTTTCATTTCGAAACTCTTTACTTTTCTGAAACTGTTACTTTAATGTTCTTATTTTCCAGAAAGCTTTTACATACTTGCCTTTAAATCCCTGTCTATTACACTTCATGCTTTATTTTGAAAGTTTTTTACATTCAAGAAATCCTTTAAGCATTCCTGCACTTACATACTTTCTACAAATTCGAAGTCTTTATGTCTTGTATGTTCAAATCATCTTTATATTGCTTCGTTTTATTACATTGTCAATTCATTAAATATCATAATCAGAATACACTTGAGACATATCTAAAAATAAGCTTTGGACGTTAGCCAACGTTTTAAGTTTATGCCAACGACCAATAACCCCATAGGATCAATCTAGTCGATCCTGCAAGTTACCAAAGGAATTGAACAACAATCATAACGCTTGTTTGATAGTTTGGAGGACTAGCGGTTGTTTCACCAGAAATCACTGTGAACAGTGCCACACCCTCATTATAGCAGCTTAAGTAAGTATTTATATGATAACACCTACTAACATACTTGATGAGATCATCCACCTTCTTATAAATTGCAGCCACAACATGTATGTAGGGATCCCGACCAAATCCTAAAATTTGCATGAACAACTTCCTTTTCCTAAGTCTACAACAAAACGACCTGTTGTGATAAAGCCACTGGTGTGAGATTAAGTTTGAACATTCACATTTCTTGACACAACTCCAATGTTGGCTTCTTCTTCAAGTTCTCCATCAGAATCTTGCATTCTCTCCTCTTCATTATCCTCAAAGTGAATAACATCCACAAAATCGTCACTTGGTTCATGGTCCTCATCATTATGTCCCTTATCATTTTCATGCCCCTTTTGTCTCTCCCTAAGCCTCTCCATATAGGTTAACTCACTTTTATTTATTTTGGACTCGTGTAAATTTGCACATCAAAATTCATGTTCAGATCATACATAGCCAAGGTAGAAGCATTTTCATCATTACAGACCGGTTTAAGATCTTTCTCAAAAGAATCACTTTCATGCTTCCACCATATTTTCACTTCATCTACATTAAATATAGAGTCCACCCCTTTAATAAGGCCACGAGCCTCAAAGACAAACTAGATATTTTTGTCTTGCCCACTAAATGCGAAAATGTCCCGAGCATTGTACTTAATATTTGGGTCTTTTACAAAAGGCCCCTTAGTAAAAAACACAATCTTGAATGCACTCATCCTATAAACAGGGTAACTTAGACATTAACAAAAAAGTGGTCCAGAAATTCTATTAACACTAAACAATGCAAAATAACACAATGGTCCTCCCAACACAAACAAGCAACAAAATATAACCTTGTCGGGCAACTGGGTACCATAAAAGTAAAAAAAAACAATAACTCATCTGACTTAGGACCACAACTGCGGATTATGTGATGGAAGAATGAAATTTGCAAGTCACTTCAAACGAAGAAGACGATAGAGTCAAAGGAACAAGAGGGAGAATTTAGGGTTACTTATGGTATCAATTTGGTATTTATGGATCACAAGTTTTTTAAT
Organism: Vicia sativa; assembly: GCA_021764765.1. Classification (NCBI taxonomy): domain Eukaryota; kingdom Viridiplantae; phylum Streptophyta; class Magnoliopsida; order Fabales; family Fabaceae; genus Vicia; species Vicia sativa. Next base: position 83,578,992 of record CM038795.1, read on the forward strand.
TAGTCATATGCCACGTCCGGATTGAATAAGTATATAATAGCCTTTAAAAAATAATGTTAAATGACTTTATATTACAAGTGTCATGCCACGTAAGCCGTCGATAGCTCCATTTGACGTCAGAGACTAATATCGTGGATGTAAAATTTTAGAGGAACGATTTATTAAAGAAAATATTTAGAGAAACTAAACTTAAAACTGCAATATTTAGAGGGACCAAAAATATATTTAACCCTTAAAAATATATACAAATTAATATTTATGTATCAATAATTTTTTATACATGTATCTAAAGAAACATATCTAAAGAAATTTTCAACTTTTTTGGTTAGTTTAAATTATACCTTAATCAATATTTATTTGTCCTCAATGTGTATTACATAGATTAATTCCTTAAATAAAAAAAGATTATGATATAAAAACACTAATTATATGAATAAAATAAGACAGAGACCAAAATTGTATTAATTAAAAATAAAATTTATTATTATAAATATAAAGTTGATTATAAAATTTATTATTATAAATAAAACTTAATTAATTTAATATTATTTAAAATATTAATTAATTTATTTTAAATTTGAATAAAATTAAAAAAATATTTTGTGAAATTGGACAATTCTTAGTAACTATAGACACAATTACTTTCCATCTAATAGGTCAGTATTAAAAAAAAATTTATTCTATTTTAATTTATAATTTATATTATTTGAGTTACAAAAATTTTATATTCAAATGTAAAAAAAATTCTTATTTGCATAATCATAAGAAGGAGTTATGGTGCAATGTACCGAGGAATAGATACAAAGTTTCGCATGCACACAACATTAGTATCAAGAACACATATTCTAATTTGTGGAAGGATATTGTCAAAACACAATAATTAATGAGTCTCATTGGTAATTAGAGTATAGGCAATGTTGTTGCAACTCGGGTCTGGTTAGATTGCTGGATAAAGCCTGCTATAGTTATTTAGGAGCTGGATGTGGTGATTCCTAATGGATGCTTACAGACGAGATTGTACAAACTGGTTACGAACAAAGACAACTGGAATTGGCGTGAACTTGTGCAATGGCTTCAAGTTGGTATTTTATAGAATTATGGCAATTTTGCCACCGCGAATGAAGTACGGGAAGAATGGACTGTTGATAGCAGGGTTCAGTACATCACTTCTCAGTAAGTACGTGTTATTAAAATATTACTAAGGTGTTGGAATAATCGTATTGCATCCAATTTTCCTTTAAGTTCTAAAGGTCTTGGCAATGCTAGCTGTCAACTGTGTGGTTGTGTTATGGAAACTACATTACATTCCTTGAGGGATTGCAGTGTAGCAATGCAAATCTGGGCCAACAAGGTTCCTAACAATATTATTAATGTCTTCTATAGTGCGGATCTTCATGAGTGGATTAATGCAATCTTAACACTACCACAAAGTGGGCTAGATATCGCTGGGCAGGGTCGGCTCTGGGCCACGACAAGCAATTGTTTTAAAAACCAGATCAGAAGTCGAATTGATAAAACTTTTTATTCAAGGTTCATTTGGTTCAACCGGTTAAACCTATAATCAAACCGTTTATAAAATAAATTAACAATATAAAGTTAAATTTTATAGATAAGTCATATGTTCACAAATTAATAAAATAGATATTTTAAAAATCTATTGCAAAAATAATATCATGAGATCAATGATACACATAATTACACAATATAATGATACACTTAATAGAAACAAAACTATAACATATTGTTATAACTTAAAAATTTGTGTTGCTCTTTTGTTTCTTTTGTGTTAAACAAAAGTTTCTTTTACGTGAAAGAAAATGTCTTAAGTGTTGATGCTAACATAATAATTATTTTCAATTTTTAATAAAAAAATTAAAATTGGCCAATAACAATCATTTCATTGAACTAACCAAGTTTATAAAATTAGCTCAGGTTCTTTGGTTCAATTGATTTTGAACGGTTCAATATGAGTTTTTCAATTTTACTACGATTTTGGCGCACCCGTGATTCTACAAGGTTGATCGGACCAGAGTCATCTAGGATTCTTAGTCCAACTGGTTGAATAGGACGGTTTGATCCGATCTTTAAAATATTACTATTAGCAAAATATCTAATTTTAATTAATAATTATATTTATTTGAAACACAAAATTATTATTTTTTTATATGTTAAGATTTCTCTTTTTTTTACATACCAATATCAACAAATACCTATTTTGTTTTTCATTTTAAAATACCTATCGTATTTTCTATGGAAAATGCTTCAGAGTAAAAGAGTTGATATATAATACTACGAATAGTTTATAGTCCTCTGATCTAATTTATAATACCAAAGGTTTTAATCTTTCCCATGTATTTAATTATAGAAGTAAAGAGTTGATATATAATATCATAACTTTTAGTATCTCTTTTTTTTCTTCTTCTTTTCATTTATTTAATTAAGCAATAATTTATGTGATTGGTTGGAATTCATGGGAAAATTATTCGTGACTTCTCTTATTTTTATATGTCAAAATTTCTCTATTTTTGAATTTTTTATATAATTATTTAACACAATTGAATTTGTTTATTTATTTTATAATTAAAAGACTCATTTTAAATTTACATGTATGTTAAAATAAAATTTATATTATATTATGTTATACTAAATAAATTTATCTATGCAGATGTATAAATATTTTATTAATTATTATAATATTGATGAAATATTTTTTTAAATATTATTTTATATTTATAATATCAAATTTTATTTAATGTGTACAATTATTTGAAATTATTAGATTATATTTGAACTGACAATAAGAATAAAGTTTTGGAGATTATGATTATAAAATACCATATAAATTTATGTGTATTTTAAATTTAAAAATATAGTTTTAAGTTTTATTTTTCTATGGACCAAACATTATTAATTAATTAATAAATATTGGAAGGGGAAGTATAATGTTTAGAATTTCAACCCTAATATCTATCCAATCAAACCATTAGGCAGTGACTACGAATACTAATTTAAAACAAGTAAATTTAGTAGAATATCATTGCTTTTTCTTTAAAGATTTTTTTCTGTATTTTTTTAATTTAAATAAAAAATAGTAATTAGTAAATTAAAAATAAATACAAAATAAGATTAATATGTATGCACATATAATGTTTTTACATATACATCAAATAAGATGATTATATTATAAAATATTTTAATTTAGTTTAAAAAATATTTCAACTAATCTCTATTTGATATGATTTCATTAGATTTATCGCATATATAAAAAAGATTTTATATCATTAGTACATAAATATTAATCACATATAAAATTATCTTAATAAAATATTTACAAATTTTATATGGAAACTTATAGTCTCAAAGTTAGAAAATTTATATCACAAAATCTTCAAAAAAATAATAATATTATTTTACTAAATATTTATGGAATTTTATTGTCACATAAACTTTCCCTCTTCACATATCAATTCAAATAAAATCTAATAATTTTAAATAATATGTTATAAAGCAAAATTATTTTAAATAAGATAATTTTCACAAATATAATATTGCCACAAAAATTATCTATTTGGTAGGTCACATTAATTATACATTATTTTAATTTTATCATATGATTAATATACACGTCACTCTAAATTTAATATTTATTTTATAATTTATATTTATGATATGGATCATTACTTTCTTTAAAAATAACACGGTGAAATCTATATTATATACATTTAGTTTTTATTTTATTTTGTATAAAATGAACAATTAAGTAATACATTATGAAATATAGAGATTACTTTTTTTATTTATAATTAAAATAATTACTTTCTCCCTTTCAAATCGTATGTCATTACATAAAAATATATACTATATTTTAAATTGCATTTTATTTTATAATATTAATAGATTATTACTAGAATATGAATGTTTATCTTTATTTTGATTTTTATTATTTCTTACTTTATTTGTTTAATTTATTTTTTATGTAAAATAGTTAATGTTTATAAATTAATAACTAATAAAAAATAATTTTATAAAATAGTTCATATTTAATATTTTCTAGAAAATATTAATAATTTAAATTTAAATTTATATAAAATTAATAAAATGATATATGGTTTAGAACACATAAAATATTTAAAATATTTCAAGTTAGAAATCACAATGCACCTCAATTTTCCATATGTCTTAAAGTTAATACAATTTGGCCGCTACCAAATTGTTTTGCTATAGATATTTTTTATTTATTGATTGAAGGTATATAGGTCCAATTAGTTTTATCTTAATTTTTTTAATATGTTTAAAAAATAATTTTTATAAAAGAATGTTTGAAAATATTAAAAACTGTTTTTTATTTTTTATTTTTGAAATTAAATCTAATTTTGACATACCGTATCATACATAAATATACATTGTTGAAGATTCTATATATAAATATACATTGTTGAAGATTCTATATATTATAGAAGATTAAAACATATTCGAAATTATAATTTTTTAAAAAAATACATCTTTACATTTTTTTTGAAAAGTTATTTAAAATAGTTTTAAATTAGCTGATTTTTTAAATTTAGTATCCAAAAATAATTATACTAAAAGGATAAATATTTAAATAAGTTTTAAAAATAATTATTTATACCAATTTCTTATGATTTTTTTTTGAATTCTTTATAAAATCTTATTAAAAATTATTTAATAACAAAAGAAATCATATATTTATTATTTATTGTTTGAATTTATATAATCTAATATGGCAATGGATTGTGTAGTAGATTAATTGTATTTAAAAAAGTGATATTACCACAAAGATATATTTTTCCTATTTAGCTTAAAAGAAAAAGAAAAAGGTAAATAAAGAAAGACATCAATATTGCCAGGCAGCTACCAGCCTTGATAAGATAAGCATTTGTACTTTCATTTCCATTTTGACTCATCTTTACAAATTACAACTAAGCATACATTGTATACACTTTCTTACTTTTTATTTTTTATTATTATTAAAAATAATTATAGTCAAATCATTCTTCTTTTACTCACTTTTTATTTATTACACATTACATTGATGAATAAATAAATAAGTATATACTTGTCATTATTAAACAATTAGTTAATTAATCCAATCGGAGCAACGTCCCTCTCTCCGGCGTCGCTCCCAATCGGAATGTTCATCTTCTTTCTCTAGGGTTTGCTTTCTCCGATCATCCTTTCGCTGAGATGTCGCGCCAGTCCACAGGTTCCGCTTTCACCAAATCCAAGACCCTCGACAATAAATATGTATGCCGTTTTTACCCTTCACTCTCATTCTCCGTCAATCTCAATCAATTTTTCTTGTAACTGAAATCAAATGAACCTCTTAGATTATTGCTCTGTAAATTCTTAAATTGAGCATTGAAATTCAATTACTGGAAGCTTTAGGTTGGTTTTGTTGTTCAAGTTGCAGAAATTTTGGCGCCACTTTTACTTAACGCCGAGTTTGCTAGTGTAGTAGTTGAAACCTCTCGTATTTTACGGTGGTTTTGTGAGTAGTTGAACGCAAGCTGATGCTAGTGTAGCTAGCTATGAACAAGTGTCTGTCTCGGTTTCAAACACCGACACCGATACCGCCACACTTTTTCTCAGAGGTGTTGGTGCTACAGAGGTAGCTAGTAGCAGCATTTAGCAGGTGTAATGTGGAACGGTGGTAGGGATTAAAATTGATATAGGGATAGTGGTTTCAATAATGAAGTAAAGATGTTGAAGGTAGTCGTGATGTGCGCTGGAGGTCGGGAGTGCTCCTTCTGGATTGGATGGTGGAAGTTGCCCCTTTATTTTATTTTCAATCGTGGAATGGAATGTTAAATGATTTTGATTTTTTATCTATTTTTATTACTGTTGATTGATCTTTTTAGTTAAACTTTTTAAGTGTTGAACTGAAGAGTGTGTATTAGGGAATGCAGTTGGAAGGATTGATTGTATTTGTAATTCATGAGTACGACTATCACTTGCAAATATTTAGTTTTTATCCTGTGTTGTTTTTATTTTGAAATTTGAAATTGCATATGGGATTAGCTTGTTTAGTAGCATAATTTTTGAATGACTGATTGCCTTGGAGCAGATGCTGGGAGATGAGATTGGGAAAGGAGCTTATGGTCGAGTTTACAAAGGTTTGGACCTGGAGAATGGAGATTTTGTTGCAATTAAGCAAGTTTCTTTGGAGAATATTGCCCAGGAGGATCTCAACATCATCATGGTATACACTGCATTTTAATATCTATTTTCTTTCTAAATTTTAAGGTAGCTATACATTATATATGGTTAGGTTCTGAATCTGGTGACATACTCAGGGTGGAGTTGATTTTGGTTCTAATTGAAATGGGACATACTAGGGTTTTGCAATTAAAGTGAGATTACTAGGAGTTATGTGCAAACTGTATGAAATTTGAAAACCCTAAAGTGTTAGGGCCTGCAAAATCCCAAACTTACTTAGTTCTTGGAGTTATTTGCAACAGATTGACTCCATTAAAATATCATCATTAGTGTCATACTCATTGGTAATTCCACTTACACGGTCCTTTGTTAGTTCACTACTTTCTATGCCGGGCTTTTTGAAGCACACTTAAATTCCAAAAAATTATTTGCAACCGATAAAACAACTAGCACACTTATATTGTTGCTTTTGTTGTAATGCATATTTTCTAACCACTGATTTGGGTGTTTACACGTGACTATACTGTTATTGGATGGATGCTTAAATGTTACCAGCAAGAGATTGATTTGTTAAAGGTAATTCTTTTCATCAATGTCAGATTTGTACTACATTATCGGTTGATTTTTCTTTTGCTTAATAGCTCTTAGGGGGCAAACTTGGGTGGCTGTATTATCGTAGAATGTAATGGCCGTAATATGGGTGAGCTTATTATATGATATACTTGTTGGGGAGATCGGGGCAACATCCACAATTGATGTGCGACTAACCTTGAACACAATTCCCATATCCTATACTTGCACCGCTGTTATTACCAACAAAACAAACCTTCTGGCTGCGCTGCCTTAAAGACTTCCGATAGTAGGATTCAAACTCTAGGATATACTTCCGCTCCTTCTCTTATGGTCACACCTTCTCTTATGGTCACAAAGCATTGATCCATTGCTCTCGATACTCTCCCTGTCACCCCAGGGAGTAATATCATAGCATGTCAATGCTACCCACCATTTATATCCATGCACCAAGTTCAATGCTTTTGGGTGTGAGGAGATGTTTTAGGAAAACCCACGTCATACATTAAACGATACAAGCCTAATTTGAGTTTATATAGAGTGACACCACTCACTTTATAGGCTGATTTTGTTAGGATGAATTTGATCCAATATAAAATTCTAATAGATACCATGTTTTTTAAATGATGATTATTTTGCAGAATTTGAACCACAAAAACATTGTAAAGTATCTTGGATCTTTGAAAACAAAAAGTCACCTGCATATAGTACTTGAGTAAGTGAACTCAACTCTTTCACAATGTTATATAAGATTTAATCATGGATTTAATCATGGATTTAATCATAGCATCATTTGAAGGGTATTTATAGTAGTTAATGGATTTTGTATCATATTATTTCCAATTTTGTAGGTATGTGGAGAACGGCTCACTTGCAAATATTATCAAGCCAAATAAATTTGGACCCTTTCCAGAGTCATTGGTTGCAGTTTATATTGCCCAGGTTTGTAGGCTTAACTGTTCATCGAAGTATTTCTAAGATCTGGCTGGTTTTTGAATTTCTTGCTAAAGTGTTATATGATGTGAAAGGTGTTGGAAGGCTTGGTTTACCTACACGAGCAAGGTGTTATCCATCGTGATATTAAGGGTGCAAATATATTGACAACTAAAGAGGTAACTTTTCTTATGGTCCTGTCTATGAAACATGGACACCGAGATACAACACAGACACAAACACTCCTACATTGATAATGTAAAAAATATAGGACAGTGACACTGCTACATATATCGAAGTATTTGAGTTTTATTTATTCATCTATTATTTAAAGATTTAAAAATATTTTAATCAAAATTAATATCTTTAACTTTTTATTGATAACATTGATTTAAAAATATTTTAATCAAAATTAATATCTTTAACTTTTTATTGATAACATTGTTTCGTTACATGTTTAATCTTTTTAGATGTGTGAAATTTGTTCAAGAAATGTATAAGGTGTGTTGAAGTAAAGAAAAAAACATTTTTTTATTTATGAAACACATGTTGTATAAATGTCATACGAGTGTTAGACACCAATTCAAAGAATGTCGAATCAAAGAAAAATATCTTTTTAGGTGACACTTGTCTGAATTTTCTGACACTTATTTGGCTCGTGTTGTATGGGTGTCAGACACCGTGACACGCCTCTTTCTAGAGGTGTCTGTGCTTCATAGGATTCTATTGCATATGGGCTTTGCATAATCACAAATTCAACATGGTATCTAGAGTTTGTTTCAATCCTCCTTGAATTATTCGTTCTTTTTTTTTTTCAGTTCCCAAAATAAACAAATATTTAGGATGTGTGTGTTTTAATTTTTTTAGTGCTAAGTTCTTTTGAAGGAACGATCTTTCTGTTGAATTGCTAAATTGTTCTCGACATATCGTCTCCAACTTTTGTGTGCATGAAGATCAAGATTGACTAATATAATGCTTCAATTGATTCTCTCACTATTGGTTCATGTGTTGGTCATGCATATCACGCCCATCTCTCGTGATTTTGATTTCTTTTGATTTCTTGTTTGTTTGTTTTCGTCTAGTAATTAGTATAATTATGTTTGATTAGTTTGGCTTTGTTCTTATGTTTGGTTGATCTCCACTCATCGACTCTTCTATTTGATTACTCTTCTCCCTATTGGTTCTTTATTTGGTTGCTTTTGTCTTCATTGATTCTTATGCTTGGTTTCTCCTCCCAGTATTGGTTATTCTGTTTGAATTTGATTGATTTGATTTGGATTAGATTTGGATTGGATTATATTGATTTGATTTGACCTGATTTGTTCAGTTTGATTTAGTTCGTTTTGCTATGTTTGGTTCAATTTGGATTAGTTCTGTTTGGTTTGGTTAGTTTGGATTGAATCGAATTGAATTGGTTTGGTTCGATTTGAACAGACTTGACCCAGTTTGGTTTAGTTCGTTTCAGCATGTTTGGTTCAAATTGTTTTGATATGGTATGATTGATTTGATTCAAATTGGTATGGTTCAATTTATATTAATTAAGTTTGGTTTGATTTGGACTAAATTGGTTTGATTTGATCTAATTTGATTCAGTTTGGTTTAGTTCGTTTCATTTTGATTCGATTCAAACTAATTTGGTTTGATTTGACTTGTTGGTTTTGTTTGCTCCCTCTCTTTGGATGCCCTAATTTGATTCAGTTTGGTTTAGTTCGTATCATTTTGATTCGATTCAAACTAATTTGGTTTGATTTGACTTGTTGGTTTTGTTTGTTCCCTCTCTTTGGATGCCCTAATTTGATTCGATTCAAACTAATTTGGTTTCTCTTAATGATGATTTTTTTATTGGCTGCTGTTTCCGTTGGTTATGATATTAGTTAGTGTTAGAGGGAGTTAATAGTAGGAGCATTGATATAAAGTTGAGGAACAAACACCCTTGTGAGAAACACACCACTTGTCCACGTAAAACCGTAAAGTGATAGGTGAGTGGGTTCTCCCACTTATATATGCTTAAGTTTCCACATTCCTATCCAATGTGAGACTATTTCTTCACTTACTCACACTTGCTATATTATTCCAACAGTTAGTTTGGTTTGATCGCTTATTTTTAAGGTTAATTTGTAACAAACTTTAAAGCTTAGTAAGCTTCAACTTGAAGGGGTGTGTTAGAATACTATAAAATATATTATAATATATATTTTTTATTAATTTAAAGAATCTTAGAGGATCTCTTAGTATCATATTTGATTATTATTATTATTATTATTATTATTATTATTATTATTATTATTATTATTATTATTATTATTATTATTATTATTATTATTATTATTATTATCATCAAGATTTATTGTTAATTTACGATTGAGTCTATATATCCTTATAAATAGGGATTAATATTGAGTCTTTTGTATTAAGTCAATAGTAACCATCAATAATATTTTTCTCTCATCTTTTACACATAATCACAAATTTAATATGGTATCAGAGCCTCGTTTAAGATCTGGTAGGCCACCTATTATCAAGTTTCTGCAATAGGACCATCCACCATTTATTTCCATAGATGAAGTCCTGGCGTCCTGGGTGTGTTAAGAGTTTCACATTGGACAATATATGGCCTGAATATGTGTTTATAAGTGGGTGCAATCTTCACCCTATAAGCCGGTCTTGTAGGGTTGAGTTAGTCCGAATCACACTTTCTTTAACAGTTGTGTACGTGTAAATTGGTTTCGTTACAATGTCTAGGTATATCTTAAGTTATATTTGCTCATAGATCATACAGTTTCTGCTTTTGTTTGTACTCAATTAATTGTATCTGGATGTAGATGGCTGTTCTTTGTGATCTAAAATCACTGTTTAGCCATGTTGAGCACTGGAGTGTGGATTTTCAGTGTAGTTATATTTTGAATCTTTATGTGAAAAAAAACATCTGTATAATCCTCTCACTTTTTTCTGTATGCTTCTTACTAAATCTTGTTTGTGTTGATATTCTGTTTCTCCTTTCGTTGTCGTTGTTGGAGATTTCTTATCCCTTATTAGAGGATAAGGTTCAAGTTCAACTAACAACCAGTTAGCTGAAATCCTCCTACTTAAGTTTAAATCAACCCTCCACGATATCCTTACTGTACTCCTCCCTCTGTTTAACTAACTCCTAAATATTAGGAACTAACTGACGGAAATTCCTAAATATTAGAAACTAACTAACGGAAAAATAGTTAGAATTACGAGCTTCTATCTTTTCTATAAATAGATATATCACTATGCAATTGTAACATAATTCATAATATTGAAAATAGAGAAATAATCGGTTAGAGTTTTTCTTCACTCTCTTCTTGAATCCATGAGATTCATAGAAGTCCAACATCTCTCAACCTTTTATAATTATCTGTGATAAATTATTTGTTTATGAAAATATGAATAACTTTTTGCGTCAAATCGCTTTATGTTTGCATTATAGTGTCACCACAGGCTTCCTTTCACATCACTAGTAGTCTCACCTGATTTTTACATACTCTAGATTTTTATCCTCTCTTTGTTTTAGACTAGAAAATTTGCATTAAAGTTCTCATACTTCTTAATTTCCTCTTTCAGGGTCTTGTAAAACTTGCTGATTTTGGCGTTGCAACAAAATTAACAGAGGCCGATGTTAATACTCATTCCGTTGTTGGAACACCATACTGGATGGCACCAGAGGTATTAATTGTTGATATTATTCTGCTAAATAATTTGATTAGAGCTTATGATCATTATCTTATTTAAACTGTCTTTTAGGACTAGGACCACTCTGGTATCTGAAAAGATTAGATTACATCTTTATTTCAGTTTTTAATAACTTTGCCTCACTTTTCAGTTTGTGATTTTAGGAGAAATTTGAATATTATCCTAGATGTACTTTGTTCAGTGTATATGTAGAAAAATGTTTTAAGTGTATTTCAATAATATGTTACAATATAATAGCTAATTTATTTAAATAGAACATATTCTAAATTTAATTGATTTTGTTTAATAGACCACGTACTACAATATAAAGATAAGCATAAATATTACTATTACATTTAATAAATCAACAATGCTCCTCAAGCTGATTGTGAAAACTGAATATTGTATATATTGGTATGAATAATGTACAAGTGCTAATTTCTTTATATACACTATTCTAACCTAATTGGCGTAACTATTAAAAGTCCGATTACAATTTACCTAGCAATAGTAAAAGTCAATTTATTTACAATTCTCCGCCTCAAGTTGGGGATTTGATATTTATCATTCCTAATTTAGAAACAATTCTTTTAAAGTTATAGGTGTTCAACTCTTTAGTTAGATGATGTGCAAGAATAAAATGTCTAGCAACTTCAATATGTTTGGTTTTATCATGCTGCACCAGATTATAAGCTATGCTACTAGCAAACTTATTATTACAATGAAGTTTTATTGGTTCGTCAAGTCTTCTAAGGTCATTTTCAACCTAGTAATTTGCATATCCTTTATGTCCTTTCCCTAAACTCTGCTATTGGACTAGATTTGGATACCACACTTTGTTTTTACCCCTTTCAAGTCACAAGATTCCCGTTCAATATTATGTAGTTGATCTCTTATCCATTATTGACCTTGCATAATCGACACCAGTATATGCTTCATGACACACACTTCCATTCTGTTCGAACAAAATTCCTCTACATGGAGTTTTTTCAAATATCGCACAATTCAGAGCGTAGCTTGTAAATGAATTTCCTTTGGATGATGCATGAATTGGCGGACTAAGCTTATAACTAAAGCAACATCGGGTCTAGTAAGCGATAGATATATATGTTTTTTGAACTAATCTTAACACGTTCTTATCAACCACAACATCTTTTGCGTTCTCTTGCTTTACACTAGGATCAATTGGTGTACTTGGATCAATTGGACTAATCTTGCTTTACACTTGGATCAATTGGTCTCCTTCACTTTGTTTGAACCTCAAACCTACAACAACTTTAATGAATCTTTCAAACCATGCTCGTAGTGATTGCTTTAGTCCATATAAACTTTCACATGGGATAAGGGGAACTTTGTTAAACGATTCTCCCATTGCTTGACAATAAAAAAAACTTATTTTTCACTGACGAAAAATATCGGTAGACAAATCTGAAACCATAACAAAAAAATTGAGTAAGGCGTTGAAGCAGAATATCACGCGAACCAAAGAAAACCAGGGTTGTTTGAACTGTAGCACGACAACGTGTGGGCTTCACGCGCGGGAATGTTGGCGGCACGTGAGGGCACATGTCAGGCTTTCTGGCGGCGATTTTTCGAGGACGGGCCGGATCAAAGGCAACTAATCCTCTGGTGTGGTTGGTTTGTCGAAATGCCGACGTGAACAATAGTGGTGGCAACTGTAGTACGGTGGTCGCCGGAAAAAATTTGACAAGTGAGGCAAACCGGAGTGATGACACGGTTTGCAAAAGAAAATTTCTCACCGGAAGACAGTGGGTTAACCAGGTAACGTACGGTGGAGATTTCTCTCTTAGTAGGCTCTGATACCATGTGAAGAAATGTTTCGGGCCTAACTCAACTCTATAAAACCTGCTTATAGAGGGAGGTTTGCCCCCACTTATAAGGACATGTTCTGGCCATATATTGTCCGATGTGAGACTCTTAACACACCCCCTCTCGCCCAGGACTAGACAACTGGAGCGTGAAAATAAATGGTTGGTGGCTCGATAGCTGAAATCATAGTTGGTGGCCCACCGGTTCTTAAACGAGACTCTGATACCATATGAAATATCAGAAGCTAAGAGACATTTGATAAACCGTATGACTGAATAGCATTACAGGAATTGCATTATATAGGGAATTATACAACTTATTCCATTAATTACAGTGGGAATATCCTATTCTATTCTAGAATGTACTAAGGAATATTCTATAGAATATATATATTGCTCCAACATCAATTGTTTCATTCTTCGCCAAGTTCTGACCGGTATCTTCCTTTGCCTTTGCTTCTGACCAACAAGTTTATCCCACGAAACAATTGTAGTACTCTTCAGCCTGATCGCCACAATCTTAACTTGCTTGTTCTCAGGAACACCCATAACGTCGAAGAACCTGTAAATGTCGATCTGCCAATCTAGTAATTCCTCCGCTCTCGTCGTTCCATAGAATGATGGAATATATCGTCCCATGATCACTTACCTCTTCCTTGTAGGATTCTTCATCTTTGGAACTCGAATTTTCAGCAATAACATTAATAGCACGATGATTGTTTCCACCCTGTGGAACCCTAACCTGTTATCTCCGTTGATTTCTGTTATTGTTGCCGTTTTTCACCTGATTTGCTAAAGTCACCATCTGTCCAGTCAAAGCAGTTAAAGCCGCGGCAAAAGCCGCAAGATCTGCTCTGGTTGCCGGTTGATCCGCCATGGTTGTCTAGCTTTGAAAAGAGCAGGAGAAACTATATTAAAAAAATAGAGAGAACTGGTATATTTTATTCTCCAACAATAACTGGTATAAATAGGGAGATTACAATTTCTTGATCTCTTTAATTTTTAGGAGAGATATTATAATAAAAAGACTAAATATAAAAATGGAATAAATAGGGAGATTATATAGTTACAACAACACTATTTGTTAAAAGATGGAATCCATAGCAAAAGGAAAATAGAGAGAGTAAGAGAGAAAGAGAGAGAAGAGTGTAATTCTGTTATTACATGAATGAATCTGTTACAGGGGTTTATATAGTTGGTTAATACACCAACTGTTAACAGCATTAATAACATAATTCTGTTATTGATGGAAGAGTACTAAACTACCCTTAGATATAAACTAGTATCTTCAATATTCCTCCCTCAAGTTCAAAGTGGTTGATGAATTGACGACTTATCAAAAATCTGGCAGTACATAGAGGCTTAGTAAGTAAGTCTTCCCACTGACTGTGGGCTGGTATGTGTGATACAGTAAGGCTGTTATGAGAGAGAGCAACAACACTTAAATTGTGACAGAATTCTGGGAACTTGATACTGCACTTTAAGCTCAGTTAGCAAAGATTGGAGACACAATATCTCAGCTGTTGCATGGGCTAGGCTCCTGTATTCAGCTTCAGCACTAGACCTGGCAACCGGTGTTTGTTTCTTGGCCCACCAGGAGATTAGATTAGGCCCTAGAAAAATGCAGGCTCCAGAGGTGGACCTCCTATTATCAGGGTCAGAGACCCAATCTGCATCACAGAAACCAGTAATGGTGATGGGAGCAGTGGGAGAAGCAGGCACCAGAAGAATACCATGATGCAGGGTCCCTTGTAAATACCTCAGAATTCTTTTGACAGCCTTCCAGTGATCTTCAAGAGGGTTTGAGAGAAACTGACAGACTTTGTTTCCAGCAAAGGAGATTTCTGGCCTGGTTATGGTAGCATACTGTAGGGTCCCTACTATAGACCTGAACTTAGTAGGATCAGCAACATTTTCTGAACCAATTTTTGACAATTTTGTGCTGGATGCCATAGGAGATGCGATGCTCTTAGCAGCTGCCATGTTAGCCTTTATAAGGACATCTTTTAGATACTTTGTCTGTGACAGTAGAAGAGAATAGAGAGGGTAAGAGAGAAAGAGAGAGAAGAGTGTAATTCTGTTATTACATGAATGAATCTGTTACAGGGGTTTATATATTTGGTTAATACACCAACTGTTAATGGCATTAATAACAGAATTCTGTTATTAATGGAAGAGTACAAAACTACCCCTTGATATAAACTAGTATCTCTAATAATATTAAACCCATATTACTCTTTAAAGTCTATTATTTACGACATTAGGCATTTGTTTTTATGAAAAAGCAGTTTATTTGTTTAGCCGAGCATCTTGCTGACACTCTAGAACTTAATAAAGTGGACTGAATAAAAAAGTAACTTAAAATGAGATATATTGGGCTTGATTAGGGGCACAGATTGATAATTTTTTTTTTCAGGTTATAGAAATGTCTGGGGTTTGTGCAGCTTCTGACATTTGGAGTGTTGGCTGTACAGTTATTGAGCTTCTTACATGCGTGCCTCCTTATTATGATTTGCAGCCTATGCCAGCTCTTTTCCGAATTGTCCAGGTTTGCTTATGTGCTATCATTCACTGTTTCCTCAATATATGAAGGTTACCTGGGTTTCTTATAGAATTTGTCTCGATAGATGTTACATTTGATTCTACAGTTGTTGAGTTCATAACAAAAGCACTTTATGCTCGCACACAATCTCAATATGCTCAATTACACAATTATAATTTGATTTGCATCTCTTGACCTTTCTCTCAGGATGAACACCCTCCAATTCCTGATAGTCTTTCGCCTGACATTACTGATTTTCTGCATCAATGCTTTAAGAAGGTAAACTGAATCTCAACTATTTATGGAAATCTTTTTCTTAATGCATATGGCAACCATGTTGAGGATGTCAATTTTAGTTTCATGAATGCTATTGCATTATGTATATTTGGTCCTGGGTTCAAAGGAGGTGATTTTATCATTATTGTCCATGTAGTTTTCTAACTCTAGATTTGTAGGACAGGCAAGTTTGATACTTGTATTGATACAGACTTCGTGACTAAAACTTGTTTTATATACCACTTTGTTGCACACGTCAGGATGCCAGACAAAGACCTGATGCTAAAACGCTGTTGTCTCACCCCTGGATTCAAAACTGCAGACGTGCCCTGCAGTCTTCTCTTCGTCATAGTGGATCATTAAGGTAGACAGCATGGGATACTATTGCCATATTATATTATATATAATAGTTGAATAAAACCATATAAGTATTTTGTTTAACTTTGTAATCTGTCAAATCACATCATTGCTATTGAAATTGTACTCGTAATAAGTAATGTTGCCCTTCTATTTATTTTGATCGTTAAGATAGCTGTTCGGCTACCTGATTTTGTTCATGCTTTGTATTTCTAATCTTAAGCTTGAGAGAGTGTGTTAGGCTCCATATCCATTTCAAATCTAGCTTTTAAAGTTGAGCTAGGCCTACTCCTTGTTTAAGATGTCATCAGTCTATCATAGACTTGTCAATAGGCCATCCGTTTTTGTCTGTGTCGTGTCGCGGTGTCAGTGTCGGAGTCTGTGCTTCATTAACTTGTAGTGATACCTGCCAAATATTGATATTAATTTTGAAGATATATTTTCTCTAACTCAGGACATGGAATGTTATTTGGTTGTTGACCCATGTCATAGAGATTCAACAAAGTTTTATGTTGTCTGTCGAATGCCTAACACAACTGTCTCCTTTTATCCGGGTTTGGGATCAGTTATGCATCGCAAAGCTAACATAGGCAGGTAGAGGAATACCTAGGAATACTATAAGAGAAGTTATTAAGAAATATCTCGAGATTAACAATTTGGATAGGAGCATGGTTCTGGATAGAACATTATGACGAAAATTTATCCATGTAGCCGACCTCTTAGTGGGATAAGGCTTGGTTGTTGTTGTTGCGGAATGTCAATGGGTTTTTGGATGTATGCGCTGTTGGATTATTTTCTGTTTTCTTTAATAATTATTCTATGCTCCCATTTAATTTTATCTCAGTAATTGTTATACTTTTTTAGTTGAATGGTGCTACCTCTTGCAGAAATATAGAGGAAGATGATTCTGCAGATGGAAAAGTTTCTGGTGGTGATCGTAAGCTTGCAGGTGAAAACTCTTATGTGGAGAAACAGGTCAGTGTTCATGGGAAACTGCAAGGACATACTGTTCTCCCTTTTTTGCTGGTGCCAATAATTTTAATAATTGAAACTAGCCTTACACAATGAATCTATGTAGTTGGGTAATTGGATTGATATTTTTGTTTACTCTCAACTTCTATTTTGCATGCTGTAGGGCATTACGGCTGCTGATAGCAGCAGATCTCAAGAGGAAAGTGCCTCAGATTCTAATTTTCCCAATGAAAGAACTGATAAGGCGGATGATTTCTCATCGGATGAGGTTTTTACCTTAGCCATTCATGAGAAGTCCTTTCAACAAACTGGTTCTGTCAAACTCTCTCATGATGGAGAAGTGGGTAGTTCTGAGCCTACTGGTAATCATGAAATTTCCAATGCCAAAGAACTTCATGAAGTCACGATGAATGGAGAAGTTGGATCACCACAGTCAAGAGGAGTGGCTAATAAAGTTGGAGTAAAAGACAGTTCCATCAATAACGGCAAAAAATCATTTGCTTTTGGACCAAGAGGACTTGATAAAGGTCCCACAAAGGTAAAGTATTTCATATTTGTTATGGAAGATTGAAGGATGTGTTGATTAATGACTTTGTTATTATTTGTTATTTCACATTCATTCACACAACGAAATGATTGAATTCCTTGAGAGACTAAACCCTTTACCTCATGTATTTATAATCAAAAGCTTACAAACAAGATCCCTAAATTTTAGGCGTAAGAGTAAGAGCTAATATCATAAAGATGTAAACAAACTATCTACATAATCGGAATGAAGGTAACTAAATCAGTGCAATATCTCAACACATACATACACACATAAACCAAGCCGCGCTCCATTAAGTGAGATCAAAGGACACTTGTGCTCTATTTTTTTAAGCAAAAAAATTGAATTGGTCTGATAATGGCATTAGAAACCATACACTTGTGCTCTGTTGGATGGAAACCAGTTTTCCAACAAATCCATTTAGAGTATGGTCCTTTAATTTGTTTATGCTAATTCTTTTGAAGTCCTTTTCTTCTCATTTTGAATTAGATTGTCCTTTTGTTTATCCTTTTTGTGCAACTGTGTGTCCTGGCTCTTCTTAAATTACTGAATAATCTTGTACGAGTCACTGCCATGCACTTATTTTAGTCCATCCCGCTTTGCCTTCTTTTGATATTCACCACTGTTTTAAAGAAGCTAATTTGCACAGACATCTATTTTTGTTTTACACCCTTTAAAATTGAGTTATAAAATCATCAAGTGCTTTGGAGCAATAGTTTTCAGTACTTCTTTACCCAGTTTTTCTTACAGCCACTAAACTGGACCAAGTCTACTGATGCTGCTTAAAGCTTCCCTGTTTTTATTATTGGTAATTTAATTTGTCTATAAACATGTTTTGTTATTTTGAAAGATGAAATTTATATACTTGTCTGGTTGCAATCTGAAGGCAATGAAGACACTGCACCCTGCAGAAGGAAATGAGCTGAGCAAATTTAGTGACCCTCCGGGAGATGCCTACTTGGATGATTTATTTCCTTTAGACAAACGACATGGGGAGGTTGTAGGTGAGGCATCCACATCTGCATCGACTTCACGCATGGCAAAAGGAAATGTATCTTCGATTGACGGAGGAGAAAAAGACCTGGCCAAAGAACTGAGGGCTACAATCGCAAGAAAGCAATGGGAGAAAGAGACTGAAATTGGACAGGCAAACAACGGTGGGAACCTTTTACACCGAGTTATGATAGGTGTTCTAAAAGACGATGTGATTGATATAGATGGTTTGGTATGTTCATCAGTTTTCATAATCAAGAATACCATTTTTCTTAAAATCCCATGTTTATACCCTTCTAACTTTTTTTTGGCCTCATCTTTTGATCAGGTATTTGATGAAAAACTTCCTGGAGAGAACCTTTTTCCTCTGCAGGTACGAAGGCTTTTTCCTCTGTCCTCTGCATAGCATACAACTATTGTGTAGTGTGGTCTGCTTTAATCATTTTTTTGCATTTTTTAGTTTATATTTTAAGTTTTTGATGTGGGTGTATGTTTATAGAATGCAAGGTAGAAATAGAATACACTCGATTTTGAAAACTGTCAATTGTTTGTATACCTTGTATATTAGAGTGTAAGAGTAATGAGTAGTTTATTGTAATTAGCTTTCCTGTTAAGCTTTATCTCTAGTCTGTTAGTGTTAGTTATTGTGATGTTAAGCTTTAAATCTAGTCTGATAGAGTTAGTTATGGTTCTGTTAGGGTTTGTTACAAAGGGTGTATGTTAACCCCTTGTTGAGTGTGAACCCTTCTAGAACAATAAATAACTAACAAACTAGACTAGAGTTAAAGCTTAACAACACAAATAACTAACTCTAACTGGCTAGAGTTAAAGCTTAACATGAAAGCTAATTACAAACAACTACTTATTACTCTTATAGATGTGCTCGGAAAAAATACCCTTGATTTGCTCTGTTTAACAATCCGTCTCTTTTGTAATTTATTTCGTGTAAACACACCATGGGCATGGTTTAGTACATGGCCATCTTGTGAGATATACATCATATCTTTGGTGTACATTGATCTGACAAATGGTAGAAGGCATGTTACGGGGAGGGGAGGAAAAAAACACTACTCTCCAATCCATACTATATATTGTTCCCAATTCTTGTGATGTTTAATGTTAATGATGTATCATGTATCCTTTATTTTAATTGTTTTTCAGAGGTCTAATGTAATAATGTAGCCTTTATTTTAATTGCAAAATTGAGTTCTTTTAGTCCCTGC
The DNA here is from genome assembly GCA_021764765.1 of Vicia sativa. Taxonomy (NCBI): domain Eukaryota; kingdom Viridiplantae; phylum Streptophyta; class Magnoliopsida; order Fabales; family Fabaceae; genus Vicia; species Vicia sativa. The sequence continues at coordinate 83,599,107 of CM038795.1, forward strand.
TAAGGGACTTGTGGGGTGCTAAAGATATATTACTTTTGTTAAATACATGGACTAAAAATGTAAAAAACTTTTTATATGGACCAAAATTAACATATTTCCAATTATATTGGGACAAAATATATTAACCTTTTATTTAAATGACTACCTGATTATTCTCCTTCAGTGGTCTAACAATGTTATCTAAGTTGTGTATGTCTTTTGGTCTAGGGCGTCCAATTGTTATTTTCCAACTGAAAAAGTAACTCTAGTTGCTTTTTGTGCCCCCTAAAATATATTAATCTTTTACTGAAATGACTGCCTGATTATTTTTCTGGTGTGTTTTAACAATTCTATCTGATCTGTGTATGTCTTTTGGTCTAGGGGGTCCATATGTTATTTTCTAACTGAAAAAGGACTTGCTTTTTATGCCACCTAAAATTGCACTTTGGCGCCTTCTATTCACTCCCAAGTCCCAACACTTATAAACTATTTTCCACTATGCTTCCAGAAAAGTTGTCAAAAAAGAATATAATCTAGAATGTTATGTGGATTTCAAAATATTTAATTCCATTTTCCAGCCCTTACTTGTCTCTGCTATGTAACTTCTTTCCAATTTTAAGGTGATATTCTATCTGGTATCTCGCTTTTTAGCCTCAGATGTTTAACAACCATTCTCTGCATGTGAAACATGCTTCCATGCTGAGAAAATGTTAAAATTGGCCTGCCAGTGTGTTTTTGTATGTGAGACATGTATTTGTGATGTATTTACCATTATGTTTTGTAGGCCGTTGAGTTTAGCAAATTAGTTGGTTCACTAAAACCCGAGGAATCAGAAGATGTGATTGTCTCTGCCTGTCAGAAACTCATTGGTATATTTCAGCAGCGCTCAGAGCAGAAGCTTGTTTTTGTTACCCAGCATGGTTTACTTCCTCTAACTGACTTGCTTGAAGTTCCTAAAACACGTGTATGCTGTCCATCTTGATACTTCATTTGACTTTATTATTGAATGGCATAGCTGACAAATAAGTAACTAGGATGGAAACATCTTCAAATAATGGATGTTTCAGGTCATATGTTCTGTGCTTCAGCTTATAAATCAAATAATTAAAGACAACACTGATTTTCAAGAAAATGCCTGTCTTGTTGGATTGGTAAGTCCTATGCATGTTTTATGCTCCTTTCCCTATAGCACTATTTTATTATTGTTCTCATTTGGGATTAAATTCTACATTAAAACCTGTCTAATTAACATTAGGGAGGTGTAAGCATTAATCACATTAAAGGTGTCTTGTTACACAACCTCTTAGAATGTGTGGGGAGGACCTTACTCATCCCTATAAAACCAACTTGTAAGGTGAGGATTGCCCCCTCTTATAAACACGACATTAACCATATCTCTAAGCAATGTGAGACTATATTCATCTCTTCAAACTCAACATAATGAAGTGTTGAAAACTGCAATGAAGGAAAGTCAAATGCCACAATTTAGGCAACTAGGAGCAGACCGCATTGAAGGCGGAAATTCCAACACCCCCCCTCATGTTCGGGTGTCAATCAAGGCGGAAATTCCAACTCACTTCCTCATGCTCGGGCGTCAATCAGACCGAAGCATGGATGATTCGGGAAGCCCAACAAGTGATCTAGGATAGGCTCTAATACCATCTAGAATGTGTGGGTTAAGCCTAACTCATTTCTACAAAACCGACTTGTAAGGTGGGGATTGCCCACACTTATAAACACAACACATGTCATATCTTTAAGCAACGTGGGATTAAATCTGCCTCTTCAAACCCAACACAATGAAGGTGTTGGAGGTTGCAATGAAGGCAAGCCAAATGCCGCAATTTAGGCGACTAGGGGTGGACCGCAATGATGGCGGAAATTCCAACACAACCCTAGCATTAAGTATTAACTTTATTACGTCCTTGATCAATTTCATTTTGGTTTGACTAAGCTTTGCGTTGGCTGTCAAATGCCTAACATAATCCTCTTGTTACAAAAAAGCACATGAGGACAAAACTGAAACAAGACTGCCCTAAGTATAACTTTTCTTTATGCTTAACTTTATCACCAAGTGTTCCCAAATATTTTGGTTCAGCTATATTTAATGCAAAATTTCTTGGTAGATTCCTGCAGTCATGGGCTTTGCTGTACCTGATCGTCCCCGGGATATTCGTATGGAAGCAGCTTTTTTTTTACAGCAGCTTTGTCAGTCAAGGTTTCAAGTGTATTCTATTTGTTATCATTACATGGATTTAATACTTTGAAAATAAGACAATGAGTTGATTGTTAACGCTTGATGCAGTTCTTTGACGTTACAAATGTTTATAGCTTGCCGTGGAATACCTGTTTTGGTGGGATTTCTCGAAGCTGATTATGCCAAGTACAGGTTAGTTAGTTTATAAATTATGTTCATGTAAATTACATTTTACGTGAGATTATAGTTTACACACTTACAGTGCTATGGGTACACCAAAATGTGGTATTATTGCAACAGAAATGGTATAGTTTACACTTACAGTGCTATTTTTGGGAAAGACAACCTCATAAAGCTCTTTGCATAATGAGTGTTAGGATGGTGCTTGTTCAGAAATATATTTTTCGTCACACACACACACACACACCATGCCCACATATGAATACGAAACAGACGTTCCTGTTTTCTCTGTTTGCTGTTCTAGCCTGTATTGTGTATAAGCTTGTAATTTGAAATAAATTCTCATTCTTTGTCCAATGAAAGCTGACTAACTTGACCTCTGTCTCAGGGAAATGGTTCATCTGGCTATTGATGGCATGTGGCAGGTATTTAAGCTTCAGCAGTCAACGCCTAGAAATGATTTTTGTCGGATAGCTGCAAAAAATGGCATACTCCTTAGGCTTATAAATACACTTTATAGCTTAAATGAGTCAACCCGGTTAGCATCTATGTCTGTTGGGGGAGGTTTTTTAGTTGATGGTCCGATTCCCCGACCACGTTCTGGTATCTTGGATCCTACTCATCCTTTTTCAATCCAGAATGAGGCACCACTGTCTTCAGCAGATCAGCAAGATCTTTCTAAATTAAGGCGTGGAGTTCTTGATCATCACTTAGAGCCTTCACATTCTTCATCATCCAATCCTAGAAGATCAGATGCTAACTACCAAATCGATGTTGATAGACCTCAATCTAGCAATGCTGCGGCTGAAGGTGTGCCACAAGAAAAAAGTTCAAATCTTGCATCCAGGGAATCTTCAGCGGGTACAATGAAAGAAAGAGAAAACGCCGATCGTTGGAAAAGTGATCCTTCTAGAGCTGATGTTGAACTAAGACAACGTCTTAGTATTTCTGCCAACAGGACATCAGCAGATAGGCCTACAAAGTTGACAGAAACACCCTCAAACGGGTTATCAGTAACAGGAGCAACTCAGCAAGAGCAAGTTAGACCTCTTCTTAGCTTGTTGGAGAAAGAGCCCCCATCTGGACGTTTATCTGGACAGCTTGAATATGTACGTCAGTTTTCAGCGTTAGAAAGACATGAAAGCGTACTCCCTTTGTTACACGCTTCTGAGAAGAAAACAAATGGCGAACTAGACTTTTTGATGGCAGAATTCGCAGGTAATGAACATCTGTCTGCTTCTTGATGAAGATGTTCAAAAATGGATAAATAGCAGAAATTTACCTGTTACAATTCTGATAACAATGAGAGTAAACTGAATTTAATTGAATGCCTGAATTTCTAACTAATTACAATAGTAACTATCTAACTGTAACTAACTGACGGTAGTTCAGTTAGTTATTGATGCAGGATAATCTAGAATACTACAAAGCATTCATGGAAGAGACTATAATATTAGCCAACAAAGAAATACTCTGTTTCCTTAATTTTTTCCACACATTTCTGATATTCTTCTGTGGTTTGTTGTCTTTATTTGTGTTTCTGTGGACTTTTTATGGTTGTGCAGATGTTTCTCAACGTGGAAGGGAAAACGGAAATCTTGACTCCAGTGCTAGAGTGTCTCAAAGAGTTGCTCCCAAGAAATTAGGGACTTTTGGTTCTAGTGAAGGAGCTGCTTCCACATCTGGGATCGCATCTCAGACAGCATCAGGTGTATTGTCTGGTTCAGGTGTTCTAAATGCTAGACCAGGTAGTGCTACTTCATCTGGACTACTTTCCCACATGGTTTCATCATTGAATGCAGAAGTTGCAAAAGAGTACCTTGAAAAAGTGGCAGATCTTTTGCTTGAGTTTGCACAAGCGGATACAACGGTGAAGTCTTATATGTGTAGTCAAAGCTTGCTCAGTCGACTTTTCCAGATGTTTAATAGGGTAGAACCACCTATTTTGTTGAAGGTACAACACAACATATCCTTTAGTAATTCAGCTTATATTATATCCCATTGCATAGTTTCTAACCATTTTGGCATTGTCATATTTTTAGATACTGAAGTGTATTAATCACCTGTCAACTGATCCAAATTGCTTAGAAAATCTTCAACGTGCTGAGGCAATTAAATACTTGATACCAAACCTTGAACTCAAAGAAGGGTCTCTTGTATCAGAGATACATCATGAGGTGAGTCTTACCGACCTTACTCTGTTACAATTTAGCTTTGGGCATAAATGGCATTTATTGTTCTATTCAATATTTTACAAACTTATTTCAACACGTGATTAATTGTTAGTGGACTAGTGGTAGATCATAAACTCTATTAAGCATACATGTATTTCTCGTTAACTTTTTTTTGGAACCTAGGGAAATTGAAATGTAAGTATGATCTGATTAGTCAAAAGAATAGCAGTCTATTATTCAAAACTGAACAGAAAATGGAGCATAAAATTATTCCTTAAGGTGTGTTTGTTTGATGGATTAAAATTATAATTATGGGAATATCATTGTCAGGAACTTTATTCCTATCAATGTGTTTGGCAAATGAATAAAATTCTCTGGATGTATCTATGATACAGAATGATGTCCTCCATCTTTCCATCCCCATGCAAGACTCACCTCATGATGTATCTCTGATACAAGAGACCCTTCTTTCCAGAATGACGTCCTCCATCTTTCCATCCCTCTTACTGTAATTGTCCCCAACTAATTTGCTCCTTTCTCCTACCCTAGACCCTAACTAACATGTCCAAACATGTTTAGCAGTAGTCATGTAGTAACTACAAGGTTCTTTTGCTATTCCGAAAATAAATACAAAATTAGCACCAACAGTACTATAAGTCTAGCATGTTCTAGATTTATTTTGGGCTGACTTTTCTGATTTCAATTCATGTGTTGCTTTTAATTTTATAGAAGTGCTTCAAACTAAATACATAACAGTATATTGTGCATACCACACGAGGAAAATCCTTTATGCAAGGAAAAGGAATCAGCAATCATTTAAGTGTAGGGAATAAAAGTAATAACTGAAAGTCCTATCCAATCTATCTAAGGAAACATATTAAGAACCACGAGAAAATAACAACAATTATCTATAGTCAACAGAATTGTGTTATTATACCCAATTTTTTTTATTCCTTCCTATCTTGCTTTATGGCATATGTGTGTGCATAAAAAGTTGGCTTGAATCTCATCTTTCCTTTCTCTTTCATATAGGTCCTGAACGCACTGTTCAACTTATGCAAGATAAATAAGAGGAGACAGGAACAAGCAGCTGAAAATGGAATCATTCCCCATCTAATGCAATTCATCACATCAGATTCTCCCTTGAAACAATATGCATTGCCTCTGTTGTGTGACATGGCGCATGCATCTCGTAACTCACGAGAGCAGTTAAGGGCTCACGGTGGTTTGGATGTCTATTTGAACCTTCTGGAGGATGAGTTTTGGTCTGTGACTGCTCTAGATTCAATTGCTGTTTGCTTAGCCCATGACAATGATAATAAGAAGGTTGAACAAGCATTGCTGAAGAAAGATGCAGTTCAGAAGCTGGTGAAGTTCTTCCAGAGCTGTCCAGAGCAGCATTTTGTACACATATTGGAGCCGTTCTTGAAAATCATCACGTATAGATTCTAAATCCTTTCTCTTCACTTCTCTAATGAAATATTTGGTTTTGTTTGTCCTTTAATTGTTTTCGTTATTTGATAAACATGTTTTGCATTGACGGATTATAATCAAAATGTTGCACAAAAATCCCTTTTCCTACTAAGGTTAATGAGTATAGGGTAGACAAGTATTTCACTTTTTACAAGGAAAGAAAGAAATTACAAGTGAGGAGGATAGATGTTTTCCTAGGGGTCAAAAGTCAGAAATCCAGATATGAATAAGATAACTCACAGAACTACAGTAGTGCTTAGAGATCTTTGTTATGTGATATTTTATGTAGCCAATTATCATTTTCTATGTTATTTTCCTAATGCTGTCACTTTTACTTTCTTTTGTGCTGAATTTTTATTTAATGTCATCATATAATAACAATGATATTGCAGAAAATCTGCGCGGATCAACACCACTTTGGCTGTTAATGGATTAACGCCATTACTCATTGCAAAGCTTGATCATCAAGATGCCATAGCTCGTCTTAATTTACTCAGGCTAATAAAGGTATGCATATATGATATTTGTTATAAAATCTTAACCATGTTTTGCATTGTTTCGTTAGACTAAGAAGTGTAAAAAAATGTCAGTAATCATTCAGAAAACTACTAAAGGTGATGTTCACGTGTGTGGATTTACATAGTGAAAAAAATTTCAAAATTATATTCTTCTTGTATAGAGCTTCAAATATTAAAGTATGATAGAATAAGTCAATGAGGCTTCATTCCACAAATTGTTAATACTTAATAAACATTTCTTCAAAATTATACCAACATACTATTTCTTATAATGTTGTGGCAGGCTGTTTATGAACATCACCCTCAGCCCAAGAAATTGATTGTGGAGAACGATCTACCGGAAAAACTTCAAAACTTAATAGGGGAACGCAGAGATGGCCAAGTGTTGGTCAAACAGATGGCAACTTCATTACTTAAAGCATTACATATAAACACTGTTTTGTAAATTAACTTGTAATGTTCCTTATCCTGTTGTAGCATATTTATCTCATTGGGGGAAAAAGGTATTTAATTGTTGTATATAAGTTCCCCCTTTATTTGGTTTGCTTATTTTACTGCGTTTGGTTGAGTGAAAAAAAAAATTAGTATAGGCTGGTGAACATGTTTTTGACTGTGGTAGTATTTAAGTGGGTGGTTGATTTCTTATACTTCAATGGCCGTTTTTTTGTTTGTGGCCAAGCCAACTATGTATACTAGTTTGGATGCGAGATAGAAAAAATAAATATAAAGGTATTGCTTTAAGGAACTATTTATTTTAGTCACTTGAGTTTATGCAGCATTAAACTGTTTCATTGATACTCTCCATTAGGGTTCTGATTATTTCAGATAAATTAAGAAATGAACTTAATTTTATTCGGAAGAAAAATTATGCGATTATTTATTAAACTCTCTTTCAAAGAAATTTGAAGGATTAAATGAGAGTCTTTAATAGTAAAGAGGATGGATAAAGCTGTCAAATAAAACGGGGGTTGCTCATTGCATTTTTTATATTCTTTCGAACTATGAATTTCTAAAAGGAGAATTTCTTGAAGCACCCTATGGGTTAAACGACACCCTATAAAATTTTGAAAATATCCTTCAGATTTTGGAAATATGTTTTTGAACTCATCACATGTAAATACAATTCATTTGTTTTTGAACTATACTCTAAATTTATGTCTAAATTTATTTTTAAAATACGTTTTCAAAAGGTCTACGAAAATGCATTTTCGGAACATGTTCAAATCATTGACAGTTTTTAAAGTTTATTCACCGTTTAATTCTCAAACAAAAATTATAAACACTCTCCAATTTTGTGGGCATTAATTGTCTCATGTTTAATTCTCAAACAAAAATTATAAACATTCTCCAATTTTATGGGCATCAGTTGTCTCAGAAAAACTTGATGACAGTTAATAACAATATTGAAACAGTAGGTTTTGGAAGTGAATTTTTGGAAATACATTTTCAAAATAAATTTATCGTAGAAATAGAGCGTAACGCAAAAAATGAATGAATTGTATGTGTATAGGGTGCATTCGAAAATGCATTTTTAGAATCTAAAGATATTTTTAGAATTTCATGCAGAATACTAAGAGATAATGCGGTGAAGAGATGATGTGGTGCATTAAGAAATTTCCTCTAAAAATGTGTCGTGTGGAAAACACATCCAAAGTTCAAATGGGCATGTATCGAAAATGAGGGTTTTACTTGTCATCCCGAAATTATACCTGACACTCTCCCATTTTTATTATTCCAAAAATGCCCTTTTATAAAATGAAAATGATTTTTTTGGAACAAAATTTCTGATATAATAGTGTAAATTTCAGGTATGTACAAAATTTTCGATAGTTCATTTGAAATTCCGTTAGTTCATTTTAAATTTTTGGTAGTTCAAATTTTTTTCAAAAATTTCCAAATTAACCATTTTGTACCAAAAAATTAGTTTTATGATGAAATTTTGGTTAGTTTATTGAATATGAATTTTTTAACAATCAAAATTTTGTCGACATCTTTGGAGGATTCTTATTATACGGACAAATTTGTATAATATAGAATGAATCCAAATTTGTATAAATAAGAGCATATTTTATAGAGAAAGACGTATCGTAGAATGTTTCTTTCAAAATTTTTTATTAAGGCAGAAGTGTATTTCAATGGAAACAATCATCCTATTGAATTCAAGTTTCCAGATGACACCACATCCTTCGCTAACTTGAAAGACAAGTTGAATGAATTAGTGTTTGATATCTTAGGGAAGATTGGATTAATACAAATGGAAGAGTGAAATACAACCTGATTGAGTAGAAGATCAATGAAGATGTGAACGCCATGGGAAATCATTTCGTCGTAGGATAACTAAGGGTCTGATCGAGTTTGATGCGCAGATAACAGATTTGTTGACGATATAGCTGGACTGTCAAGAATCATATGTTAATGTCTAGGTTTTCATGTTTAGTTTTTTATTTATTTATGTTTGTTGTATGGTTTTATGTTATGTTCATCTTCGAATTGAAATATGTAATCGCCAAAATACTATGCAATAAATAAGTATTGTGATAAGAAGTCTGGGTCACAAAATATACAAGTAAAATATAATAAATATACAAAGACCCCCATAAGCTATGTCTTCTAGCCTAGATAATCCTATAAAAATCTCACTGTTTAGATTTACCAAACCCATGAGATTATCCGCAATAACTACAATCAATTGAGGCGACTATCTTGTTCATTTGTGGCAAGTGGAGGTGGTAGTGGTAGCACGTCATTAACATGTACCTAATCATCAAAAACTCTAGCACCAGAATGCCCTAGAGCATCATAAGATCCTACAGTCAGTGGTATGAGGCGAATGTGTGATAGCACTCCGAGAAACCATCCACATACTATGAAGGATATTGTACCCTAACTGCGTTATCCTTAATGGCACGGGAAAAGCTGATGATGTGACTCTAAAACAATATACCAGTGCCACCAGCTAGAGCCTTTGGAATTGGATGAGGGATGCCCTGGATTTAACCTTATTGTTGTAGATACCTCACACATCTTATGCAAATGTCTAGCCTCGTGGGTCTCCCACCTCATATGCCCTGAATACAATGAAGCGTCATCAAATTGATGATAGGCGCGATGTGTTGTATATAATGTCTAGACGATATCATCTACTGTCTGAGTATCGCACCTCTTTATGTACTTTATAACACCTCCTGGATGCGCTTGTATGGCCTTCTATCTCCTCGTTCGTAGAGCATCTGTTAGGGCACATAATTGTCTTCTCTCACGATTGTGGGGGAAATGCTCGTATATTTATCATTGAATAAATCAAAACTAATTAATATGACATCCAACAAATAAATAATAGACTTAAAATAATAAATAAAAATCAACAAAGAAATGCTAGTATACCTGTACTAGGATCAAATAACCATCTAATTGTCTGGTCTCATGTCGGGAAGCAACTTCAAGTGTCATGTTCAACATGATCAATGCCACCACTCTCCAACCCAAACATGGAGTGTCTAGGCTACTGAACAACCAAAACTATCGAACATCAATATAAACATATGACTTGTCTGCAAAGAGAGTACATGCCATTAGATCTAGCATGTACGCCGTAACGGTAGCCTCATACATATTTGCCTCTATGTGCTCCTTGTATATGTACCGCAGCCAAAACATTCGAAGGTGAAATCCTCTATTAAAATCAAACTCTACAAGCACCAGAACCTCAATGACCTTTAGATCCTCCACAACATGTATCACTATTGTCGTTTGGTTAATATAAGAACCAGTGATGAATGTATCAGCGACAGGGAGATGAAACACCAAGGATAGATCAACCAACGTGATAGTCATCTCCACAAATGAAAAATCAATGAATGATGTCTCAGCGTGCCGCTGCTCAATAAAGGTTGACATGAGGCAGGCGTCGTGCATGTTCAATGAGAAGATGACAAACTCCAGAATTAAAAATGAGAGTTGCATTGGATGATATTCAATACATGCATAGCCATAAATTTTATATTTGGTGTTAGTTACACTTGGTGTAACTAACTTCATAATTGTTTTCTAACTACTTTAAGAACCTAACTTATACAATGCTAAAGTTTATCTCTAATAAATAAAATGATGATCTCTGGTGCCATGAACTTTACTTTAAATATGACATATATACTTATTTTTTAGTTAACATGAGCTCTAAACCATAAGACTCTCCAATGTAAAAATATTTAACATGTATTTTGGATCATATTTGAAATGACATCATGTGACAACTAGGAAATAGGAATCATATTAAATTAATGTTGGATAACTAAAATTTTTGTGGATCTTATCTCATGTTAAATTTGACTCAACCATTTATTGGCACTACTCTCCTAGCATTATGTCTCAGGTATTAGCTCTCGAAATGCCTAAGGATGTTGGTAGTTTGAATTCTATTGGGGGAATTGTATTGAGGAAACTATCAAATAATAATTGAATGGGGGATTGTATTGGTCGTAAGGTTGTTAGATAAAGTCTTCACAACAATTATCTTCACTGTAAATAACGGCCTCTTAAGTGACATCTTGATTTCTCTCATAAATTTAAAGTTGTTCTTTTTAAGGCTTTTGTACTTGATTTCGGTTTTTACTTCTTCCTTATTGCGCTTTACAAGTGGCCAATCCTCAAGATAGGTTGGATCACATGTCTTGGAATCAAAAGGCTTTGCAACAACATCACAACTTGGAGTGCTTAGCTAATTAAAAGGATGCAAAATGGTCTTGCCAAGTTAGTTGATATGTGTTGGGAAGCTCTGAGCAAGATAAGTTGGGTAATGAGAGAATTTATACTATGGATAAATATGAAAAGGTGAGCTCTAATGTCATTAAATTCCTTTGTAATGTTGTAGATGATTAGTTCATAATGGTTGTGAAAGTATTGTGTCATCGGATAAAACCCCCAATAATGCATATACTATGAAGACTTGGAGGCTAAACACCCATTCTAACCACCTCACTCCATGCCGACCAACTTATTCTTTGAAGGTTATATAATTGCTAAAGTTGATACTATCTTCAAGTGCATTAAGTCATTTCCCAAAGACACTTGATGTGGATGAGATGGTTTGTGAGCATAATATTTATTGTTAGAGGGAGTAAATCGTAAGAGGGTCGAGTGAGGAGCATTCTTAAATTTGGGACATTCCTTTTGAGCAACACACGTTTGTGGGTGACACACCACTTATCCACCTAAAACCTTAAGGTGATAGGTGAGTGGATTCTCCCACTTATAAATGCTCAAGTCACCATATTCTTATCCAATGTGAGACTATTTTCCCACACTCACACTTGTAATATTTCCAATACTCCCCCTCAAGTGTGATTCTACCACAATACTCCCCTCCCCCTCAAGTGTGATTCTATCACAATACTCCCCTCCCCCTCAAGTGTGAGTCCACAATGCTCCCCCTCAAACTTGCATGCGGGACGTTACCCATGACCATGTACAAGTTTGATCCAACTAGGATTTGATACCAATTGTTGGGGGAAGATTTAGGAGCATTGATATATAGTGTAGGATTAGGAATATTTGTGAGAAACACACCACTTTGTCCCTAAAACCTTAAGGTTTTAGGTGGACAAGTGGTGTGTCTCTCACTTATATATGCTTAAGTCTCCACATTTCTATCTAATGTGGGACTATTTCTTAACTTCCTCACACTTTCTATATTATTCCAACACTCCTCCTAAAGTGTGAGTCCCCAATACTCCCCCACTTTTACCGTTGTTGACACCTTGCAACGGTCGATACTAAATCAGTCTCTTTCTCGAACCAAGGCTCTGGATGCCATGTTAGAGGGAGTAAATCGTAGGAGCATTGATACAAAGTTGAGGAATAAGCACCCTTGTGAGAGACACAACACTTGTCCACCTAAAACCTTAAGGTGATAGGTGAGTGGATTTTCCCACTTATATATGCTTAAGTCTCCACATTCTTATCCAATGTGGGACTATTTCCTCACTTACTCACACTTGCTATCATATTCCAACATTTATTAGACGCATTTTGTGGAGAAAATTTGGTTGTATCTAGAGATATCTTATGTGAAATCACTTTAGTTGTTAACATATAGCTATGAATGAGATTCCCAGTGAGCTTGGCAGAGTTTGTTGCCCTCGCATCCTTGATGTCGTTATAAAAGTGTAGTGGTGGGATATGACCAATTGTTATAAGTTTTATTAGGAGGCAATTGGTATTCAAAGTTGCAATGAAAAGGGTTAGTAAGGATATATAGCTATATCTAAATGAATTTTTGTTTGTCGGGGTATCAGATGGTGTTGAGGCCATTTTGAACACTTTCAACAGGGTGTTGAGCAAGCGACATAGAGTTGACTCTTTTACTATGCTCGCATTAGATTTCATGAATGCTTTCAACCTGGTAGGTCAACCAGTCATATTGCGAGAGGTGAGGGTGATATGCACATATATTTATATCTAGGTTGCGTTTCATTATGGTTAGGAAGTATGGTTATACCTTGGAATGTACATATTACATCTTCAACTGGAGTGCAAATGGTGACTCGTTAGGGCCACTCATCTTTCCTTGTGTTACACCCACTTATTCATCACATTAGCGAAAATTGAAAGTTTCTTATTCATGTTTAGTATCTTGATGATGGGAACATCACATGGGATTTTAAGAAGGTGGTTAAATCACTTGACATCATTCAGAAAATCATCCCATGATTTGATTTTAAACTGAATATTCTTAAAACCGAGATCTTTTGGTTTTCTTGTGATGGTAGTAAAATTCTTGGGGAGTTGTTTCCTTTGGACATTGGGAGATGCATATTGGGAATGAAGTTGCTTGGATGATTTGTTAGTCGATATAAATTCTTTATCGAGGGGTTATCCATGAAGAGAGCGGTCATGGTCGTTGATTTAATGCATCTTTTGTCCCAATTAAGGGATCCTCAATGTGAGCTTCTTCCATTTCAATCTTGCATGGGTATCGCCAAACTCTTTTTTGCCCTTATAATGTGTCAACCTAATCATAAGGAGAAATCAGTTAATTGATTTGATAAAGAGTTGCGAAGGGAGATTAAAAACATTGTGGTAGGGGGAGGTCCTTTCTTCGGGGACCTTTAATGAAGGGTGACTTTTTTACCTACTATAGTTGGAGGATTGGATTTGTACTCGGCGATAGATATTGTCTCATACCCGTTAGTGGCTTCTAGGATCCAATCTTGGGTGTTATCTAATCATATTTTATGAGAAAAGGAAATATATGGTATGGATGGAACCCTCACATTTATTGTACTCAACGTGATCCACTCTTGTTGTTATAAAATCAAAGGGTGTGTATATCTAAAAACTTACTTACTAAGGGAATGCATGAATAAATGAATTATTAAAGAGAAAAACAAAAGGGTTTTTATTATTGAGTTCGTCTGAGTTTCGCAACTCAGTACCTATGTGCTCCAAAGGGAATCAGAACTCTATAGTTCTTATAAAAATATTTGTTGTGTGTTTTTTATGGATGATGTTAAGATCGTATTCTAACAATTAACGTTTACCTCTCTACCTTTGGAGACTCACGAATTGTTGTATTATATAGAAAGGAATTAACATATTTTCTTTGAAAAGGGCCATAAGACAAAACGATTTGGATCTGATGGAGTATTTTTGTTGAGGATAATAGTAAATGTTAGCCAATATAGAGAACACTTATCTATTTCTCCTCTTTAGTTTTTCAAATGCTCTGTGAGTTAAATTTTACTAACGTCTATGAATGGAGGGAAAACAAGGCCGGGAATATATCGTCTCATTTTCCCCATTACTTAAGGCTCATGACATACAATCCTCGTCATTATTTGTTAAGTGTTTTTGAATTTTTGATTAAGGAAATATTTTTGTTTTGAAGAATGCAATTCAAAAGAAAAGAAACAAAGTCCAACGGGAACTTGATCATAAATGTTGTCATGCAAAGATAGACCTAAAGTTGAGATGAAAAGGGAAATCTAACCTAAATTTATCATACATCAATGATATTAAAGTTTGGAATGGGGAACCCTAATTGAAATTGTCACACTTGGATTGAATCTTACAGTCTAGCTCAACCCAGATCAATCAAAGATTAAGCTGGATTATGCAAACCTAAGGGAGCATGTGAAGCAAACAAGTAATGATCAACAACATCAAGTGAAACAAGTCTCAAGTACCAAACTAAAAGTTCAAAATCAAATCACAACTCAATCACAAAGAAATACCTCCTAAAGGACTTAAATATGAGGCAAAACTCAAACACAATTGAAAATTAAACAAAGAGAAGCAACATGTCATATCATAACTCATCAAAGAGAAATCAAGATTAGAACATGGAAACAAACAAGTATCATGGTCAAAGTCAAGGCATGGTAATTAAAGGCATCAAAAGAAATCTAACACAAAGGCCTCAAATAGGCATGGTAAAACCTAACTCATGCTTCTAAAACAAGTAACCCCAAATTTGAGTGCTTAAATTATACATCAAGTTTAAACATCAATGGGGTCCATCATGGTAAAATTCCAAATCAAATCAAGACAAACTCATCGCATTGGGGTTCAAGTATTAGGGTTTGTGCCAAACATCAACGCCTTAATTAACGAGCATTCAAGCATACACGTTTCAAAGCCTCTCATACAAGCATCAACATATCATCAAAGGTCCACTAGAAAAAATCCTCAAAAACGAAAGGAGGTCAACATTCAAGAATAGAAGTATCAAGACTAAAATATGGCATTTAAATCATCAACTAAGCATGTTCACAATTAGGTCATGATAAATTCATCAAAAAGATCAACAAGAAACAAAATATTGTAAATAAACAAGTTTAATAAATAAAATAAAAAGAAATATATATTTTTTGGGTTTTAAATGTTACTCCCTCCGTTCCTTTTTAAGTGTCGTTTTAGAAGAATATTTTTATTTCTATTTAAGTGTCGTTTTATAATTTAATGTCATAAGTTATCAATTATACCCTTACTTTCTCAACAAATGAGAGAGAGTGTAGGAGTGAATTTATTAGGAAAGAGAAAATAAATGAGGGTATAATAGAAAAATTAACTCTAACATAGCACTATCTTGGTTGAAGAGCTTTATGCTAAAATGACACTTAAAAAGGAACGGAGGGAGTATAAGTTAGATAGAAAAAATAAAAGAAATAAAAGAAACTTAATAAATACTAAAATAACTGAACTATATTTTTTGGGGTATTTGAATGTTGGAAATCAAATAAAATCAGAAATCAAAAAGAAAAAATAACAAAAAAGAAATAAATAAAGTGGAAAAGAAGAAAAATGAAGTACCCATGGGTTGAATCTGGGACCTCCTGGTAACAAATTTCCTACCTTATAACTACCCCAAGATGACTCATAAGTTAATAACATGATTCGAAAATAATAAAAGTGAAGCAAAAATGCGTCAACCAATCAAACAGTGAATGGAACAAAATGCGCGACACACTTGTTCTTCTTTCTCGCGCTTAAGGTTTCGGTCCAACCATGGCAAAGATTATTTTTTTGCATAAAAAACAACATGTGAATATACCATCTTGCTCGAAGTTTCGCAAGTAATCTAACCATGACATTTTTAACTCTGGTTTTATGGTTGGATAACTTTTATTTGGTGTCCCCAACATTCTGAAACAAACTTACAACTTGTTGACCAAGTTTTGAACAAATTCACCTTTTCAGTGTGACAAAATTCTAATTCCAGTTGGCCAGTTTGTGCAGGTTTTTGTCCTCTTTGTTATGGTCCAAATTGCACAAATTTGGTATCATTGAAAAACTGACATATAAAACTACAAGTTTTGTGTTGACAACAACTTGGAAAGATGCTTGGAAACCACTCAAAAGCACCCTTGTAATCGTGCCACACAAACTACGTTTAAGCACTTAGTGAAAAATCTGGTCAAGTTGTCATTCCAACAAAATGAAACCTCAACTTTAGCCTTCAATTTTTCTCAATTGAAAAAGACTTTTGGATCAAAATTTCCACCAAGATCAAGTATGAAATATCCTCTTGATTTGCGGCCTTCAAGCATCTAAAATGCTTGCTTTGATTGTTCACAAATTAGCCATAATGCCACGCACTTGAACTGAATTCAACAATTAAATATTTTTTCAAGTATTTTGCTTTTTCAACAATGTGAAACCTCGACTTTCACAAACAATTTCAAGCGCTTATAGAAAGCTTTTGACTTCAAATTTTTCATCACCTGATAATATCAAACACCATATTTGATTTCATCCCCCAAGTGTTTAAATTGGACTCTTGAATCAATCACAATTGCTTTGGAAAGTTGGTTACTTGAACATGGAATTTTGACACTTCGAAAAAATTCAAAAACCCTAGTCAACATTGGATCTTTTCTTGATTTTCTTGATTTAACTTGATCAAATTTATTCACTTTCCATATTTTCATGATTTTTGACTTGTCATGACCATGGTTGACCAAAAAACCCTAAAGTCGGAGTTTGACTTTTAGGCATTTATGTCGACTTTTTCAAATGAATCAAATATCTTCAAAATCAATAAAATCCTGAATCCTTGTCCAATGTTAAGCATGTTAATTCATTTTGAGGACCATGTAATGATGATCTTGATGATCCTTAAGAATGATGCACCTTGAAGCCCATTTAGAAACCCTTACTCTTGTTTTCTCATCTGATGATGTGAAAACCCTAATCTTGAGCAATGGTGGACTTGAGATGTTTGAAAATCTTACTTAAATCAACAATGTTTTGAGGTGTTGAATAAGATCAAAACCCTAATTCAACTCAATCTTTTGATGAACCAATGATGAAGCCCTATGACAGAGGAAATCTTGAAGAAGATAATCATTGTGCCTTAATGAATAAGATCATGATGATGGTGGATCAAGGCTTGTTAGCTTGAGTGACAAATTCTTCACAAGAGTGATGTGATCTCATGCCTTAGGTACCAAAGTTATGCATGATTGTGAAGGAATAGTCAATTGGGATTGCAAGGAATAAGACAAATTTTAGAGTACAACAATCGTGTTCTGACAATTAACATTCTTTCGTACCATTTACGCCATTTTTTTTATTTTCTATTATCAGAAGCAATGGATCATACATAATAAGTGAAAAAAACTTATGCATATCAATATTATGTTTCTTAGAATGAATGTGGTTTTTAATATAATTAGTGAAAAAACTTATGCATAGCAATATTATGTCTCTTAGAGTGAATGTGGTTTTTAATATGATAGTTGATTTTGTCATCTAAAAATAATAGAGTGCATGTGGTTTTTAATATGATAGTTGATTTTGTCATCTAAAAATAATAGTGGCGCACCTGTCGTCTATTTACCAATTATTTATGTATAACTTTTATTTCGTTTATATGATGACAAATCTTTCTTCTATGGAACTGAATATTTAAGTCTTACGTAGCTAAATTCATCATTTTTATTTTATGTATTATTAAGTAATTTGTAATGTCTTATAAGCCCCTGTGCTCAATTTTTGAATTTCACTTATTTTTATTGTGCAGAAGCAGTCAGTAGATGGTAGTTCTGCTCGCAAAAGATATGAAATGTTGATTTCCAACAGAGTTAAAACCAATAATAGATAATAGATGACAATTGTTATTGTGATGTTTGATGTGGTGGCTAAAATTGAGAAAATTCTAGAAGATTTGATTATAACTGAGTTGTCATCAACCCGTTGAGGGGATTGGAATAAGATATGAATTGTAAAGTTTTTCACAAAATCCAAACCTTCATGTGGATAGCATCTCATGAGCATCTTATCAACTACATAGGAAACATTCATCCATGTTTTGAGGGAGTATGCTCATGCAACTTGAATAAGAATTAGGTTTGCAGCCACTAGTTATATTACAAACTCTTCTCTACATTAGATGCAAGAACTAAATCTTGCAGAAATAAGTATGGAGTACACAAGGATGAATGAAAATCGATTTCATAACAACTTGCTAGTATCTTTGGACATGGAAAAACAAATCAATTTTTGAAGCCAACTTTCGTCATTCAAAAGATGGCAAAAGATATTGACAGCATCTTGAACATCTTGAACATTTCATACAAAGATATTTGATTATTAAACATTGCTACCATGAAAAATAGTTGGGGAAATTACCCCTATTGCTATATACTCTCCTAAACAAAAATTAGAGGCTGCCTACATTTCATTACAAATTACAAATATAGTATAGTATTACTTATACTATTCAATATTACCGGGCAAAAACATAGGGAAAATTCACCTTGAACCATATGAATAAGACAATACATTGCTGGAAAATGCAGAGGCCATTTAATAGTGTAAAGTGAAATCTATCTGTAGAGCTCCTCTGAAACTTTTACTTCTGTAAATTGCTTTGATATAAGAAGCATTGCTCAAAAGTTAGTAATAGAACCCTTCCTTCAAAATCAGCTCCCGAATCCAAATGGTGATTTTGCTCTACTTCCGCCTTCACCGTACATTTCATTCCACTTCCTCAACTCATTCATGCTTGTTGCATCATACGCAACAGATGGACCAACCTACGCATTATAACGAGTCGGTCATTTCATGTTTGGAAAACTAAGAATAGGAATATGTTGTACAATTTTTATTTCAGATAGGAACATAAATAAAATTTACATACCTTGGATTTTGCTTGCACAAAATCTTCCAAATTAAGAGGCCTTAAGACTGAATTTGTAGTATCATTGTCTCTCTGTGTGTAAGCCAAAAGATAGCATTCATGTTAGTTGGCAGGCAAACAAATATGATTATGTGGTAACATGCATTCATGTTAGTTGGCAGGCAAACAAATATGATTATATGGTAACATGCATGAGGTCACGATTTTGTGGGTGTGAAGTTTTTCTTTATATAGAATGCCAACCAACAAGCCTTATTCCATTAAGTGGGATCGGCTACATAGATCAACTTTTGCCGTAATGTTCTATTCAGGACCGTGCTTCTATCCAAATCGTTAATTTTCTTTTATTTACTGTTTAAAAATTAAGAAAGACAATTTTTTTAATCCCCATACCTTCCTTTCTTCTTCTAAGAGCTCTTGAACCGGTCTATATGCTGCAGCAACACAGAGGTTCTGCCAAATATAACCATGCAGCAGTATGAGATATATTACTTGAAGCGGATAACCAGAGAATATTATTAATTGCAGCAAGAGAAAAGTATGAGAATTATATTCGACCATGTGAGGAATCAGAGGGACGAGAGGTAAAATACGGGAGCATTCTCCGTGAACCCCTACCTCCCCCCACACATGCACAAAATCCCTCACATGATCAAGAATTGTGGTGCCTTAAATAGTAGTTTCTACTCAGTTGCACTTGGCAATATCTACCTTCAAATCACTGCCAGAGTATCCTTCGGTCAAGTTAGCAAGTTCGTCGTACTGAAAATCGGAGTACAAATTTTCTTTTGAAAGGAATATTCTTAGAATCTTCTTTCGATTTTCAGCATCAGGTAAATCAACATAGATCCTACACAAATACAAGCACAGTTAGCAAAGAAGGTGGACTTTTTGTATTTATCTCTTTTATCATGCTTCATTTACTTATCTACTTTACTAAGATTTATGTGGGTATAATTTTTTTTGGGAAAAAAATCCTATAACTTCAACAGTTTGAGTCTTAAGACCCTCAATTTCTAAAGAAGTTGAGGACTTGATCGATTTGAGTTTTAAAAAAAAGCATATCCCGCTTTCACCAATAATTACAAATGTGGTCATAACCCTTCATCCAATATTTCTAAGCGAATCTTATAGTTTACCTTCTTGGTAAACGACGGATAACAGCATCATCAAGGTCAAATGGCCGATTTGTTGCACCAAGAATGAGGATTCTTTGACTCTCTTTGGACCTCAATCCATCCCATGCTGCCATGAACTCATTCCTCATTCTTCTAGTGGCCTCATGCTCAAAAGCACCACCTCGAGCACCAAGCAAACTGTCAACCTACAATATGGATTCTAGTCAGAAATCAATTTTCTAATTTGTGAGTTAGATATGCGTGACCTTCAATACAACTTATTCAACTTATCACTTCAAATTTTAACAAGCACCATTAGATGTGCCGAGGAAAATAGACATTTCCACTTTAAGTAATATTCAAATTCTTGAATTGCAATTTTTTCTGTTGCTTTTTCAAATCAACAAAATATCAGCGACAAAAAAGATTGGAAAGGCCGCAAAATTCAATGTACAATAAAAAGTACATTCGATATCCAGAAAACCATGCATGTTTATAAAAGCAAAACTAAAGATGAAAGAAGTTATGCATTTAGACGGTCACCTCATCAACAAATATAATGACAGGTGCAAGCTTGCTGGCAAATGAGAAAAGTGCTTTGGTTAGTTTCTCAGCATCTCCAAACCACTGTATCAGCAAAGAAACAAATAAATTAAGATATCACGTAAACTCATGCACCTTTATAAACTACAGGAACAAGTCATATAATAAAATTAATTAAAACTAGTTAAAGTAAAGCAAAAGATGAAGAGACATACACCCCAACATAATTGGAACACCCCTACCCACACCCAAACTGCTCGACTCTTAACCAAAAACTAGTTATTTGTAAGCATATTTTCTTTTTACTCGAGTATAGTCATCTTTAAATTTTCTAAATGTACTTTCTTAGTCAACTATGCTCGAAACATTCCATTCTCATAATCATTATTCGTTCTGTATTGACAAATCCACTTGGATGTCTAAAATTTCCCCTATTGTCAGTTTTTCCGTTGGACCTGTAATCATGTAAATGTTAGGGTCTAGTAGAGTCAGCCAGGTTTTGCTTAGTAAGGAAGCTAAGATCTTATGGGTGTGCCGTGAATCCTTACAGCTAAGCTGTTTCACATTCTATGCTAAAAATATTTGGCAACAATTTAAGCAAGTTCTTCAGTGTATTTGATTAGAAAGGAATGCGAAGCTTTCAACAGTTTCTTGTTTCCTTGTGATTGTTATCGAACAGGTTTAATGCTTGGGCACATTGTTTGAAAAGAGATTGGCCTTCTTTGCTGCAATTTTGAGTCAATTGGTTTTATGTTTTGTTTTTTCTTGAAAACCACCTCACTAGGTGGAGTTACACATGTGGATCAATTGATGCCATTGGACTCTACCAAAAAGCAACAAAAAAAATTGTTAAATTCATTTCGAGAATGTATATCATAATCAAAATTACCTTTGAAGTAAGGGTCGAACCAGTTATGCTGATAAAATTTGCACCGGCTTCTGTCGCAAGTGCCTTGGCCAGAAGAGTTTTCCCAGTTCCAGGAGGACCAAAAAGCAATATTCCTTTGCAGGGCTGAAATTATTTCTCAAATGTATTACACACTAAAATAAGAGAACAAAACTGATTTGTTAACACTCAGAATGCCTACAAGAAACATGGACAATTACCCGCAACAGGTTTCCACGAGTGAAAAGCTCAGGCCTTCTCATTGGAAGAATAACAAGTTCCTGAAGTGCCTTCTTAACATCTTCAAGAGCGCCTATGTCATCAAACTTCACCCCAATTTCACCAGGAGGTACAACAGATGAAACGAAATTGCTCTCAAACTCATCCTTCGCAAGGCTCTGTTACAATATTTGTGTGATCAAAATCAACAAAAGATTGTAAAAAAGCACTGAATTTATTACATTCACTTATAATTTATAAGTTCAGCAAAATAAACCATCACGTGCCTTGAGGTTCTGAGAAGGTTTTCGTGACATAGTTTCCATGCCTTTCATCCTTGAGATTGCAATTTCAAGACTTCACAAAAGGGAAAGAACAAACAAATGCGCTTAAAATTTTGCTTCATTGCTTAACAAAAAAAAAAATTGCCTGATGACATTTACACAATAGAATGGTAGGATTTACATATATACCTTTCGCGAGGTATGCACAATCTTTCTCCTTTAACAGAAGGAAGCAGGCATGACGACAAGTAATGGTTTTTTGCCCAGCCTACCACTTTTTCAGCCTCTGAAAACAAAATTTAATGACACATAATGAAATGTAAGCACATGAAATTTGATGATGGAAAATATTAACAGTTGCCTATATAGGGAACTTGTCAAAGATTCGAAAGTATAAGTACTGAAAAGCTTTTAGCTAAAAGTCCCATATGTACTAAATGTTGCATTTTTTTTAGACAAATGTTAGTTGATAGTATGTTATCTTAGTGCCCAGTATTCCAAC
Source organism: Vicia sativa (assembly GCA_021764765.1). NCBI lineage: Eukaryota > Viridiplantae > Streptophyta > Magnoliopsida > Fabales > Fabaceae > Vicia > Vicia sativa. Next base: position 83,621,820 of record CM038795.1, read on the forward strand.
CCTGGCCCTCGTTCTCGAACTCCTTCAAGTGTTCCAGCTCAACCACTTTATGTTAGAAGGAACACATACAATCAATGAGGAAGAAAATAATAGAGCAGACAAGATCACAAGTGAAACAGTTTTGAAATTAACTACAATCTCTTACTTTGCTTAGTTAAAATGATGCCATCAGTATTCGCTTGCAAGAGGTCAACGCATGATAGTTGGTGTTCTTCAAGAACCTGCAACATGAAAATCCAGCTATATATGCTTAATATTGAGGGTGTAAAAAGCATTCGTGGAAAACATACTTCGGCGACACACTTGACATATATATTTGGCCTCTATAAAAAGGACAGTTTACTATTGATATCTCTAGGTAAATTATATTTGGTGTCCATGCAGTAACAAAAATAGTGTACTTTAGTCTCTCAGCAGTCACCAGAGATTAAAAGTACATAATATTTATTTCAATAAAAATGGGGGGGAAAATAAACAAGAAACAATATTGAAGTATGACAATTTTATTCAGACAAAATAGACATTTTAAACTACACACATAATAAATGCTTCAGAAAACGGAGAATTACCTTTCGTAGTTCATTCAAATTACTACGTGAAATCACAATTTTCCTGTCTTCCTCGAGTTGTTTTTTGAATACTACCTGTAGATTCTCCTCCTGTGACATACAGAATATCATATGAACCCATGACATAAACAGAGGAAATAACAAATATATAGTCATTCTTATTCCTGAACTTGCAAAAGCTTAATAACTCCTAATCTACAACATTAAAGGAAACACAAATCAAATAGACAGCTAAACTAATATATGACTTCTATTTTAATTTCTTTAAGAATTGCATGTGCCAATTTAATTTGAAAAAATGTTTCTATTGTTTGTACAGTATTGGTGGAGATGGTGTACTAAGATGTTTAAACTTTTAACGTTTAATATTACGGTGTTTGACATGTGTCAGAACCCTCCAACTATTGGTACTTCATAGTGGTGGTATAGACAAAAATATTACCTTTGGTGATTGATTGATTCATCATGCTTACCTTATCTGGATGAAATACAAAACAATTACCTTAGGTGGATGTACACTCAAAACATTAGAGAAAAGCTTGTTAATGTCATCCTCTTCTGATGTCTTTCCCCCTTTAAATCCATTAGTCAGGTGCTTCAAGGAAAGAGGCTGTAACCGAATATGAAAATGAATTTGTTAATAGGATCCCAAAAAATCATTTGGCGATTTCCATTATTCTCTAGTTATGATTCTATTATTCAATTCAAAAGTTGATAATGCTGACAAACAACAGGACAGAATACAACTGCACTTAGGCGGCATATAATTGACATGAAGAATAGATAAGAAATTAGGATAACAAACAAACGTCAACTGCATGGGAACATGAAAAGCAAGATAAGACATGAAATATTTAAAGGAATTCATATATTTGTAGAGAGATAGAAAGCATTACCAGCTTAGCAACACGTCCAATGTTTGGGAGTATCATCGTCTGTCAAACAGCGCATGTGATCGTGGAGGAAAGTTAATTAAAATGATATTATTTTCTAAATGAAATTAATGCATTAGAGTGAGATATTTAGGATACACTCATGGGAAAAAATTACAATTGAATCTTACAAATTTTTCTTTCTCCTTTGTTCCAGATTGAACTTTGTTTTGCCCGCAAATCAATACTACAGAGCCAGATAACTGGTCAAACATCTCTTCAACCTTTTGAAAAAACTCATTTCGGCTTGACTTAGGAAGTGATTTATGCAACCACTGCGAACTATCCGGAAAATATACTATAAGAGGTTGTTTGGAATTCAAAACCTGCAAAAGCAATAACCGTATGTCACCTATCATCAAAAAATATTTTAATCCCCTTATTATGAGATTTCAAAAAATAGAAAATTACCAGAGCACTATACCTCACATAAAGCCTCCACTGCTATGTAGCAATCCTGTGTTTGAGCATCAAGATCGTTCTCAATGTCCTTAACTGTTTAAAAATTTAATTTTAAAAAATCTTAGTTTGCGTATTGTTAGGAGGACTAACATATTTTACAATCCATAAGGGAGGAGTAAAGTTTACATACTTATATCAGAATATGAAGGAAGCAGACTTTAATTATGAAATTGAGGTTTTCCAATTTTGAAAAAGAGAAATGTACCATTTATCCAATAAACTGATGCTTTTGGACGATCATTGTTAGGGTTCTCGACCTCATTTTCATTGGCCTTCTCTACATTATCATCCAAGATAACCGCAGCTTGATCTCCATTAACATCGTATACCTCTCCTCTTTGACCATTATTTAAAATTGAAACCCTGCAATATATGCACAGTTGATTAATGGCCAAAAAAGCAATAGCTGCAAGCTATAAGAATATCTGAAACCTATAATTCTCATTTGCGTTTAATATGTTGTGGATATATATAAAACAATTTTGGACGATATTAAAGGAAATCCACACAATGATTTTAATGGAAGCATAAGATAGAAGAAAAATGAGTTTTAAATATTCTACTACACTGTCAGTTATTAGCAATGAAGCACAAATACTTCAAAAATGCTGCCGAATCGTACCCGATACGTACCGATACGTGTCGGAGGAGTATCCGAAATTAATTATTTAAAAACTAATTAATAAATATTTCGATACAGCGGCAATACGCTCTGATACGTTCCGATACGTGATTTTTCAATTATTTTTCTTTTTTTAATAATTTTTATTATTACTGTTTTAATAGTTTCTGTTTCACTAAAAAATTCTTAAAGCATCACAATGTCAACAACATTTTCAAAATCTAATTCAAAGACTTTGATACTATTCCAATATATTAGATTTAATAGTTTTCATTAATATAGTAATGTATTAAAATTTTGTTACGAAGATTTGGATTTAATTAAGTATTTAATTTTTATTTTTATATATATGTATTCAGCAAAAATAAAACAATTCATTCGGAACAATTCTTTCCGACTTTATGGTATCAAAGCCTAAATGGCCAAACCATCCGATGATGATACCTCTGGTATCGATTCTCTAAATTCTACTCGCTCACTCACCCTAAACAATGAATCCTTCCAAAACATATCCATCACTTCTCACAAGTTGAATGGAAATAATTTCTTACAGTGGTCACAATCTGTGAAATTGTTTATTCGTGGCATTATAACAATGTGCACAAATAGATAATAGGGAAAGGAGAAATAGAGTTAATCAGAGTTCAACCTACGGCGGACTATAGACAGGCACAAGGACATATAACAGAGAGAATTAAATATGATAAATGAAAAATACAAGGAGTAAATGCTCAAAACTCAAACCCCGATCCCAATACAACCAATGACTACTCGGATTTACAAATATTTACAATATAAGCAATGATTTCCAACATACTTATACAGCTATAAAATTCTTTAATTGAATTGAATTGCTTTCTTTTTGGGGTCGGGTTTGGTCCGCACAAAAAAGTTGAATGTTAAAACTAAAATCTGTTTTAAGAAAATGCCATGAGGTGAGAAAGGCACCTAAGAGTTTAACTTCTGCACAGAGGGAAAACTTAAATACCCACCTTTCAGGTAAAATAGTATAAGCATTAGTTGAACCATCAGACGTCGGTATCTTCCCCAGTTTGATCCTGTGATAAAATTATATATGCCAATGTCAGGTGAGTGGTATCTCAATGAAGTCCTATGGGGATGATGCATTGGTTTTACAAGAGTCGGGGCGACTTATCTAGAACCACAACTGCAATGCTCAAAATATCAGAGAGCCTGCTAATTATTGCCATATAGCGCCTTTCATACAAGTTTTAACATTTCATGTTTCACTCAAAACAAAGGTTTCGAAACATTTTTTTTGGACAAAATATGGGCTTCATAGCTATGAAAGTATTATTAGTACTAAGCTCCGAGACATTCACAAAAACTACTACTGTTCGTAAGTTGAGAATTACATGACTTGTACCCACTACCCGAGTACTTGCATCAAACACACTTAAGTTGATAATCCGAGAACTTACTGTAACCAAGTAAAAGCAAAACATTATTTAAAGCAAACCATGTAAATAAAAACATTCACTAATTATTGGCATATAAATAATTCAACCACAAGATTCTCAAAAAATAATAGAAACAATAGTTCAACCATAAGATAAAAGAATAAGAGAAAAACATCCAATGGAAAGTAACCATATACACACTTTGATAATGCAAGGTATTAGTTGACTTTAAAAATCAGATTATAATATGAAGATTGGCTCTTTAAAGGACTGTGGCATATCACGAACACGTAGCATAGAAACAGAAGATTCATGTTCCTAACATCTTGAAATAAATCAGTATCAGTATATGGAAACAATTGGGATGCAAGAACTCTTGCAATTAAAGGAGTTTTGTTTCACAATTGAAACCGAAAAATAACTTAGATTTGGGGTTCATACAAGTCAAGTCCACCACCACCCCACAACGTTGCTCTAAACCTTTAGGGTGGGACCAAACTCAACCCACAAAACTAATGTGAGACTTTCAACATGTCCGTTCACACCCAAGATTAGACATCTGAAATGTGGACTATGGCTTGAACATAATGTTTATAAGTGGAGACAATCCCCTTCTCTAGCAAGTCGGTTTTGTAAGGTTGAATTAGGCCTGACCTAAAATTTAAGATGGTATCGAAGTTTGTCTATGTCCAAGATTCATTAGGCCACCTGGTATCAGGTTTTTGCTATCCACACATCAAATCCAATAGTGTTTAGTGTGACGGAATAGGTTAAGAGTCCTACATCAGATGAGATATGGTCTGAACATATGTTTACAAATTATAAGTGGGGGAAGGAATCCTAACCTTAAACTGTCGTTTTGTAAGGTGGAGTTAGGCTCAACCTAAATTCTAAGAGAATAACATGGATATCAACATACACCATCATGTCCAAAACAGGACATCTAGAGTGTGGACAAACAATTTCAGGTGGAATAATAGAGATATTGGCCCAACAAAAGATCTAGGATAGACTTTGATACCATTTCAGAATTTCAACTTCGTGCCTAACTCGACACCACAAAATCAATTTGGTAGGTGAGGGTTGCCCAAGCCTTATAAACATTAGGCCATATCTTGATTTCTTAATTCTGAGTGGGACTTTCAACAAACACCATCAAGCCCTCTATAATTACCAAAATTAACATTACTACAACAATGTATGTTGTCGCTGCCATAGTAACAAGCATGAAAAAATGCACGATATGATAATCACCCACGCATCGTGATCATGCCCACAGCAACTGTTCCTAGTTGTGCAAAAACAAATGTTCTGTAAATGAATAGAAGATAATTTATTGTGTTCTATCCTTGACATAACACAACATAAATTAAATCCCACAAAATTTAATCCTATTAAGCCATTGAGAATCCATGAAAACACTTTCAATATGCCGTTTATATGATTTTCTAGTGTACAATATTTGCATTAACAAGAGGTCTCTTTACTGATGTGTCATTCCATATTTTATGAAATTGATTTGTGCTTGTGCATGTCATTTCTTAGATGCGCTGGCTCTGTTTCAACGAAATTTCATATTCCGGCATCCAAATAGACAAAAAGTGAACACCTTTACCATGTGCTTCTTTGTGATATTTCATTTCTTTTGGTTTTTCTACTTAGGAGCATATTTACCACCCTTCGGTGCTTTATTATCTGTATTCATTTCACTCTAATAGGTCTTTTTATTTTATTTGAATAGAAAAACTAAGCAACGATTCCATTCATTTTCTACTGCTTTTGTTGTTCTTCTCACAATCATCAAATTGTCTAATCCGTTTGCTCAAAAAATGTCTGCCACAATTATTTCAGCAAAAGTATAATCGGAAAGCAAGTTCGTCTACACTCGAATCAAAAAAGCATGACATGTTTTTTCAATAAATCAAAAGAATGTTTCAACACATAAAAAATTAAACTTGCTGGAGACAATGGACCACAAAGTAAGTATCTCCTATCTTACAGGTATAAGAAAGAAGGAAGAGTTCTTTTATTACCTATCATCATTTGTAAATTTAATAGAAGGGCCGATGTACTTCACGCGGTCACCTAAAAAATATAACAAATCAGTACTAGGCAATTATGTGAATGTCCATACAAATGAGAAAACGAATGTAAATAGGTTGCAGATAGAAAGAGTAGAAAATCACATGCAAGCTCATGTGTATGATCAAAGCTCAACCTAGCTGAACATGTTACCTTTTCTTAGCTGAGATCCAGATTTATCAGTTGACTTGGCATCATCAGAATTCGACGACTCGGGACTCTCATCTCCAGTCACCATCTGCCAAAAGATTATGGGGTGCGGGGTGAGAACTCAAACTACCAGATACTTCATTTTAATACAGCTAAAAAATTCCACTACTTGGAAACGGATGGATAACTGTATAACGCATATACCTTCTCAAATTCATCAACATTGTAAGGGATGAGTTTCTGAACAGCGGCTTTAACTTTCTTAAGGGCTGCTTCAGCAGATGCTAGTGCATCTTCATTATCGCTTGCATCTGACTTCGCTTCAGCACTGCTAGTCCACTCTTCTTCATTACTAGCATCATTGTCATCCTCATTCTCACATTCTAGACCACCCTCGTCCCCAGATTCTGCATTATCATCATCAGACTCATAGTCTGACGATTGATCATCATCAATATCCTACATAAAAATTCAGATGATATAGTCTTTTTTGCTTTCTGGCACCAGTACTATTATAATAAGAAACCATTGAATGACTTCTAATTTCTTCCGTAACTTACATAAGGAGCAAGGATGCTGCTGTCAAGCACCAACAACGGTACTTGTAAATCTTGTGCAAGAGCTCTAACTAATCTTTCCCGATAGAGCTCAGTGCCTGATGATAAAAGACAGAATAAACAGCAAGAATCAAGACAAAAATTAGAATAAACTAGTGAGTCATATCTGCTACTTAAGATTGTAGAGTAAATTACAGACCTGGAATGCTTTGAAGCAATATTCTTCCACTTGAAGATGCAAGGCGGGTGCCAAAAGACGACGCAAGCTTATTATGTCTCAAACGAGAAGCAGCACATTCCGTAAGAAGACTTTTTGTATGCTCACTACACAGATGGAAATATACGACACGGGTCCACAATAAATTTCATAAAAGAGAAACTGTTAAAATTAAGAAAATAATTAGAATTAATGAATAGGAAAGTTAAGTAATTACTTTATGTGATAAGGAAATGTGTCCCACGAAATGTTAATATTCTCCCATGGAGTAATTCTTCTCAAAAACTCATTTTTAAACTTATCCCTTCTCGTCAAAAATGGTGACTCTCTCCTTTTACTCTCTACAGCAAGCTTCTCATTATGAAGCCATTCCTCCTGATCCTGTTCTCCAAGCTGTGCATGTGTATTGCTGAATTTAATATCTCCACCAGCCTTACCTAGCTGAGTCTTCCCCTTATCCAAATCACCTCCATCGTTAACATGTACTTGATTATTCTCACTTGCACTACTTCCATCGCTTTCAGAACTAAAAGGTTGTATCTGAGTACTCCTAAGACAAAAACTAGGCCTTTTGTTCAGACCGGTAAAACTATATCTAGATGAAACATGACTACATGAATCTGAACCTAAGAGATCTCTTTTGATGATACCACCACCATGTGAAGAATATTCTCTCACAGCAGCCTTAGGTGATAAAGACTGAAAACAATGATGATCAGAGAATTTCGGCCTAAAAAAATATTTTGATGGTTGCAACAACAAAGCCCATCTCCGATCTCGGCACTGTATTCTCCTCAAGTACATTGAAGTTATTGCCTTTCTCCGACTTTGAATTGTGCTGCACATGAATCGCATCCATTTGATAATCAATAGGGTCATAAAACACATAGCTCAGGTTTAGATAGTTCTAATAACACAAACAGAAACTTAGAATATAATCAAATTCAATAGCAAAAGGGCCTTGTGAAAAATGCACATTCTACAAGTCCAAACAAGTATACAAAATTTCTATTAAAAAATCAGAATAGTTTTGCAATCATAACACAGAGAATCAATAAAACAATACAAAACACAAGATCCAACACAAAACAGCTAATAAAAAAATGAAAGGAAAGAAAACCTGTTTGGATAGGTTGATTGTGAAGAACGAGGTCAGAGTTAGGCCATAAGATGGAAGGAGAGAGAGCGAAAGAATGTGCGAAAGAAGCGTTAAGGTTTAGATAATGGAAAAACACAAGTTAGGAGAAGGTGTTGTGAATGAAGTGAAACGATTGCAAACAAATTGTGTTTTGTTGTAAGTTCCACTTGGCCCTCGTGCGTCGTAGGTTTCTTGTTCTTTTGAGAAGCCAACTTTATGTTAGGCCCCCAACTTAGGTTAGCCCATTTATTTACTAGGAATTAACCTCTTATCCCCCAATTAAACATGTCACCCCCTCAGAACAAAGAAAAGTCAAATTAGTCGAATTTAAAAAATTCTCACAAATCTCAAATTTTTGGTAACATACCGAGAATTTGAATTTGTCAAGACGATATTGGAAATTTTTAAGCGATAAAGACACCACGACTCGGGCATCTATAGAGCCATCAATTCACACTAATAGAGTATTTTCAGGAGGACCTTCAGACAAATTCGTGATGACAGTATTTGTTGACCATGTCGCTTACAGGATATGGCATGGAGAGGTATATATTTTGTTTTATTTAATTTCATGAATATGGATTTTCTTTAAGTGTTTGAAAGATGTCGGCAAAATCTCGAAATATCGAAAAGTTCTATACACTGAAAATTTCATAGATGTATGCCGTAAATTTTAATGGTACCAAAAATTTCAAAGAGTCTACCAGAAATTTCGTTCGAAAATTGTTTGTAACTCAACAAGGATAATTATGGAATAAATTTTTTGGGGGTGACATGTATAATTGAGGGGTGAGATATTAATTCATATTTATTCATGGATAGTTATGGAGGAATTAACATCTCACTCCTCTGTTATACATGGCACCCCCAAAGAATTTTAAGGAGATTGTGTCTGTTGTGGAGCCGACAATCGAGCAAGTTATGGAGCCGACATTGAGGAGATTGTAGAGCATGTTGAGGAGTATGTCGTTGGGCGCGTTGACGAGGTGTTTCCACTAATATAGAAACCACGACTCATGTGTCTACGAAGCCATCACTTCACACTGATGAAGTTTTTTCAAGAGGACCTTCAGACAAATTTGTGCTAACAATATTTGATTACCACGTCGCTTACAGGATATAACATGGTGAGGTATATATTTTATTTTCTTTAATTGCATAATTTTTCAAGTGTTTGAAAGTTGATGTACTTTATTTTTGCTTCTTACAAGAGTGCTTGGTGTTGAAGGTTTCTTCTCATGGTTCTAAGTTGAAGAACTTCCCAAATAGTCACAAGCCTAAAGAGGTCAGTAGTATTGTTAGAGATTTTTCAGCTGCTTGAGTTCGCCTAGTGCTCTTTGACCATGTTGGACACCTCGATGTTGTCTGTTTTTATTGAGCGATGATACCCAGAGACAACATCCTTTCATCTTGCATTGCACATTATATTATAGTATTAATATTTTTCCTTTTTTCTTAGAAAGAATAAAGTTCGGTGGTGACTTCTTAAAATATGAGCCAAGTTAGTGAATTGTTTGGTCTCTGATTTTTCACTGTGACGCAAAGGATGTCATGTACATCAACTTAGTGTAAACAACAATTTTTGCAAGGTGATCTCAATTAATTTGTTTATATGAAAATACCACAGGGAATTCACTCACCAAAAATAGGAAAGATTTATGTCCTTACTAAAGCATTGTATGACTTAAAACAAGCGAGCAAACAATGATTTGAAAATTTGACCTCCTTTTTACTAGTTCACATTTTATACATGCAAGGGCATGACACACTTTTTTCATCAACAAGTGTTTGTTGACTCTACTAGTTATTGTAGTGCAAATGACAAATGCAATATTATCATATCAACATAGACTGGTTGTGATTAAAAATGAACTCAATATTTTTTTTATGATTCTAAGTAAGGGTTTATAGTTGTTTGGTTGCATAAAAATAAATGACATAAAATAAATGAATATTTTGCTCTTAACAATGAGAACTTGTTAGTAGTAGATTTCATTATCGTTTATATTTGTCCATAATCATTTATCAATAATATGTTCATCTATTCAACTATTAATATTATTGTTTATTACTCTCGTCGTATTTCATCTTTGGCTCAATAACGTGAGATCAATTTTATTACGTAATATTCAATTCATTGCACTATTAAATACAACAACGCATATGAATATTAAGTTAAACAAAGCGGTTGAATATTAAGTTAAAAATGTTAGATAAAATATAATTAAAAAAATAGTATGTAAATATTTTATTCTGTTTATTGTGATTTTAATTAAGACTTTGATTTCATCGATACTTCAAATATTTAATTATTCTCTAATGCGTTTTCAAATATCTATTATAGTTTTTGTTTTTTTTATTAAAACTCCCTTAATTCCTTTCATTAAATATGATATTCTGGATACATGTTGGTACATCATTAAAGATATGAATAATAGGATAACTTGAAGTAACCTATGCCAAAACATGGAAGAACACATTGGTTTACTTTCTAATGAAAAACTTGGAGTAAGTTATGCATTGGTTTACCTTCTAATGAACTTAATATGAGAATTTCTAAGTAAGTTGGATAAGACTCATTTAAACTCTTGAATAATAGCACCACAAATTTTTTTGTTTGAAGTTTGACTATTCACATCATTCACCACAATTTTGACATCCAGCTCAAAAGCCACATTGTCTAAACCTAGATCTATCACCCATTTCATGGATGTCATAAGGCCTGAAGCTTCCCAATATTTACTTTAATAGGAGGTGAAAATTGTTATGCGGTCATCTATAAACAAACCTTCTTTGTTTCTAAAGCACATAGTGATACCAACCTTGTTGTTAGTGAAAGAAGTATATATGTTACATTTTAGTTGACCATGAGTATGTTTGCTCCAACTAGTCTAGTCTCCATGTGAGTTTGGGAATTATTACTATAATCGATATGATGAACATGTCCCTAACCAAGTAACAAATGTTTTGCTTGGTTGCAATGGTATCCAGATAATCCTCCATTTGATTCCAAATAAGATTGTTCCTGTTTTTCCATAAACTCTAAAGCATAGTAGAAAAAATATTCATTTTCTCTTGACTAGCTACCTACAAAAAGGTGAAAATAATAGTGGTGAAGTGAGCATGGTTACTCTGAAGATTTTGCAATATTTTCCTCAACCCCGGGAATTAAGGAATAGGTGAAGATGATTTTTTTTCCCTTCTCCACATAGCTTGAAGCACTGATTTAATGAGAACTTCTCTACCCGCTTGAAAAATAGTTCTACTACTCCAGTAATTAATCTTATTTCAAATCCTATCTTTTATAAAATTGAAAGTAGCCTTTATGTTTCTTCACATTATAGAAGGGACACCAAGATACTTACTCATGCCAAGCACCTATTGAACTCCTATGATATCCGCCAACACTTTTTTAGCATCCATATCAATGATTCTACTACAAAATAATTCAGATTTATGCAAGTTGATAGCATGATATGAGGCTTCTTCGTACATAGATAAAATTTTCTTCATCTCAATCGCTTCATTAGGGGATGCTTTGAAAAAGAGATTGTGATGTTTGTCATGTTGAGCATTTTCGGAAAACTGCCACTTTTGAGCCAAGCACAACTAGCATGAAAAATCTCCAAGCCACGTATGTTCCAAAACTTTTGAAAAAAACCAGGATTATAGCCATCCTGGCCCGCACTTTTATCCGCTTACATGGAAAAGACAACTTCATGAAATTCTTCTAGCACAAACGGGGTTGGCCTGGAGCACCATATCTCTGTGATTGACTTGCTTCTGAAATAACTTCCTGAATTACTTTTTGGCAATCCTTGATTAGTTGTGACATGGAAGAAATGAGTGTTAAGATCACCATCTTTCCCAACGGGCTTTTGCCATTTGCTTCTAGTAAAGATCCTCTTGAACAAGAAAATAAGTTGATGTTTCCTACCCCGACATTGACTCGAATTCTGTTTATTTTTTATGAGTTTTCTCAAAAAATTCATAAGTTTATAACAATTTTCATTGCTCCACTGCATCATATTTTCTCTCACAACCCAAGTAACATAGAATTTTTCTTTCCACCCCCACTTGTACCTGGCACCCCCTAATTTGTATGAAAAGTCAATCTTGTCCAAGCCTTCCTTATTGTTGAAATTGTCGGTACACCGGATTTTTGAACAAATTTGGACGATACTGGAAATTTGAGAGCGCTACCGGAATTTTCGCGAAAACAAGTAAGTTTTACGGTAGATTTGTTAAAATTTTCGGTATTTTGCACCAGATTTTTCGAAATTTCCGGTATCGCCTACCGTAAATTTTGAAATATCTGGTATTTTCGCCTGGAAATTTCAAAATTTACGATATTTTCCTTTGATGCTCATACTGAAAATTTCAAAAATTCTGGTACGCCTAAAATACCGGAAATTTTGAAATTTCCGGTATTTTCTATTTTTTCCTATTTTCCAAAAAATTCTAAGTTTTTCATGATTCTTGACTTTGATTGCAGTGAGGACTAGAGGCAGAGACGGTTCTATTTTAGGCAGAACTGTAACACCCCAAGCAATTATTCAAAGAAATCAGAATATAACATTTTCCAACATAATGAGGCTGTCACACTTTTCAACTTAAACACATAAACATGTCATTTTTATTCAAAACGGATACATAACACTTTAAAAAGGCGGAACTAAACACAACACATAATTTTTAGTCTTCAAACATAAACGATTTCATTAATCATGCAGCGGAGTCATAATAGTTTTACATACTAGGCATAACATCTTTCGAGTCATAAACAACATCAACATAATAAAAATCCTCAATTAATGACATACGATTCAACATCAAAAACAACAAAATAAGACAAGTCTTCATTTCCCCCGAGTGCTACGTATCAGAGCAATGACACCGAACTCGAACTAAAAATGATAACAGCTACTCCTCCTGGTTACCTGCACGTTACCAATATAAAGGCAACGGCGAAACAAATGAAAGGGTGAGATATCAAACTATATAATTGAGATCATGATAAATAATATATAATTAGAATTATATAAAGTCACTATTTTGTCATCTCACAACCAATCAACAACAAACACAATTTAACCACACAACAACATCATTATGCACTAAAGTATGCGACTTGGACAAATGCAAATGCATGTGGTACCATCTGAGTAAAACTCCCAACTTAGAACATTGTCAGTAATTCTAAGGCATCAACAAGGCATAAGTCTTCCACTTTTAACATTTTGCCAATCCAGGCCAACATGGTTGAGCATAGCTCCAACTTTAATGAAATGCAATGTATGCGACTATCATGTATGGCATACAACGACAACATACACATAAGACAACTTAGAACAACAAACAACTTAAAACAACAACAACAACAACTTTCAACATCAACAACTTTTCAACAACAACAACTTTCAACGTTGACTTTTAAGCCTCCAACAAAATTTATCCATATTTAGGGCAACAACCAACTTATACTTGCAATTCATTACGATCAACAAAAATTCAGCAAAACAAACACTCTACGATAGCTTACTAGCGCATACGATCCATTTCTTAAATTCTTCCAATTTCGGTTAATCGGCTATACCGCTCACAATTACCAACATACTAATTCGGAACCATTTCTAATCAATTCATATGTCATTCCTTACTAATTACTAGCATTATTCTACCCATAAAAGCCTACACAAAGTTCCCTAGTTAAAGTGTTTATAATTGGGCAGAATTCAAAATTAAAGTAATGTGTTGAAAATAACTCAGTACGCGTCGCGAACCCTCCTTCGCACCGCGACTTTAGCAGGACTCAATTTGCGCCGCGTCAACCCATTGGCGCCGCGAACTGAACATAATAGAATGGGTTTTCAACGCTGTCAACATCTCCCTCTTTCCATTTTTCCCAAATATTTGACATCCAACACTCACACAATCCAAAATCTATCAACCTAAGGTACTAGCAACATGGATAATCAAACAAGGACAATATTTACCGACACATTCAACAAGTTTCATGGATTTTCAAGCTTCAAATTGAAATTTCCAACAATAACTACAAAACACAAACCTAACAAAATTACTAACCCCACTACCTATCATTCATCATGTTCCCAATTAGAGAGCAATAACCCCACCCTTACCTTGTGAATCGGAGGTTGGTTTCTTAGAGATGGAGGTTTGCCCTAGCCAAGCTTAACTTCTTCTCTTCCCTTCCTTTTCTCCCCAAAACCTCTTTTCCTCTTCTACTCATAAAATAACTTTTTCCTCTCTTCTTATTCTACTTCTTTTAAATAATAACACTATTATTATTATTATTATTATTAATATTATTATTTCCTACAACTTATTTTAATTAATCACCCTATAATCATATAATGACTTAAATTGACATTTCTACACTATTACCAATTACTGGGAAAAATATACGAAAATATTAAATTAAATAATCAAATAATTGAATAATTAAATAATTCTGGTGTTACAACTCTCCCCCACTTAGAATATTTTCGTCCTCGAAAATTTACCTGATTCAAACAATTCGGGATAGGAGTTGCGCATCTTGCTCTCTAACTCTCACATCATGCTTTCTCCAGTAGCTCCCAACCAGACAACCTTCACCAACACAATCTCTTTCCCCCTTCATTTCGCGATCCGCAATTCTCACAGGTGTCGTCTCTACCGTGAGATTATCTCGTACTTGCACATTGTCCATTTGAATCACATGAGACGGATCATGATTATACTTCCGGAGTTGCGATACATGAAACACATCGTGCAAATTAGCAAGATTTAGCGGTAACGCCACTTGGTAGGCCACTTTTCTAACTCTATCCAATATCTGATACGAACCAATAAAACGAGGAGTGAGCTTCTTAGACTTCAGAGTTCGACCAACACCTATCAACAGAACTTTGACCAAGCATAAATTTCACATACTTTATCATAAGTTTTGCCACCAAAGCTCATTTTGAAGAGAATCAAATTCTCTACAACTTTATGTCTCACAAGCTTTGGCCAAAAATGGATCATTTGAGAGTTATGGATCAAAACATTAGAGGTCCTTCTAAAAGTCAACAAAAAGTCATCTTTTTGCAAAGAAGTGTACATGAACATGGAAACTTCAATGAAGAGGAAACCAAAAGAAGTGAACATGAACATAGGATCAAAGGTCTGACGCCATTTCAGAATATCACAATAAATACCAAAAAACCAAGTTTCATGGAACCAAGTATCATAAGCCACACGGTAATCAATAACAGAACATCACCGAAGGACCAATATAATCACCATCAAAATAAATAGTCACCATTTGTACCTGTGATAATGATTTTTCCCATCCCCACCTCGCGGGTAATTTTAAACATAATAGGTGGTCCCTAAGTGGCATCCAGAGTCGACAATCCATCGTTTAATACCTTGCCCATGCATAAAGGATGCAGAACAATGGTAGTATCGGGAGAACCTCGGTTTAATATGGTACTTCATTCTTCGTCACACACGTCAAAGGAACACGGGATTCCGCATGAACATTCGTCTATCCTATATGTCTTTGGGCTGGGTAATGGGCCTTTTACCTCTTGTAACTCTCACCCCAAATATCACAGCACATCAGCAGACAATGTACAGGATATATGAAAGCGATAAAATTCCATATAGAATGCAATGCAAGCATACAAAGAATGGTGCGATAAAACGAGTAAATAAATAAACACCCAATAGAAAAGAAAAAGGAAGCTAGGGTCGACTCTTGATCGGACCAGCAAGAGGTCTAGACAATCCCCAGTGAAGTCGCCAGCTGAAACTACTTGGCTAAACATCATCTGATAAAATATCAATAAAGTCGCCACCGAACATTTTTTATCCCGCGAGAGGAAAGGCAAACATCGAGTAAACCTGAAAGGGGGAAATCATGGTCTTACAACCGAGAGATCGGGTAAGGGAGTCTATTATGTAAGGGGAAAGTATTATCACCCCACACTGTCGTAGTACTCTACGGTATCCACTTCTATTTTCTATCTAATTGGTGTGTTATATCTATCTATCGCTTAATCTCTACAATGCATGTGAAAGAAATAAAATAAGGAAACTACCGGGAAAAGAAGGAAATATTTACAAAATTTTGCTCGATCAAGCCCCGTGACAAGATGCCTACGTATTCCTTCGTGCAATGGGAAAGTCAGAGCGTCGTAGTTCCGTTCACATGTTTTGGTGGGTTGCAATGTTTTTTACGGGAAGTTCGATTCCGCATCTTCACAATTGCAACTCGTGTTTGGCGTTGCAGCTATAAGAAGTCTTATGCTCGACCGCTTGCACACTTAGCAACTTGTTCGGACTTGAAAGGGAACACCCTTTTTGAAAAAGGTTTAAAAAGAAAAAAAGTCCGAAGACAAAAATATTTGAAGTGAGGTTGGTTGCTTTTACATTTGAAAAGGAGTCTGAACCATTATTAAGTATTTTGATTTTCAAAGGAAAATAAAACAAGTTTTAGTTTTATTACATGCAAGAAGGCAAAAGAAACCAGAAAATAAACAAGGGAAACTAAATAGTTCTACCCCTAATGTTATCATGTAAAAGTGGCCCTATAGTGGAGGATGAAAAGTCTAAGCTCGAAGGAAACTATTCTAGCCGAGCAAATCTAGGGAAACCGTCCTAATATCCACCTTGGTTGAAGAACCAAGGGATACAAAGGGATGAGGCAAGCAAGTGCTTTGGCAGAAGCACACACACACACACAATATAATGCACAAATAAATGATTCACACATACACGGAGAAGAAGAAGGAAGTCTCATAGCGTGCGACGGTAACGAGCATACTAATGTCAACCAGAAGTCGCCCTACGACCTCTGAGAGAAAGGTATCACATAATGATATGAATTATCAAGTGTGAAGAGCATATGAGTGGGGGTATCAAAGCAATAAATGTGAACCCCAAGAGAAGGCGTGAAGAGTCAGAGTAGGGGACTCTTGCCACATTTATTATTGACTCGATAAAGGATGCAACATGATTCGCATGTGCTGAGCCGACACGGACTAGAACTGTGCGGGGGTCGATTGCGAACCCTTTTTGCGTGCCCATCATATATACATCACCTGTAGATATCATTAAACCAGGTCTTTTCTCGGTGGTGCCACTTAGTGGTTTGCCTAACCACTTTTGACCTATGCAAGCACAAAAGTAAACACATGATCGAAAGTACCTCCCTATGCACGAAAGAGGATTTTAAACAAACCACACACAAGTAGTAAATAGAATTTCCCTAAACGGGTCTTTAAATAAACTAGAGGGGTTCCTGAACATGCTCCAACTACGGAAGCCCCATCATGCATCTTTATTCATATTTCTCATGGCAAAAGAAAACGGTAAAACCCTACTTCTCATGCTTTCTAGAAAAGCGATAAAATAATGCGATAAAAAGGCATAGCAAATACCGAACGGATAACAATATGTAAGCTAAGAAATACTCTAGAAAACTTCAAGTACTGCCGACAAGCAATAAAAGAAACCGATGAGTAATGCACGGAGGCATCGAAGCATAACCGGGAGGTGTATCCCATATATCCGAGACAAATAAACCTGCACAAAATTGTAATCCCGACAATAGAATGCATACACATGTGTGCAAGCAAGATACGTATCCCACATATCTCAGATCAATCACATAGCCTGCATGAAAGGTGAACGCTAACAATGCAGATAATAGAATGCACACACATGTGTACAAGCAATAAGATACGTATCCCGCGTATCTACATCAAAACACCTGCAAGAAGGTAAAAACCCAAAGATGCATATAATAGAATGCACACACATGTGTGCAAGCAAGAGATGCATTTCGCATATCTAAATCAATCAAGTAAACCTGCATGAAAGGAGAACACTAACAATGCAGACAATAGAATGCACACACATGTGTGCAAGCAAGATACACATTCCGCATATCTAAATCAAAACACCTGCAATAAGGAAAAAACCCAAAGATGCAGACAATAGAATGCACACACATGTGTGCAAGCAACAAGATACGCGTCACGCATATTTAAATCAAGTGTAAAAGGCTCAATGTACCTCGTACATGAAATAAAGTGTCAGAACTAACAAAGCAAGTACTAGAAAGAAAATACCAAATGCAAAAATGATTGTACATATGATAATAAACTAGTATAAGCATGTAAGAAGTGAAATAAAATCACAAAAACTGGCTTGGGAAAGCACTTTTCTGAAATCTGAGCGAAAAAGTCAACTTCTCGGAATCGATTAAAAATCATACGATTGCTTGCAAAAACGTCAAAGAATTCAAAAATATGATCAGTTTTAATTAATTCCGAGTGGAAGCGACATTTTTTGGACCTTAAAGGAACGGGGGCAGCGGTAGCGTTTTAGGCATGTTACACTTGAAATTTGGTTCCGAAGCCATCAAAAACGGTTTTAGAATATACCAAAATGTTAGGAACATATATCGTTACCTTGAACCTTTGAGAAAAGTGAGTTCCAATGAACAAAATCGCCTAAAAAGGCTTACGGAACACCAAAATTCATGTACCAAATTAATTTCCAATTCACATTGCTTTTGGTTTTGAAATGAAGAACGATTGGAGATTAATTCATGTACATGAGGTAAACAAATCAAAATAAATCAATATGCAAATCAAATGCAAGAATAATCGGAATTGGAATAAAAAAGAAATGCAAAAATGCACATTTTAACATGTATTTAATGCATATTTATGAATGAAAATGCTACATATTTGGATGAAATATGGATGTATGGCATACAAAATGCAGGTGGAATGATCACTCAACCTACACCACATCTAATCATAATGAAAAATACAAATTAAAGTCAATTTGAAACAAAATTCATCATGTTCTAATGCTTGAATTGAATGACCAAAGATGCATCAAACAACACATGAAAATGTGCATGAAAATGAGACTTCGACACACTTTAACGTCACAAAAATCAAACTTCGACAGATGAATTCAAATCAATCATTTAATGCACTTGTTGATCGATACATGAACATACAAATTATGATTTAAATGCAAACCTAAATGCAATATGTACAATGCAAATGCTTCATGAAAGCCTAAATGTACCTAAACCTACATTTCGACACAATTACGAGTTACTAAAAACTAGTTTCGACACATTTACATTTACTAACTAAGCTTTATTTCATATGAATTCAACTCAAATTATCAACCTATATGCAATCTAATGCATGAACATGAAATATATGATGCAAATGATCAATTAAAGTAGCCTAAATGTAAAGAAACAGTTACATGCAAGTGTATGTATGCTTTATGTACAAATTTCCTTCACACTGACACAATAACGTTCGAAAATACAATTCAATTCAATCAATTTCTAATCAATAATTCAAGAATCGGAATCAACACAATAAATGTAATCAATTCCAATAATCAATTTCAAGAATAAGCACTTTTAGAAAATCACTTAAATAAGTGATTATGGAAGAGTTCACTTACTTGAATTTGAAATTGAAGCAAGAATTGAAGAGGAATCAAGGAGGAAGAGTTGAATCTTGATTGAAGAGGAAGGAGAAGGAGAAAATCTCGCAGGAAAAGCAATCGGAGCGGCGGAGGGAGGAGATCTCGTCGTTCACGGCGGTGACGGAGGGAGATGGTGGCGGCGCGGTGATGTGGCAGCGTGGCTGCTAGCCGGATCTGGTCAGTGACGCACGATTTTCGGCGGTGGAGGAAGGAGTTCCGGCGAAACTTGATGGAGGAGAAGGGAGGAGAAACTTGATCTTTGACTTGTGTGTTCTTGATTTTTGAGAGAAAAAAGAGAGAGAAAGGTGAGAGCACTTGAGTGAAATTTAACAAATGATTTTCCTCCCCCAATTTTTGTGAGGCAAAATATATTTATAGATGAGAAAATTGGGCTTTGGAGTGTCTTGGATCCAAGATTAGGCTCATATCGCGATTATCCGAATTATTTTCGTACACAGTCTAACGCAGCCAAATTGCGAAATTTGAAGTTGGACTTTAAGCGCGAAATTGCGAGTCAAAATTCGACTCAACGACGGTCCAGAAATATGGATTTTTTTCAAGTTTCGGCATCCGACACGCAGAATTTTTATTGCGCTCTTCGGAGAAATAACCTCGAACGAGGATCTTCTTATCAAAATCCGAACTCAAAGCCTCCATAACAAATGAATGCAACAAAATTTGTGAACTTTTGGAACTGGTCCCACCTCGTTTCGATAAAAATCGAGCGAAATATGATTTTTTGAACATCGTGTATCAGATGAAAAATGTTCGGTTCGTCTCAAAAATAACTCAAAAGAATAAAAAACTGCTCTTGATTGGTAAGGAATTGGCTATGGACCTGTGAACTAAAATTGGAGGGGACTTCGATACGAAATTTTAGACACCTTCCCCGCTCTGTTTCTATTTTCCAGCTAGGAGTTATGAACCTTTTAGCATACTGAGAACACGGTTCAGCACTAAAATTCAGTTTATCTCACTTGCAAGATCAATTTCTTTGGAGACTTTCTTCACACAATTTTCTCCCAACTTGTGAACTAAAGTTTTAGATAATATTGAGAGAGACTTTCCAGTCAAAAATCATCATAAAATACTCGACGATCTGAGAGATACGCCTTCCGGAACATTTGAAACGCACAAAAAAACCCAAAATTCACTTTATTAAGAAATGAACAATTAAAAAACATTTCTTGACGAAACGACCTCCGATCCGAACAGATAAACTAGAGAACATATTGAAATGGTCCTAATGCATGTAGAGTCAAACCAAAATGACCTTCTAACCGTAAAATCTTGCCAACCATACGGACCGAAAAATATCAATCAAACGCATTTGATTCCATAATTTGAGATACCACAAACCTGGTAACCATATGATCAATGTTATGCATGTATATTTATGATAACGAAACTATAAGCCAAAAATACTAAAATGAATAGGGTAAATTTTGGAATACAATAATGAGGCATGAGCCTCGCGCAAGGTGATCGCCGTCGGACCGGTTCCAAACGCATGGTTGGCGCGGGTTTCTCACCTCGGTTTACTTCTAGTTGTGGACCCTCCCATTCAGGCAGTTAGTAGCGGTGGGACGGGGCGAGGAGCGGGTTAGTGAGGAGGAGAGGTGGTGCAGGAGGTGGTTCAGGAGCCTGTTTCGGAGGTGGTGCAGGAGCTTGTGCCAGAGGTGGTTCAGGAGGTGTTGTCGGAGTTAGTTTTGGAGGTGGTGCAAGAGTCAGTTCAGGAAGAAGTGGATGTGGTGCCTCGTGCGATACCACTACTACTATCTCTTGAGCCATCGTGTGTCGATGGTGGTTTCCTCCTTTGACGGTCCGTATTGATGGATTATGCTGACCATGTCGCGTATAGGATATGGCAGAGCGATGAAAGTATTATTGGTTTGGTTTAACACTTAATTTTTTTATTTATATTACACTATTTGATGTATACTAATTTGTTGTAATTGTGTTGTTTTGTTTTAGGAGCGTCCTACTTTGAAGGTCGCTTTTCATGGGTCGAAGTTGAAGAACTTCCCCGAGACCATGGCGAGGAGTGAGGAGGATAGTTGAGGAGTTCATACTGGAGGACTTTGCTGGATGCTCATTGAAGATGTTGGACGTCCCCCTGCTATCATCCTTTGTTGAGAGGTGGCACCCAGAGACATCTTCCTTCCATCTTCCATTTGGGGAGATGACGGTCACTTTAAACGATGTGGATGCTCTCTTCCACTTATCGATAGCTGGTACAATTTTCACATTCATTCATAAGGATTAGGCGGATGGTGGTTGTCGATGCGTTGGAGGTGGATGATGTGGAGGTCCTAAAGGAGTTTGGCGAGACTCAGGGATTTCACCTCAGCATGTCTTGGTTGAGAACCACGTATAAGGCGTTGGTGGATGCACATAGGTATCAGGATGCCGCTAGGGCGTATATGCTATATCTGGTTACCTGAGCTTGATGCAGGTATATTATAAATTATTAGATGTTTTTTTTATAATTATTAGGTTTTTATATAATAATTTATTTATCCTTATTTATGCAGTGTTGGATATACGAGCACTTCCCTCACATCTTTGACCGGAAGATCCAGTGAGTGGCGGCCAAAGATCCACGTGCAAAGAGGTGGAAGGTCAAACAGACTCATCATGGAGGTGTGATAAAGTACAGGAGGAGGCTGGATGCTCTGACCCTAGATGATGTCATCTGGACACCATACACGGATCATCGCCCTCACCATCCTTTTGAGGTATCTACGTTATATTCAGGACATGTCAGGTGGGAGGGTTATGTGGCTAGGCACTTGCCTGAGCGGTGTCTACGTCAATATGGTTATGTCTAGGGCATCCCACGGTCGGTACCACGCTCCCCAGATGGTGGCATTGATTGGTGGTTTCAGAGTCACATCCTCACCCCCCGTGAGATCATGGATGCAGCCGTCAGGATGCAGGAGCCCGGGCAGTGCGAGGATGGATACCTGGAGTGGTTCCTTAGTGTGTCACACCATCGGCTCCAACATCTGATGTCTCAGGGCCTTCAGGTACTAGATATTCTTTCGATCCACCACCACCACCACCATCTCCTCCTCCAGCAGCCGACCAGGACACCCGCCTACAACTCATCGCAGTTACATTAGATAACATCATGGGGATGTTGAACCCCGATGGTGAGGTGTATCAGGGGTTAGCTAGGTTGGTCGACATTGTCCGTGGAGGGCGTATGTAGATTTTTCTTTGTATTATTGTGTTATTGTATTATTATGTGTATTATTATTGTATTATCTTCGGATCTGTCCGTCCAACTCGATCGGACCTTTGGTTATCCTACGACAAAATGATTTCCACATGGTCTTCACATCTTCATCATTCTTCAGCTCGATTAAGTTGTATTTCACCCAACCATATGTATCAATGTAATTCTCTCGAAACTCGATCTTTGTCACCCTTCTGTTCTCGGAATCAGGGAGCAAATCGTTCAACGTTTCCTTCAACGCGGCGAAAGACTCGGATCTATCTGGGAGCTTGAATTCAACGGCAGGTTTATGGCTGGTGTAATACACTTCTGCCTTAATCAGATATTAAAAAAGAGACATGTTGTTGAGATGTGATACCTAATAACCCTAAAACCCATATTATATAAATTGTTATACGTTCTGTACCACACAAAAGTGTCGGTGCAATTGAACCTGTTCTGGACTGGCCCACGCTCCAGGCCCAACAAGATTCTAGGCCCAATTACCCTTGGGAAACATCTGGGAACGTCTACGAGGGGCACGTGGCCGACCCAACGGATCCCAGGCCCAATGGCCCCTGGACAGCGGCTGGGAACGTCTATAAGGGGCACGTGGCCGACCCCTCAGATCCCAGGCCCAGTTGCCTTTGAAGAGCAATTGGGAATGTTCACACGGGGACACGTCCATGCGGGGGCACGTGGCCGACCCAACGAATCTCAGTTATCCTTGGCTGCCACGTGCCCTCCGATTTTAACGGACCCTGTTGACTAGGTTTCCTTAACCGTCTAGTCTCCCAGGGACTTCGCAACAAACCCGGATTTCCCGGGCGACAATCTAGGGAGGAGGCCACGTGCTGGCCTCCCTGCACACGCAAGCCCTAGCAATCCGCTAGTGGGCTTGGACTTCTGCCCACTAATCGGATCTTGGCCCAGCGCTGGGGGCTATAAATACCCTCTCACTTGAGAGGGTCAGGTATCTGATTCCTTTACTCTTTCTCACTTGCTTGCTCTCTCTCTGCCTATTCTTACTTTGGCATCGGAGTGTCTTGCAGGTACCCCCCCCCTTTCTCTTTCACTTTGGATCACCGTTGCAGATTGGGCCAAGACACCTTCTGATCAGGTACGATCAGAACCCTTCAAAAGTGTCGGTAAAATCTCAACCGTTGAAAAAAACAAGATAAGGAAACATAAGAAATTTCAGAAATTTCAAAAAATCCGGTATACTGGAAATTTCAAAACACTTCCGTATTTTTGGCACATACTGGAAATTTCTAGAAATTTCCGATATACCAGAATTTTTGAAATAAACCTCCGAAAATTTTGCATAAACCGGAAATTTGGAAAATATTGCACTACCAGAAATTTCATTCGGCAATTTCTTTGTAAATGGTCAAAGATAAAGTGGAAATTAAAATCTTCAGAGAGAGGTGCCAGATTAAATTTTAGGAGCGGCAAGAAAAATTCTCCAAATAACAATGATGTGAAGTTGATGTCGATAAACACACCTCCCTCCGTTGATTGCTCAATGTTAGTTTCTTCTTTTCAACCTCTTTTGCTTCAGAATGACATTGACTCACTTTTGTCTCATGGGAATTCTAACTGTTTGAGTTGCAGTCTTGTAGATTTCGCATCATGTATTTCGCTGTTTTTTTCTCTTTGTTCTTCAGAATCTACAAGAGTCTCGTTGCAAATTGCTGGACTTCAATTACCAGCTTTCATTGATCTGTTTTACGTGCTTCATACTTGAAACAACATTAAAGATTCTCGTTTCTCACCTTTTGTATTTTCTGATTTGCATTATCTTAAGATATGGCCAACATAGGTTTTAGTTGTGGTGATAATATCGTTCAGACTGAAGCATTGATAAACTGTGTTTATGCTATATGATACGATAACCATTCTCATTCCCATTCCCATTCCTTAAACGAACAGTTTAATCAACAGACACTTACATATAACCATTGTAATGTACTATCCCAAGAATTTTCCATACTTTATAGAACTTTGAAGATTCATGTTTTTTTTTAAAGTACATTTGAACCAGGAAAAAGATCTGATCACATTCACAGTTTCATATAACGTCTCTAAAAAACAGTTAATAAAATACTATTCAATTGTTAGGCCTTAAAAATAACAATGTGTTTATAAAACTCATGATAAAACAATTAACCAAACATCTGTAATTTTGAATAGACGGAGGAATATCTATAATCCATATGACAGAAACTACCAATAACAAATATTCCCGAAACAAAAAATCTTTCACCAATTCATACTAATAAAATATGACCAAAACTGAGCAACAAAACTACTTAAAATTAATTAAAGAGCATAAGTTATAAGTTTTTTAGTATCCTCCCGGAAGATATGTTCAGCAATTCAAAATAGCCAATCTAGTCGTCGGCAAAAATAGTCTTCTTTCCTGAAAAATATAGTTGAAATAATCATCAGAAAATGAAAAACGCAACAGAAGTAAAAGAAAACAATGATTCTGTCAAAGATTCTGGAGCACGCACTTTGATAACATCAGGTTATCAAAAATGGAGCAGAAAGATTTAAGCATTATAAAATATGCAGCAAATAGTCATTAGAAATAATTAATACTTTGAAAAAACTAGTTAATTTTGAAAAACAATCAATCTCAGAAATGTATGGTGCACACTGCACAGCAATGTAATTTTTCATTGAAATTAAAATTTATGGTTGAAAAGTTATATGCAAAAGAAATACTCTGTTAATAATAAAAAAGCAACTGCAGAAGATAGAAGTAAAATATACCTGTGCTTTGTGGAGCAAGGCTTGGTTTAGGTCGAGGGCCACTCCTTAAAGGACGACCTCTAGGACTTGGACCTTGACTATCTCTAGGTTTTGGGACTACTTGGCCCCTCCTTGGATTAAAAGGACGACCTCTAGGACCACCACGAGGATTAATGGGACGAGTTCTGGGGCTTGGACCTTGACTATCTCTAGGTTTTGCTTCATCCACTGACAAAGAATAACCATCAAGTTCACTTTCATGGAGTTCTAGAGCTTTGTTAAAACTGTGTGAATCTTTGAAGTCCATGTATGCAAATCTGTAGATATCATTGTATGTCAGATTGAAAAGAGATTTTTAGTGAACAGACTGTATACAAGTGATTATTCAACAAACATTATGCCAAAAACAGTAGAGCCGGCCAGTTAAATTTTGAATATAAAAACGCACCCCTTCACATAGCCAGATTCATAATCTTTTGGGATTGACACCCTTAAAGGCTTCCCGCAAGTAGCAAAATGTTGCTGCAACTTAGCTCTAATCTGTGAATATGAAACAAAACAACAGCTGTTAACTTCCAACAATATGCACAGTATCATAATAGGCATGACAATGGGAGAATAAAGTTACCTCATCCTCCCCAAGAGATTTATCAAAACCCCTGACAAATACTGTTTGGGACTGGCTTCTAGCACTGTTGCTACAATTACTAATAAAATGTAAGTTATAATGGAATTAGTACAAGTGACACAAATGAAATAAGATAAGAACATGGATATGAATAAGATACCTGTTACTTTTAGGAGTATAAGCTCCCCTTTCCCGAGCTAGATCAAGCCGGACACCTCTTTGCAACAATTCTTTCCCATTCAACTCAAGAGCCTATAATAAAAAACGCAAGTTAATATGGGTAACACATGAATCCAGAGGCATATGACTCGGATGAAATCAATAACAGTTCTCACAATTCCAAAAAATTAGACAATATGTTAAAAGCCTACACTTTGGGCTGCCTCTGCAGTTGCAAACTCAACGTGTCCAAAGCCTTTAAATCTCCCTTCCTCATCTGAAGCTAGACGGACATCAACAACTTCTCCACATTCTTGAAAGAAATTTTCACTGGATAATTCCTAAGTTAGATAGTTCCGATAGATTAAGATAACCAGACATCACATGAATGAAAAAAATTAGTACATATCAGGACGCATGACACGGAATGATAGGTTCCCAACAAATAAGGTCTTTGAACCTCCGTTTTCATTTGGTGTAACTGGAGTAACGGGCTGCAAATTTTAAAAACCAAGTCAGACACATTATTAATATACACTATTTCTAGTTCAAGAGAAAAAACAAGCAGGTATCGATTAATTACAGCTTTCTTTGAAGATTTGTCAGCATCAATCATCTCCACATCCTTAGTCTGTTTCAGCGCGAGTAAATTATTATTACGATAACAAAAAAATACCAAAAATTAAAAGGTCAGCAAATAGAGATCAATCAATATGCAAACCTTTTTCTGAGGTGTTTTGGATGGTTCATCCTTGCTCTCCTCATCACTATCACTTTCCTCAGAACTATCACTGCTATCCTTGTCAACATCCATCTTATCCTGTTGAAATGCATGTGTTCTCGGTGAACAATAAGTTACATCATTTAAAACATTTACATACAAAATATCACTGTAAAAGTATGTACATGATACAAAATTGACATTGGTCATCACCATAAAATCCATAAGATTAACTAACCTCTTTCTTAGCAACAGGCACTGGTTTCTTGTTTCCATTGGAAGTTTTCTGCAGCATTTAAAAACAACACAAGAATTAAACAACTTATAACTCAAGTTTTTATTACTTTTCTTTTAAATGCAATCAAGACATGTGATCAAAACAACATAATAAAACAACTAATTTAAGAAAAAAGGCAACCAAGTTGAAATTTTACATTGTCTTCATCAGAGCTGCTATCATCTTCATCACTGCTGTCTTCATCACCATCCTCAGTCTTTTTGGCAACAGCAACAGACTTAGACACAGCAGTTACAGTAGGCTTGGTATTCTACAAAGGGGTAGAAATTAGATATTTCAAAATTATTATCATTCAAGCTAACACCAGTTTCTGTGACACCTTTCTACTAGAAGGACAGAAAAGTTACTACTTATTTTCGTTTTGTAGAAAGGTATCATTTAAGCTAACATCAGTTTCTATGAAACCATTTTACAAGAATGGGATATGTTAATACATGTAAACTAATCAGAGCGATATTATAGGCTTAAATTTCATATTTCGTTAAATAGAGTCAAATACCTCCTCATCATCATCTGAATCAGACTCCTCCTCCTCTGAGCTATCAGAGTCAGAGCTTTTAGCTTGCTTCTTTGCATCCGCAGGCTTCACAGTAGCAGGGACAGCCTTAGCTTTTGGTGCCTGAATATAAAAATAGGTTATATTAAGAAGAGCATAACAGGTAATGCAGTCAACAATAAACATCAAACATTAATTAGGAAGAACCAATTATTTCATGGCTGCCATGAGAGATAATACTCACTTCTTCATCAGAGGAAGAATCTTCATCTTCATCAGGCTCTTCATCGGAAGAACTAGCAGCTTTCTTTGCTGGGGCACTCCCATTTTTAGCAGGAACAGGTTTTGGAGCAGGTTTCTGAATCAGGGAAAATGTCAATAAATCGATTAAAAAAACAGGAAACATCATGCAATAAATTTCAAAGTGTGTTCATACCTCATCATCATCTGATTCATCATCTGATTCATCAGAACTTTCCTCCTTTGGTGCCTGCTTAGGTTTAACAGCAACCTCAACTTTCTTTGATGCTGGCTTCTTTGCACTCGCATCATCCTCATCTGAAGAACTAGAGTCTGGCTTGGCTTTCTTAGCTTTTGCAACAGGTTTCTGAAACCACATAAAAGAAGCAACAATCCTTAAGTAAAGGACATAACAAAAACCAAACAATTCCATTATAATCAGAGAAAAATATACCTCATCCTCAGATTCAGAGGAATCTTCCTCTGAACTGCTTTTCTCCTTAACTTTCTGCACCACAGCTTCCTTAACTTTCTGCACCACAGCTTCATTAACTTTCTGAATCACAGCTTCCTTAACTTTCTGAATCACAGCTTCCTTAACTTTCTGAATCACAGCTGCCTCCTCTACCTTTTGCTTCTTAGCACTTTTCTTGATTTCTTCCTCAGGCTGCCTCTTGCCTACATCAGACAACAATGAAACAAATCAAATCAGAACAGTAAAGCGGCGGCGGCGAAATTATTGTGTGAAGGATTATTACCTTTCTTTCCAGACTTGGCTGGTGAAACGACAACAGGAGCAGCATCAACCTTGAAACACAAGAAAAAGAATAGAAAAAAAACGATAAGCAATTACAACAAACGAAAATAACGAGCAGCATTAACCTTACGCATACCTTGGTGGCGGATTTCTTGCTTGACTTGCCCATCTGAGAGAATGAGGTGGATCACGGAAGAGAATGGAAGAGAAAGGGTTGAAGCTGCGGAAGCTATTGAAAACCCTAGGGCTGAGAGAATAAAGGGTTTTGGGGTGTTCCTTTTGTGGGCAGAACTAGTCTTGCGGCCCAAGGCAGAACAAATCTTGCCGCCCAAGGCATATCCTTCGGCTATAATATTGAGGGTAACACAATTGCTTTCTCGCCTTTGTCCTGGGACACTTCTTGGGCTTTGCCTGGCCCTAGGATTCTCCCATCTTCTCGTTAACGGGTTATGTCTACTCTTCCTGGTTAAAGGAGTGGACACTCACTTAATTCTTGAGGTGGCCATCATGTATTAGCTTTTCTATTTCTTTCTTTAATTGGTACTAGTCATTTGTGCATGATGTCTTGTAACCCTATGAAACTTACATTATTTATTTATTAGGCTCAAATTCCATTACCTAGGATCCGAGGGCAGTTGGCGTCGGGATGTTATATAGGTGGGGTAACTCGCGCTAGATTTGTTTTTGGCGGGTATTCAAATCGTCAAACACTATTGTTTTTCCGCTCATTTTGAACAATGATTTGTCCTTCACGGGCGAGGTATAGCTATTTTTCTTTGAGGGATGAGAGCTCTTGGCACTGGGGACGTGCTCCTTGGTCGAGCCTTCTTTTCAGCCTCGCCAATTCCTCGTCTTTGACGTAGCACTTCGTCCAATCAATTACTTTGACGAGCGTGAGTTCTAGTTTTTGGGTGAGGAATTTCATTAAAATGTCTTGCCTTAAGTGCATTTTGAAATACCACACAAACATTTTCTGGTTCAAAGAGATAACCTTGATGGTGGCTTTGTTTAAGCGATGGAAAAGGGGATGGACGGGAAGGTGATAGTTGTGGTGGTGGACATTAAACAGAATGGTGATGGACATCTTCATGTGGTGACTGACAACGAGCTGATGTACCAACTTCCTTATCAATTCCTCGTAGTTGTTAATAGAGGCACGTTCATAAGGACAACCTCCTTAAGAGTGTCCGACAACAACTTAGATTTTGTGAGTCTGGTGCTCTTATGATGTCTATTTGCGTGTTGATGGAGACGACGTGTTCTTAGGAATCGTTGCATCCATCAAACTTGGCCAAAGATTGAGGTTTGAACTCTTTGGGGACACAGGCCCCCATATTTCGTCCAAGAGAGGCTAGTGATCCAATTGTTCTACCTCTTCCGGTAGATTCACCTCTTGTTGGTATTGTCTAATGTTTAGGACGTCATCTTCCAAATTCTGGTTATGGCGTCGTAATTCATCCACGGAGGCTTGCATCTCTGCCATGACATCGACATCATATGATTCATTTGGTACCCCTCGGGAGTAAGGAATAAAGTTATTATGTTTAGCATGTTTGGCAATGGTTAGGTATAGGAGATAAGGGTATGGACGGGAAGGTGATAGTTGTCAATAAGAGATGCGGCCCAGGTTAGTTTTATTGGGGCCTGATGTACTATCTAAAAAATCCATGTGTGTGCGTGATCTCCCTAAAAGTGTGAGGAGACTACGAGACCCTAGTAGGTATATTACATGTTTGGGGATAAGAGACAATATTGGTTGCCGACGCTTCTAGTTTGTAGGTGGGCGGTTAGATTTATGGTGTTAAGGCTAATTGCCGAGAAGTGTTCTCTAAGTAGTAATGTGTAGTAGTGAGTGTGTATGATTAAAGGATTTATCCTTTTTTTCTTGAGGTATGAGGTATTTATAAGACTATCTTAAACCTATAGATTTTACCTCTTGGGGGTGATCTTAACCACTCCCCTTTTATTGGGAATATTATTGATCGTCTATCTTCACGGAGTCAGCGGGGAACATTTCCAGTCGGACTCCTACGTTGGTGGAAGCTTTTGGACAACTCTTTTTTATCCTCTCTTGAGCAGCCCAATTATTGGACGAAGGCGTCCTGGTCCAGGTCCTTACTAAACATGAAACTACAGTAGGGATGGTAGAGTATCACAACATGTCTCTCTACGTAGATAGAAATTTATTTCATCAAGTGCATAACACACACAATTTGAAGTTAAGCATATGTTCAACATTGTTGTGGGATCCTAGCATGAGTCAGGATCATCATTCTAGATTCAGGGTTCTTTATCTCTGAGAAGTTCATGTGTTTGTTGTAACGCCCCGAATTTAATTAATTATTTAATTAAATTAATGAAGGAATTATTTGTTGGAATTTGATGAAGTTGGAAATTCTCAGCGTAATTGAATTATTAGGTTGTTTGAGTTGATAAATTGATAATCAGGAAAATAGTCGATTTAACCGGGAGAAAATATTGGAAATAATATTAGTTTTAGTAGAATATTAATTAATTTAGTTGGGTTAAGCTGTATGTGTTAAATAACAATGGTGAGGGTATGTATAGAAGACTATTTTAGACTATTATGAGATCAGAAAGTAAGGAAATAGATGTAGCAGCAACACAAAATCAAAAACAATTAGGTCACGTAGCTTTTTGAGGAAAAGGCGGAACGAGGGTTTGTGTGAAGAGAAGAAAAGAGGATTTGTTGTACGAGAAGAGGAAAAATAATTGCAGAAGAGTTTTTGGAAACTAATCGAAGAAAATTGTTGCGAAAGAAGTTGAAGCCATGGAAGAGCAGAAACTGCAGCGAAGATCGGAAATTCTACCAGAAATTCTACCAACCGTAAAACCCAGGTAAGGGTGAGGTTAGAATTTTATAACCGTGAATATGATGATTGATATATGGGATTGGGATTTATATGAATTTTACTGTGTTGCGTTGAATTTTGTTGAGTTTGATTCTGATGAAATTGTGATTTGTCATTGATAAATTGTACTGGTTAAAAAGTTGTTCATGTGTTGCTGTAAATTTCATACTTAAGATGTTGTATAATTGAATTGCTGAATCGAAGATATTTCTAGAAATTGTGAGCAAAGAAACTGGGCATAAGGGACGACCGTCCCAATATGTGAAGAAAAGAGAGGTGGACCCCATTGACTAGGGGGCGGATGCCCCATAAAGGAGATGGGCGCCCCACCTTGTGATTTTTGTGCTAAGAATTGTTTTTCTATTTATTTTGGCAAATGTAACCCTGATGGTAAGCAAGAAGAAAATAAAAGTAATATATATAAAGTATATATATATATATATATATATATATATATATATATATATATATATATATATATATATATATATATATATGTGGGAGAGGGGTGGCGGACGCCCCACTAAGGAAGATCGGAAATTCTACCAGAAATTCTACCAACCGTAAAACCCAGGTAAGGGTGAGGTTAGAATTTTATAACCGTGAATATGATGATTGATATATGGGATTGGGATTTATATGAATTTTACGTTGAATTTTGTTGAGTTTGATTCGATGAAATTGTGATTTGTCATTGATAAATTGTCTTGGTTAAAAGTTGTTCATGTGTCTTGTAAATTTCATACTTAAGATGTTGTATAATTGAATTGCTGAATCGAAGATATTTCTAGAAATTGTGAGCAAAGAAACTGGGCATAAGGGACGACCGTCCCAATATGTGAAGAAAGAGAGGTGGACCCCATTGACTAGGGGCGGATGCCCCATAAAGGAGATGGCGCCCCTGTGATTTTTGTGCTAAGAATTGTTTTCTATTTATTTTGGCAAATGTAACCGATGGTAAGCAAGAAGAAAATAAAAGTAATATATATAAAAGTAATATATATATATATATATATATATATATATATATATATATATATATATGTGGGAGAGGCGACGCCCACTAAGGAAGATCGGAAATTCTACCAGAAATTCTACCAACCGTAAAACCCAGGTAAGGGTGAGGTTAGAATTTTATAACCGTGAATATGATGATTGATATATGGGATTGGGATTTATATGAATTTTGTGTTGCGTTGAATTTTGTTGAGTTTGATTCTGATGAAATTGTGATTTGTCATTGATAAATTGTACTGGTTAAAAAGTTGTTCATGTGTTGCTGTAAATTTCATACTTAAGATGTTGTATAATTGAATTGCTGAATCGAAGATATTTCTAGAAATTGTGAGCAAAGAAACTGGGCATAAGGGACGACCGTCCCAATATGTGAAGAAAAGAGTGGACCCCATTGACTAGGGGGCGGATGCCCCATAAAGGAGATGGGCGCCCCACCTTGTGATTTTTGTGCTAAGAATTGTTTTTCTATTTATTTTGGCAAATGTAACCCTGATGGTAAGCAAGAAGAAAATAAAAGTAATATATATAAAAGTAATATATATATATATATATATATATATATATATATATATATGTGGGAGAGGGTGACGCCCACTAAGGAAGATCGGAATTCTACCGAAATTCTACCAACCGTAAAACCCGTGGGTGAGGTTAGAATTTTATAACCGTGAATATGATGATTGATATATGGGATTGGGATTTATATGAATTTTACTGTGTTGCGTTGAATTTTGTTGAGTTTGATTCTGATGAAATTGTGATTTGTCATTGATAAATTGTACTGGTTAAAAAGTTGTTCATGTGTTGCTGTAAATTTCATACTTAAGATGTTGTATAATTGAATTGTCAATCGAAGATATTTCTAGAAATTGTGAGCAAAGAAATCGGGCATAAGGGACGACCGTCCCAATATGTGAAGAAAAGAGAGGTGGACCCCATTGACTAGGGGGCGGATGCCCCATAAAGGAGATGGGCGCCCCACCTTGTGATTTTTGTGCTAAGAATTGTTTTTCTATTTATTTTGGCAAATGTAACCCTGATGGTAAGCAAGAAGAAAATAAAAGTAATATATATAAAAGTAATATATATATATATATATATATATATATATATATATATATATATATATATATATATATATATGGGAGAGGGGTGGCGGACGCCCCACTAAGGAAGATCGGAAATTCTACCAGAAATTCTACCAACCGTAAAACCCAGGTAAGGGTGAGGTTAGAATTTTATAACCGTGAATATGATGATTGATATATGGGATTGGGATTTATATGAATTTTACTGTGTTGCGTTGAATTTTGTTGAGTTTGATTCTGATGAAATTGTGATTTGTCATTGATAAATTGTACTGGTTAAAAAGTTGTTCATGTGTTGCTGTAAATTTCATACTTAAGATGTTGTATAATTGAATTGCTGAATCGAAGATATTTCTAGAAATTGTGAGCAAAGAAACTGGGCATAAGGGACGACCGTCCCAATATGTGAAGAAAAGAGGTGGACCCCATTGACTAGGGGCGGATGCCCCATAAAGGAGATGGCGCCCCTGTGATTTTGTGCTAAGAATTGTTTTTCTATTTTTTTGGCAAATGTAAATGGTAATATAATATATATATATATATATATATATATATATATATATATATATATATATATATATATATATATATATATATATATATATATATATATATATATATATATATATATATATATATATATATATATATATATATATATATATATATATATATATATATATGTATATGTGGGAGAGGGTGGCGGACGCCCCACTAAGGAAGATCGGAAATTCTACCAGAAATTCTACCAACCGTAAAACCCAGGTAAGGGTGAGGTTAGAATTTTATAACCGTGAATATGATGATTGATATATGGGATTGGGATTTATATGAATTTTACTGTGTTGCGTTGAATTTTGTTGAGTTTGATTCTGATGAAATTGTGATTTGTCATTGATAAATTGTACTGGTTAAAAAGTTGTTCATGTGTTGCTGTAAATTTCATACTTAAGATGTTGTATAATTGAATTGCTGAATCGAAGATATTTCTAGAAATTGTGAGCAAAGAAACTGGGCATAAGGGACGACCGTCCCAATATGTGAAGAAAAGAGAGGTGGACCCCATTGACTAGGGGGCGGATGCCCCATAAAGGAGATGGGCGCCCCACCTTGTGATTTTTGTGCTAAGAATTGTTTTTCTATTTATTTTGACAAATATAACCCTGATGGTAAGCAAGAAGAAAATAAAAGTAATATATATATATATATATATATATATATATATATATATATATATATATATATATATATATATATATATATATATATATATATATATGTGGGAGAGGGTGGGCCCACTAAGGAGGATGGGCGCGCCACCTTGTCATCTTTGTCCTTCATGTGCACGTGTGCATGCAGTTACCTTTAGAAGTCTTCTATAGCCTATAATTAATAGGTTAAATTTATCATATTTTTCTCTATATTTTCCAAAAACAGTGTAAAGATTAAATTAAGGCTGACTCCCCAACATCACTTTGTTAAGGCGTGCGTCCAAGGAAGAATAACGGACAAATGCTCAACAAACAATAAAGAGAACATAATTTCACCGCTTATATATAAGAATCGTTTGGACAAAGGTTACTATGAGTTCAACATTAACTTCTTATA
This sequence comes from Vicia sativa, assembly GCA_021764765.1. Classification (NCBI taxonomy): domain Eukaryota; kingdom Viridiplantae; phylum Streptophyta; class Magnoliopsida; order Fabales; family Fabaceae; genus Vicia; species Vicia sativa. Next base: position 83,657,355 of record CM038795.1, read on the forward strand.
TTGTATTGTTTTGCATGACATTAACTTTTTATATTGTATTAATTGTATTGTTTTGCATGACATTAACTTTTTATATTGTATTGTTTTGCATGATATTAAGAAGAAAAAATCAATATTACCCATGTTTTGTAAATTCAATTGAATCCTATTTCAAAATTAAAGTGGATTTCTTAAACCACTCTATATGTTTTAAATGCATTTTCTATACGCATTGTATTTTAAAATATTTGAATAAAAATCAAAAATATACACAAATTATTCTAAATTCAATCTCACTTACACACTTTATTTAAAAATTAAGCATAATTTAAAATCAGAAGTATTTCCAATTTAGAAATATTATGAATTTGAAATACACTTCTGATTTTCTACACAATTTTAATAGCAATTGTAACTTATCTAGAGAGTTGAGAAGAAATGTTATTTTTAAAAGCACATTTTGAACTACGAAAGTAATACTGGTTCCCATAATTCAAATTTGATTACTGCTACGCGTACCAGAAATAAACATAACCAAAATTTTCAACTGCTTAACTTAACAATAAACATTTAATTGTAAAATTTGTAACAAAACAATAAACCAACTTCTGCAAGTTTCAAGTGCCGGGAATTTCCGATACATAAGATATTCCAACAAATTCATGCTAATTAATTATGACCAAAACTGAGCAACAAAACTACTAAATAAATTAAAACGCATAAGTTATAAGTTTTTCAGTATCCTCCGGACGGAAGATATGTTCCAACAGAGCCAATCTACTCATCGTCAGCAAAAGTAGTCTTCTTTCCTGAAAAAGGAAGTTTAAATAATTATCAGAAAATGATTCTGTTAATAGAAATAAACAACTTCAATAAAATCAGGACAGAAAATGAAGACACTTGGAGTAGGAAAATTTTAAGTCTAGAAAATATGCATAAAATAGACTTTAGAAATAAAGTGTTATGTTATAGAAAATATGCAGCAAGTAGTCATTGTCATCAGAAATAATAAATTGTGAAATCTAGTTAGTTTTGAAAAAACTATCCAACTCTAAAATGTATGCCCAATAGCAATATAATTTAATTATTCTAATTGAAATTAAAATTTGTTGAGGGGAGACAGCAAAAAAAATAGTAATGCCCGGCAATTAAAAGAAAAATATACCTCCTGGAACAATGCTTGGTTTATTGAAGCGACCACGACCTCTGTCACCGCGACCGCGACCTCTGTCACTAAACCTACCACCACTAAATCGACCACCCCTACCTCCTCTGTCACTAAATCGACCACCCCTACCTCCTCTGTCACCACGACCACCACTGCTTTGACTATCTCTGGCTTTGGCTTCATCCACAGACAAAGGATAGCCATCAAGTTCACTTTCATGGAGTTCTAGAGCTTTGTTAAAACCATCAGAATCACCGAAGTCCATGTATGCAAACCTATTAAATAGCATTGTGTAATTCATTGAGTTTTCGATAAACATTATGGCAAACAGCAAAGAATGTCAATCGAATTTTGAATTTAAAACATACCCCTTTGGATAGCCAGATTCATAATCTTTTGGGATTGACACCCGAAGGGGAACCCCGCAAGAAGCAAAATGTTTCTGCAACTTAGCTCTAATCTGTGTATATAAAAAAAGATGTCAAGAAAAAAACTCAAAATGCACATTATCATAAGTACATGGATGAAATAGGGGAATAAAGATACCTCATCCTCCCCAAGAGATTTATCAAAACCCCTTACAAATACTGTTTGGGACTGGCCTCTACCACTGTTGGGGCCAGAAAAGTTGCTGCAATTATTTAAAACATATATATGTTATAATGGAATTAGTAGAAGTGACACAAATGAAATAAAATAAAAATTTGTATATAAACAAGATACCTGTTACTGTTTGGAGTGTAAGCTCCCCTTTCCCTAGCTAAATCAAGTCGGACACCTCTTTGCAACAATTCTTGTCCATTCAACTCAAGTGCCTATAATAATAAAAATAAGTTAATATGGAGTAACACATGAATCTAGAGGTATAAGTCCAATAACATCAATAACTAGCTGTTAATAACATACAGCTTGGGCAGCCTGTGCAGTCGCAAATTCAACATGTCCAAATCCTTTAAATCTCCCATCCTCATCTGAAGCAAGACGGACATCCACAACTTCTCCGCATTCTTGAAAGAAAGTTTCACTGGATAATTCAAAGTTAGATAGTTCTTATAAAGCAAGATAATAAAACAAAACATGATTGAGAAAAAATAAGTACATGTCAGATCGATCAACTTTGAATGACAGGTTCCCAACAAATAAGGTCTTTGATCCTCCATTCTCATTGGGTGTTGCTGGGGTAGCAGGCTGAAAAATTTAAAAGCCAGGTCATACAAGTTCTTAATACAAACTACTTTTAGTTCAATCATATCTGAAGATTCGTTTGAAGATTAATTACAGCTTTCTTTGAAGAATTGTCTGCATCAATCATCTCCACATCCTTAGTCTGCTCAGGCACAAGTAAATCAGTATTACAGAGAACAAAAAAAGATCTACAAATTAAAACCAAGGTCAAGCAAATAGAAATAAAACAATATGCTAACCTTCTGAGGTGTTTTGGATGGTTCATCCTCACTCTCCTCTTCATCACTGCCACTTTCCTCAGAACTATCCTTGTCAACATTCATCTTATCCTGTTGATTGCACATGTTCATAGTGTATGTGCATTAGTCAGAAATAACATGATTAAAAAACATTTAAAGAGAATTATCAGTAAAAAATACGTCCATGCTACAATATGTGCATTAGTCATCACCAAAATATTTCAAAGATTTACAAACCTCTTTCTTAGTCACTGCCTTCTTGTTTCCATTAGCAGCTTTGGAAGTTTTCTGCAGCATTAAAAAACAACACGAGTATTAAAACACTGGTTAAATATTTATTACTTTTAATTTTAATGTAAGCAAGTTCACCAACAAGACAATAAAACAAACTAATTAAAGAAAAAAGGCAATAGAGTAAAAGTAAAAAAAATATTAATTTTAATTGTAATGGATGGAGTTTCCAACAAGACAATAAAACAAACTAAATTCAGGAAAAGGCAATCAAGTAAAAAATTTACATCGTCTTCATCAGAGCTGCTATCATCTTCACTGCTATCTTCATCGTCATCCTCAGTCTTCTTGACAACAGGAGCTGACTTAGACACAGGCTTGGTATCCTATAAAGGTGGTGGATATTAGATATTTCACAATTATTATCCTATGATACCTTTTTACTAGAAGAATGAGATATGTTAAATTGTTAATACATGCTTTCCTTTTGTAGAAAGGAATCATGGAAACTAATCAGAGTAATATTATGGGCTTAAATTTTCATAGTTTGTTAAATCAAGTAAAATACCTCCTCATCATCATCAGACTCCTCCTCCTCTGAGCTATCAGAGTCAGAGCTTTTAGCTGGCTTCTTTGCAGCAGCAGGCTTCACAGCAGCAGGGACAGCCTTAGCTTTTGGTGCCTGAATATAATAATAAGGTATGATAAGAAGATCATTACAAGTAATGCAGTCAAGCTTAAAACATCAAATATTAATTTTAAATCACAAATTTTTCATGCTTGGAATGAGAGACACAACTCACTTCTTCTTCAGAGGAAGAGTCCTCATCTTCATCAGACTCCTCATCAGAAGAACTAGCTGCTTTCTTTGCTGGGGCACTCCCATTTTTAGCAGGAACAGGTTTTGCAGCAGGTTTCTGAATGATATACAATACAATGTCCATAAATTGAAAAAAAAACAGATGTCTTTGAATACATTTCAAAGTATCTCCATACCTCATCTTCAGATGATTCATCATCATCAGACTCTTCATCCGAATCATCAGAACTCTCCTCTTTCTTTGGTGCCTGCTTAGGTTTAACAGCAACTTCAGCTTTCTTCGCAGCCGGCTTCTTCACATCCTCCTCTGAGGATTCATCGTCATCAGACTCAGAATCATCAGAACTAGAGGCCGGCTTTGCTTTCTTAGCATTTCCATTCTTAACTGGTGCCTTCTTAACAGGGGCAGCAGCTTTCACAACTGGCTTCTGATACCACGTAAAAACATCATCCCATAAGCAAACAACATAACAATAACCAAAAAGTTGCAATTTGTTAAAAAATAACAATAACCAAAAAGTTGTCAATTGATGAAACATAACAATAACCAAAAAGTTGCCAATTGATGAGAGAAAAAGATACCTCATCCTCAGATGAATCTTCCTCTGAACTGCTTTCCTCCTTAACTTTCTGCACCACAGCTTCCTTCTTCTGCTTAGCAATAACCTCCTCTACCTTTTGCTTCTTAGCACTTTTCTTGATATCTTCCTCAGGCTGCCTCTTGACTACATCAAAATCAAAACAATCCAACAAAAATCATGAACCGAATCAAATCAAATCAGTAAAGTGGCGGCTGAGAAATTATTATGTGAAGGATCCTTACCTTTCTTTCCAGACTTGATTGGTGAAACAACAACGGGAGCAGCATCAACCTTCAAAACACGAAGAAGAAAACGATAAGCAAATACGAGAAACGAAAATAATTCAGCGAGGAAGAAGAGATCGGAAGCACGCAAACCTTGGTGGCGGATTTCTTGCTTGACTTGCCCATCTGAACGAAAGAGAAATGAAGAAAAGGGAGAAGCTGCGGAAGCTGTTCAAAACCCTACGGCTGAGAGAATTAGGGTTTTGGGAAAGAAGAGAGTGAGGAGATTTATGAAAGTATACGCGGCTGAAGTGGGTTTTATATACGAATGAAAGGGGTTTCACTTACTCTCGCTGGCAAAGTTTTATGGGTTAGGGTTTTGGGCTTTTGGTACACGTGCCTCATGAAGCTGTGCGTTTTGATATTAGGTTTGCCCAAAGATATTTTTCTCTCTCATCTTATCTACTACTTTTGAAGATTTTTTTCATAAATAAAGAAATATTGGAAATATTTTAGTTTTTTAGTTTTTCGTACTCTGGTTTCTAGGAAAAACATATTTGTTTTGATTAAACAACCGAATTTCTCTTTTTATTTATTAGTGGTGATTTTCACTACTGAAAATTCAAAAATACATTTTATATGTGCATATTTGAATTCACATATCAGCATGTTTTAGATATGCGTATGTGAAGATACCTTTTTGCACGTTTTTATATTTAAATGTTGGATTTTAAAATCTTGAGGGGTTTCAGGTGTACCAAACATTTTGAAAGGTGAATTCGAATGTGAACATGTGAAATTTCCCTTCGCATATTAGAATGTTGCATGGTCACCTATTTCAACTATTTCATTCTTTTTTTTTTCTAAAACAAAAATCCTCAACAAACTTCAATCATTCTCAATGGATTTTTCATCTCCAAAACAAGTTTCAAGTGTTTGAGATTAGTAAAGTGAGCATTGAAAGCTGCAATTTGAGATAAAATTCCCTTACTTCATCATACTTTTGCTGCATTGAAGCTATTTTGTTGAAGAAAACAGTGTCACTTCTAATATGCACCTGCCAGAATTATATTTTAATAGAATTCATGTTTTTTTGAACATGTTAGGTATGGTTAATTCGACGTACAAGACCAACAAGTATAGGCTTCCACTTTTAGAAATTGTTGGGGTTACCTCTATGAACAAAACATTTTTGGTGAGAAAGAAGACAGAAGTCACTTGGACATTGGGTATTTGCAAGACCTTGTTGAAAGATCCAAAAATATGCCTTGTAATTGGACCGAGATAATGCCCTTATGAATGCGGTTGGAACTGTGTTTCCTTCGTCCACCGCAATACTTTATCGATATCATATAACAAAAAATGTAGAGCACGACTAAAACCTGTGGTTGGCACCAAAAAGAAAAGGGTGAAGATGAAAACATGGTCAGATCTTATGTTGTGGTTGAGAAGATAATTGGTGCATAGACTGATATTCTTAATTCTGCTACAAAAGAGTTGTATATTGAGAATGTAGTACACTTTGAGAACTTGTGTGTCTAATATTTTGCACTCATTGGAAAAGGCTTCGATTCGACGACTATGAGCCAACAAAGGAAGGTAAATATAACATAACCATCACAACTAAGTTGGGAGTCATTATGGATCGATTTTCTAAAGTGAATGATGCTACGAAGTTGCACATTAAAGAACAATTGAGAAAAGTTGTATTTTCGGAAACAATTGATTTGAAACCCTTGTCGTAATCGGTAAAAACTAAAGGTGCGCCTAAAAAAGTGAAAAATTCACAAGCTGGCAGTACCACAACGAGTACTCCTTCTTACCACGAAGTTATTAATAAAATATTATCAGATTTTCCAACCTCAAAATCCAAAAGAAGTGTTAAAAATGGAGCTCGAATTTTATAAACCACATTGTACACCGCCTATTATAAAACAACCACAATCACAACCACCACCGATAATCTACATTAATGAGATGCCACTTTTTATGCACAAACACATTGAAAAAAAATCATGGATGTGGGGAGTGATGGAAATTGCAGGTATCAGACCGTGTCCGGGTTACTTGGTCAAGGAGAGGAGAAACACACTCTTATGCGCCAACCACTTACTTCTTAGTTGGCGGTGCATAGGGAACTTTATACTCGCCTATATGTGACGAAAGACAAGTTTAATAAAGTTCACCATGCTCTTGCTCAAGTGTTATCGTTCACGCACCGGTTGAAAAGTGGATGAGCTTCCCCTAAATGGGTCATCTTATAGCAAATGCTTATGAGATGGTATATAACAACTTTACTAGGTATGGCTTTTCGGAAACCTTTTTTGGTCTTCGGGATACCGCGCCTAAAGATCCACCTGGACGCATCATGTATATTGGGTACCTTAAGGTCACGTCATTTTCTTCAGGTTTATTTGAAACGGGTTGTGTTATTCCAGCCACATCTGTGGAATGGATGACACATCATGCAAAAGAGGCAGAAACTTGGTTGGATCATTTTTTGGATAGAATAATGGAGTTCACCAATTTGATGGAGCTTGAGAGAGAGTCAAATATGAAGAAATCGAAAAAAGATTCAATTTTAGATTTAAGCGGAGACAAAAAAATTGATGCATTTTAGAATATAATCGAAACATTTTTTGAATGTATTGTCGAACATATTGTAAAATCTATATGTTTCAATACATATATAACATATTATCTATATTTAGTTTTACAATTGTTTATTTTTTCCATATCTTTTTGGTGCAAACAGTGATTCTGTTTCTGCATAATTCGGAAGTGCACCTCCAAATTAACCTTAAATACAAAAAAAAAAAAGTACATGGCTTAATTCACATATGCATGTCCGAATTCACCTCCTATTTTTATTTTAAAAAAGTGTGGTGGTTGCAGGCATGTAAATGAGAATACCCCTTATTTGTGTACAAATATGGGTAATTTGCATGTGCACTTCTAAATTAAGTTGTGATAAGATTTATTTGGTCCATATTACTCCAAATTGCTTATATATTAAGTCTCTAAACCATTTCATTCTCCATCACAAACCAAAAACATAAATGACACAAACATATCCACATCTTGCTTTTGTTTACTTCAATGGTGCGCAGTCGCCACTTTAATTCGGGTTCTTGTATGACACATCGTTTGCTGAGCTCGTTAAGATATTGCATTCTCTCTTGCAGTATCTAGATAATCGAAAGATGGTCAAGCTTGTGTATCGTTCACTTTCACTTGACACCGAAGGAAATGTAAAGTTCACCCCATTTGAGCTCAAGAACAATGATGATTTAAAGGTTATGTGGGACACCTTTCAACGATACTCTTCTAAGGGTCCGATTGAGATGGATGCGAGACTTCAAAGATCGACAACAGATGTTATCAAGATATTGCAACATCCTCAACTTCTCGCTTGTAACAATATATAATTTTAATTTTCTGCATAACTAATTATGTAATTTCTTTGAACATTGGGTCATCACCCTTCAAAAATCCCCACCATAAAATCTATTTCATATTGGAACCGGAGCACAACATCAAACACACTCAATCTACACAATGGGATTAAGGCCAACATGTGATCAACATCTAAAACTGAGTGTACCAACGTCTAAAGTATGCCATGAATGCATGGTGCAAAATAACATAAAAATACACAATCATTGTTAGTCAAACTACATCATCATTCATGAAATCATAAACAACCTTGTTAACATGACATGTATACACATCAAACATATTAACATCTGAAGGGTGAGAAAAACACAAGAAATGGGGGTCTGAATTGGGTTTTCTAACAAATGTTGTGTCTTGATAAAAAAATCATAAACTAACCAGAAAGAATATAATTAGAGAAAGAATAAAAAGTTTTTGGTTTATACAAGTTCACCTTCAACAAGGCTACTCTTGTCTATCCATCAAGGTGATTTTATCTTCAACAAGGACTTAATCCATTAATCTCAATAGATTATAGATGCACGGGCTACCCACCGGTGACTCACAACAACCGTCTAAGAGTCTCAACAGACGCCTTAGCCTTCTCAAGTCTATAGACTAACAATCTAGTCATTTGAGGGAATAATCATTTCTATACATAATTACAATCAATTGTGTTTACAATATTTACTTATAAAAAGAAGATTAACACAACAATGAAAAACAAAGTCTCTAATACAAATAATGAGCAACAACCCTTTGTATTGAGAACCCCAAGATCAACACAAATAATGAGCAATAACTCTCCGTGTTTAATCCCTATAATCTTAACATAACAATGAGTAACAACTCTTGTGTTCTTGATAGTTCTCTAGAAGAATATTTGTGAATGAATATTAGAATAATGATTCTTCTTCTTTTTTTCTTGATATATTTCAGTATTTTAGCAATTTGATTCAAGCTTAATAATGTTGAGTAATTTTGTCAATCTTCAAATGTTGTTGAGGCCTCTTTATATATACTTTGAAAATAGACTGTTGATATGTATATAGATGTCGTTTCCACTTGTCAGCTACAGTAAAATTATCATTTCATCGTGAGAGACAACATAGTACAATATGTAAGCATGTAGCAGAATTTGGAATCGTATTGAATGTACTATTAACTTTGTGGCTAAGTTTCTTAGATATTATCTTCTGATGATTTACTTCTTGCTTGAAGTAGTAAGCTTGATTTTGCTGGATTGATTCTAATATGATGAATAAAAATGATCCAGAAGATACTTCGTTGTTGTAGAGTGAGAGTCTTTCAGATGGTTGAATATTGTCTTCAAATATATAAGCAACATCTTATCTGAGAAACAACTTTATTTGTGAGTGAAAGATTTTCTGATCCACTGTGTTTTGATTTAATCCTTGATTATTGATAATCAAC